>OY987331.1:87870537-88452537 GCA_963920685.1 Polydrusus tereticollis
CAGCCCTTACGTAGTTTGTAGATCGCATTTTGTCTCGCTCTCGTATGTGAGCCAGTAACAAGTGGGTTTGTCAAAATTTCCGTACGTCCGTAATAGTTGGTAATGATTTTTAAAAAGAACTCATTAATAGTTGGTATGCGGAAGTCCTGGTGCAACACTCGATTCATAGTGTACCTGGGGGCATCTGCAATCTGCTTCAGCGCCCTATTCTGAATTACTTGCAAATTATTCAGTTCTCTTACTAATGTTGCATCACGAAGGTGCACCATAGGTGAGAACCGGCCTGATGAGATGCCTTGTAGAGGTTGAGCTTTGTCCAATTTGCAAGTCTAGTCTGCCTGTGAACGGTGGCTGTATCTCAGAAACCGCCCGTGCGTGCAAAGCCTTAATAATTATTATACAACTTTGAGGAAACAATATTTTTGGTAAAACTCACCAAACCTATTTTCTATTTGTTTGTTATATTTATTATTCATGTTCTATTTGTCGTACGTAGTAAATCGTGTTGTGTTGACTGTCTATATTAATGTCGCCGATTTAAGTAACTAAGCAAGTACAACATTTTTTTTTCTTAAATAAAATGTAAAATGAGTTTAGTAAAAAGATTCACAATGCGAAAAAAATAGCCCAGTGTGAAATTTTTTTACAGTCATCGATGACAAATGCACAGTGTAAATTTGCAGATTGCAAATGTCTTATAAATCTTCGATAACAATCTTAAAAAAACACCATTATTGGGTAATTAGGTATACTGTATTTGGTTAATTATTATAAATTTTGAGAAAATTAAGTTTCTATACTTGCTAGTTTTCGTTGTTCCCTCCTTAGTTTATTAATATGTGCCTTTATCATTATGGTACAACCTAATGCACTTAATAACGAGTGATTATTAATTATTTTGCTCAAGGGCGGCTGTGACCCAGTATACATAGTGTAGCAGTAGCGCGTAGATTAAATCATAGGGCGAATTTGCAAGAAAGCAGCGTTGTCACGTTGAAAACCTAAAATAATGTTTTTTGACGGTATGTAATATAAAATCCTGAGCTATCTTACTTTGAAAGCCTACTTTATATGGCCGCCTCCTACTTCTAGACACCTTCTGATGTTTCTTCTTACCCTCAGAGACACATTAACCTATACGTTTGGAGAATTATTAATTTCGGCAATTTTTTCTGAAATCCTTCGTTTAAGATCATTTATATCCTCAATTGGTGTTCGATAAATGGAGTTTTTTATAAAAGGCCACAAGAAGAAATCGCAGGGTGTTAAATCGCAGGAACGAGGTGGCCATATTTGTTGCGTATTTCGGCTTATAACTCTGTTTTCAAAAAATTCACTTAAAAAATTTAAATTTTCTCTGGTTACATGAGGTGTAGCGCCATCTTGTTGGAAGTAACCTTCCCGCAATTCATCATCGTGAAGCTCATTAATAAATGTTGTCAGAATTTCGATCCGATATCTCTCAGCTGTAATTGTGCCATCAAAGTAAATTGGGCCTACTATTCTTCTAGAACTAATTGCTGCCCACACACCAACTTTTTGAGGATGAAGAGGTCTTTCTACAAAAACATGCGGATTTTGCGTATTCCACATTCGCATATTTTGTGAATTAACATAAAATAAATAAAAATAAGCCTCATCGGTAAAAAATGTTTTTTCAAAAGCACCACTATTTTCTTCTTGAAAATTGTTTAAAAACCATTCACAAAAATTAAGTCTTTGGGGATCGTCATTGGGAAGGAGTTCATGAATAGCCGTAACACGATAAGGGTATAGATGCAGATCCTTTTTCAAAAGTGTTTGACATGTACTGTAGCATAAATCCGTTTGCTGAATTTGTTGAGATAAATGCCTAATAGAAGTTGAAGGATTATTTTCCATAATTTGTCGCGCTTCTTCAATAACCTCATTCGATCGTTTCGTTGGTCTTCCAGCCCCTATTGTATGTTGAACAGAACCAGTCTGACGAAATTTATCAATTAGGTATTGTGACCCAGTACGAAAATTATGAAAGGTCACCGCAACATCAGGAAACTAGGTTCGAAATTCATCAAAGCAGTCATGCATAGAGTAATTCCACACACCGCCTATATTGTTTCCATTTCTAAAAAAACTTTCAACAATAAAAATTTTTTGTGCTCCACTAAACATTTTTACTGTAGAACTTTCAATCCGGCAACAAAGCTTCACCAAAACTTGATACGCTGAAAAATAAAAAAAAAATAAAAAATTAAATCATATCCTGCAAATAGCACTTTATAATAGTCAAAAGACGACTCCCCGGAGAAATATTAGTTAAAGCAAGAGTAACCTACCTTCAAATAACTGCAAAAATTACAAAATTTCTCCAATTTTTAAACTTTACAAATACACAAATTCAAATAAGACGTAAATGTCATAAAACAATCATGTCATCTTATCTACGTAGTACGGCCATGATGCTTTTAAAATGCATGGCCTCCCTTGAGCAAAATAATTAAAAATCACTCGTTAGTTTCATTGTCACAAGGATGATTTTTTTTTGTATGTTCTTTTTAATAATATTTCTATTGTGTAATAATGTGTACTGATACTATGGACTTTATCCAGAGAGTTTTTATTTTATATTTATTTAATATTTTTGTTACAGAAGGTAATAAATATGTTTCAATTTTTGTGTATTTTCTAAAAAATAATAAACATCGACAACACCGCGCGGGTCAAGCCGCGGGTTCTCGTTTAGGCAAGAATCACACTAAGCGACCATGATCGACTGTCCGCGATCGACCGGTAACGATCAAATTTCCAACACGTACATTCTTACTACGAAGATCACACTGAACCATCGTCCTTGACCGTCCGCGACCGTTTTACAACGACCGTGTTTGAAATTTCAACCTGCTGGAAATTTGGTCGATCTCGGACCATCCCACTTAATGCGCATGACAAAATTTCTAGTTACTTTTATTTGACACCAAGTGGAAGTGGCGTGCGCGTCCTAACTCTAACCTAACTAAACTTTGTGACGCTGGTTTTGTTCTTAGCTAATAATTATTGATAAGATATTTTAATTACTAGTAAATTGTGTGTAAAATATACAGAACAATAAAGGTTAGTTTGTAAACATTTCTGTGGAATATACGTAACCTAAAATCTCAGGTATGACATTTTCATAACAGCGGTCGGTTGTGGTCGGTCGATCAGTGTGACTTAGAACCGTGAATTTGAACTATTTCAATTGTTGGTCGTAGCCGGTCGATCGCGTACGGTCGATCATGGTCGCTCAGTGTGATTCCTGACTTAAGCCGCATTTATACTATGCAACATGTTTAATAAATTTGTTATAAAACCAAGTTTTGCAACAAATAACAAATTTAAGAACGCAGTAAAAACAGTTGTATGCAACAAGTTGTAGCCTTCCCGGCCCAAGTCGGTAAAGATCAAAGAGAATCTGTGTTTCACAAACTTTTGTTGATAAAACAAGTTGCATAGTATAAATGCAGCTTTATGCACCGAGCGTCGCAGTACGAGAATTGAGAATATATTCTCTGTCGCAAGCGTCGCAGCAGACGAGGTAAAAGTTCCGGCTCACAGAACAGATTATGCGACTGGACTGCTGCAACAGAACAGCACAACTGGAGCGGCAACAAGTAAACGAGACGACTGCGATACCGCGATCGCAGTTAGTTAACTGTTTCATCGGAACAGGAAAACCTATTAATTCATACCTGTTTCAACCTGTTCCATATTAAAACTTGTTTCAAAAAAACAGATCCTGTTCCAAAACGTCATCCCTAACGTGGAATCTTAGAGACTCCTTTAAAATATTTTGCTTTTACTAAACCAGTTTTCTTTTCTTCTACGATTAGCAATTGTAAATCAATTGTATAAGTCATTAATTCATTATCAACGAACTAAGATATAATATACAGGGTCGTTGGTATGTATGGAAACGGCCGATTATATCTTAAAGTAAAACAGCTGGCAAAAAATATTTAAGGCAAAAGTTTTATGGTCTTATAGAGCCTATTAGAAGTTAAAAAAGATAAGTATTCAGGATGAGTCAGAAAGCCGTGAGGAATAAAGCTACCTTCTTTTTAATAGAACACCCTATATCTTAGAATATTTTTGGATTTTACATAAAATTACAATTATTTTTTAATAAGTGCATTATAAGTCCAAACCTAATAGCTTTCGAGATATCGACTTTTGAAAAATTACATTTTTGAACTTTGACAGCTTCTAGCTTTCTAACGGTACGCTATAGAGCAATATGGCTTACATGTCCCTATCTTACTTTTTTATTATCTTCCCGAAAATACCAACTTTCGGTTAATCCGGAAGTACTATATTTCCGGCTTTTGAGCTACATCCGGTTTAACCGGAAGCTGACACTTTTAGAAAGAGGGTTAAAAACTAAGATAGGGACATGTAAGCCGTTTTACTCTAAAACGTACCGTTAGAAAGCTAGAAACTGTCCATATTCAAAAATGTCATTTTTCAAAACTTAATTACTCACTTAATAAAAAATAATCGTAATTTTATGCAAAATCTAAAAATATTCTAAGATATAGGGTATTCCATTGAAAAAAAAGTAACTTTATTTCTCTCTGACTCATCCTGTATACTTAACTTTCTATAATTCTAATTGACTATAAAAACCCCTAAAACTTTTGTCTTTAATATTTTTTGCTAGCTGTTTTGCTTTAAGAAATAATCGACCGTTTCCATATATACCAACAACCCTGTATATGGTTTTAAAATATCAAGTTTTTAGTTTTTAGTAGGTACAGCATATTGCAAGCAGCACATTAAAGTAACTGAACAAAAACAGAATTCAGCCGTAGAGAAAATATAGTCTACAGGGTGTCCAGTTTTCGATGGATGGTTTTACGGGGTATCTTCGTTATTAGTAAAGATATGAGATTTCACAGCACTGTGCTACTTTTTTGCGAAATAAAAAGGCCGCAATCATAATTTTTTTAGTCCTCCATATTTTTGATATACGGGATGTTTTTGAAAATTTTACATTTTGGGACTCCCTCCATATTATTTAGGTTACCCTGTAGCTTATTAGAGACAAAACAAATGTTATTTTTGTAGTTGTTTACTTGGAATCCAGTGACGTACTCAGATAGTTTCTACGTTCAATAGTTGCGTTTTCCTAAATATATTTTTTAAGAATATAAATTATTTTAATATATTTGAAGTATCGATCGGTACCAGGGGCTTGTTTGCTTTTATTGTGTTTAATATATTTTAATATAAGTTTATGTTGTGGAATTGTTTAAATCTGTTTTTTTTTGTCGCCAGGATATTTCCTATTTTTATTTTAATATCTAAGACACTGTCTTAACTTAAAAGGCACAAAATAGGTGACGCTTTTGTTTGTTTTTACCTACCCTACTCACCGACTGATGCAGCTAGTCGTTTTGGCCTTGAGTGGCAGTGTCCCAGTCCTGCCCTGAACCACTAACCAGGAATAATTCCACCCGTTTGCAAATTCATCACAATTTTCATATAATGTAGCAGATTCTTAAAGCTACTTACTTAAGGAACAAACTTCTTTACCTATAGACGCAGGTTGCATTCCAGCGTTTGGTCTTCTCTAACTCCTCGCTGGTCTGGTTGGGTGGATTGCTCGATTGCCGCGAGATGTCACCATGTGCAACATCTCGCATATTAACCTTTGTACCTATTGGCATTAATTTGGATCTTCAATTTGTTTTCAATTTTTGATTGTTATCTAGATTTTATGATACTATTTCGCTGGCCAAGGTTTTGTTGTAAGCTCTAATTGTATAAAAAATTATACATAATTTTCTGTGTTCTGTTTAAATTATTTACTTTACTTTGTTTCATTATTTGTTAATATATGTAAGTTTTTCAACTAAGGTACTCTTTTACTTTTTTAACTTTAGGTAACGAATAGCCATTGTCACCTTTAATAAAAGTTAAATGAAAAGAAACTTGTTAAGACCTTTTCTCGAGTGCTAGCGTAATCACCTTTTCTTTATTGGTTTAGGAGAAGCTTAGAAATATATAATAGGATTTCATCGCCTGCAGATAACTATTTTCGCTCTTAAATTGGCATCAAGGATAACACATACAAAATATTTTGTCAATTTACAATAGAGTCAATTCAGATTCGTTCTGGTGACCCAGTATATTACAGTACATTACACGCGCTGAAATTAGTTTATTTCTATATACCCTTATTTATAGAGAGGAAAGAAAAACCCTACAAAATATATTTTTCTTATTTCTTACAAGCGACGCGTTTCGGTTAAATTAAAAACCATTCTTAGAAGTGCTAGAATGAAAGCTGGAAATGTAGGTATGGTGAGATTTACATTATACCGTTGATCTTTTGACTGCCATAAAACCGTAATTATCCGTATGGCCATAAAATGCCCCAAATCTACATTTTTGCGGGCAGAGACGGAATAAAAATTACCTGCATCCCTAATTGCTTTAGCTTAGCCGTCTGCTTTAACAAGTACTTTTTTATCTTCGGTAAAGGATATAGTACTGAAACCTATCATTCCCAGAAAGAAGCGAAGTAACTGTGACACATTCAGAAGTATTGACGAGAATGAGTTGGATTTATTAAGGAAAATTCATTAAATGCATGAAAAACAATCTGTACCTACTCTGGTTTCCCTGAAAAAGAGACTTAACAACGACGAAACAAGCATTTCTTGTAGCATTTTAAACCTAAGAAAAATTTTGCTTTAAATAGGTTTTAAATATCACACAATTATTGATAAAAGACAAACCTTAATGGAATCTCAACGTTTGCGGGAATGGCGTGATAAATTTTTAACGTGTATTAAACAATGTAGAGCAGAAAATTGACCAAAACATGGTTTGATACACATGACACTGCAAGAACAAGATGGAATGATTTTTCAAAAAAATATGAAACCAAGGCTAATTCAAATAAAGGCAAAAGAATAACCATTGTGCCGTAAAATTACCTTTACAAGGCAACTTTACGTACCATGGTGCGAACGGCAGCTCTTGTGTCGGTGGCTCGGAGTCCTTGCCTTAAGCAGTTGTACACTTTTCTGATGTCTTGGACTCCACCTATTTTAAATGGTTAAAAAACTTAATACTTACAAAGCGTTTTAAAATAGGAAAACCGCTTGCTTCTAAAGATGGTAATAATTCGTCTTGCAGTACTGTGAGTAACAATAAAACACAGATATGTAAACAAAGAGATTAAATATTGAAATCAATAAGTAAATTAAATATTAAAGTTAAAAAATTATATTCTCATGGGAAGACCTAAAGGGTTTTTACTCGCCTGGTAACTGGTTATCACCTATAGTTATGAAAAGGGGAAAAGAGAATGTTCTAGAACCTTCGTACGTGTATGGTCATAATACCTAGATTCTTTCTAAATGTAACCAAGGTGGTATTACAAATTAAAAAAAATTTTAGAGTGAAATTTATGGTGTTAAGGTTATAAATAAATTTAAAATTATTACAATACACTGGCCTTATTTCCCAGATGTTCCTAATCCCATGTGGTTTCTGCTTTAAATTAATAGACACCCTGCCTCCAGTCTGGTGGACCCGAACAGTACAAGACAGCGCATATATACAGGTTACAGGCCATGTGGTCTCTCAATGCAGATTCAATTTCAACACGTGGTCATAAGAAATGTGATTATATAACGTCTGTTATATATTCAACAATAAACGCTTCGATAGAAGCAAAAGGAATATTGCAACTAAAATATAAAATGTAAAACCCTAAAATCGAAACAGCGAGTTAGATACCTGGTTAAATCAAATCGAAAATATATCCTACCTCATTGGTTGTCTGGTGCTACCATCTCAAAAAAAATACAAAGAAATGAGGCCTCATGTGCAAATCCAAAAATTAAATTGCACATGTAGAAAATTTGAGGTTATCAAAAAAATTAAGGAGACACACAAAAAAAAGAATTAAAGAAATCTTACCATCAAAGAGATGAGGACGCTCTACTACCCCTGAGGTGCCAACTAAAGTTGGGGCGGCGGACCTCTTCAAATCACATAATTGTGGGTCCCTTTTAAAAAACCGCCGACTTCAACCTTCACGTGTGATATTAAATGAAGTGACCTAAAGTCAAAATCCTTCGAAAAAGGTAAAGATCAAATGACAGGTGTCCCTTTACTGTCATGTCAAAAAATTTGGTACGTTCAGACAATTGATGAAGGTGATCAGTTCGATAAAATGACAAAACCAAACCAACTTAACATGTGGAAAACTACTAGCAGTTTACCCTCCATAATATGCAATTAAACAACCAAATAATGGCATACCAATTTATCGAATGGTGAAAAGTGCAATATCATCAATGTTCTAGAGTGAACTAACCAAGGTTCAAATGGAACAACTCAACGAACATACTATAAGCCAAATGAACTACTGACCGGTTATCATAAATGAACATAACCCCAAATTTTGACAATGAAAATGTAAAACATGAATATCTGCACCAAAGCACTTAACTTAAAATCCACAGAAAACATAGAAAGGTGATGTAAAAAAATATCTTACACAAAACCATGTAGCATCCTCTAAATATACATCTATAGCAAAAATGAATGCTACAACATAACAAGTTCATAAAATGGGTTTGTTCCGAACTGTCTGTTGCTTTGAGCTAAAAACATTATAACCTTGTGGTAACAAAACATAAATGATGGATACACGATGACTCATGTCTTACACAACGATCTACAAATGCCGACTCTGACAGAACATTTTGACAAACTGATTTATTGGGGAAAGGTTGAGGAATCTAGTTGCATAATTTAATAACAAAAACAAGTATTAATTCCATGAAAAGAAAGTCGTCGCCGTCTACAATCTTTTAATTTATCTTCGGTGTATTGAAACTACAAAAGTCACTTAACTTTGGTTAAATTCTAAAACGTATTTGCAACCGCCAAGACTAGTTTCCGAGAACTTTCACTGAGGTAAAGCAAGAAAAAAAAACCTTAAAACCAAGATGGCATCGAGCTTCGTGGAAGGTGGCATTTAATGGGCATCAGCAGACGAGCGGCCGCTCGCTTGTCGAAGTGTATAAGCGTACGTGACGAAAGAAGGGTTTATTGTTAGGCTACTAGATATACTTACGTGCTAATTAAAACAGCATGACAGGATGTTACTGCGTGTACGAGAAAGAGGGATGATATAACACAAACAAAACTCAACATGTTTTGACAATTTAGATTCGTACCATCTTTTGTAGGAATCACACGGTCTGACTCGCGGCTTTTACGCGAGTTTTGTTGCTTTTTTACGGCATCCAAGCCATTAAATAGGTCGGTCAATTCGCGGAGTCATCCCGAAGATATAATAATGTAATTATTATATCCCGACTCGACTCCCGTTTATCTTTTGTAAAAATCAGTCGGAAATTCGTGGAATTTATGCGATAAATTCTCGATGGTTTTGGAATATAGTATTGTATCCCGATAGTATTGTTTGTTAGTGATGTAGAATGTGTGGCTGATTTAATGAAGTAAGTAGTTACCATATGAAAATGTAACAGTAAAACCGTATTTGCTGCTACGCAGACCAAATGTGACGGTGAGTAACCGATATAAGTAAATAAATATATTTGTGGTACAAAAAAGCCTTTTATTTCAACTGACATATTTTGAATCGCGCAACCTATGGAAATACAGTAAACAATTTATGTTTGGCCAAAGCAAATAAAGGCAGCGGCCAACATGATTTACTATAGACGAACGGACGTCTCGCAGAATGAACTCATTACACAATCACATATACATTCAATTCCGGACAAAGCATATAAACTACCTACACAGTAAAAAAGTGATTATTAAATTTAACACTCAATGGTGGTACATATAGGACCACACTCAATAGGATATATTAAGCAATCAGTATATCTGGTAAAAAAGATATTTTTGAATGGTTCTTTTACTTTTTGATGAGTGTTAATTCTTCTAATTTATGGGTAGGTACATTTACACTATCGTGTGTAAATTAAGCTCACAGATTGTAAACCTATCCTTCTAGGGTGTAAAAGAAATAATGAGAGGTGTAAGTAAGCGATTTTTTAATGCTAATTTGTAATTAATTAGTGTAAAATATCATATTATTGTAGTGTAAATTTTATTTTATTTGGGTGTGACTTTACTATAGTGAATAGTGAGTGTAATAAAATAATCTACCCAGTAGTAGTTAGTACAATAAACATATATATTGTAGAGTAACTCAAAAAAACAAAGTCACGGTCTCAAGTTCTAATTTTTGTATTGGTTATGCATTTCACCCTAATCGGGCATCATCAGACCTACAAAGATATTACCTAATATACACCTGTATATAAAATCTGTAAAAGAAACAAAATTTTAGCTTATTACTGTGGTCCATATAAAGTATTGTAATTAAAATATATAAAAACATAGACTCGACATCTTCACAACACATTAAAAACAACACTAAAACTAAGGTTAGGAGAGTACAACAATTTAAAAAGAAAAAGCAACAAAAAATTTTTCATAAAAAACTCTTGATAGAATCCAGATTTGAACCCAGTGCCCCGAGAGTCACAGTCGTGTGTTTGACCGCTACATACACCACGGAGTCATTTACAAACACAAATTAAAGCTTATAAATCTTGGTCGTTCCTCAAGTTATTAAAAATAAAACCAGGTTCAAAATTGAAAACATCATTCACACAGTTTAGAATGAGGCTCTTTTTGGCTATTGTTATTTCTAACTTTTCCCACAAATCGTTTCTTTACCCTTCGAGCGCTCGTGTAGAACGCCAATGCCCTCTTGGGAGAAAGAGTGTTTTGTGCTTAGTAGGTTGGTAGCGAAGGCAGAGTTGATTTCTACAATATCAGTGGTTTCGAATTTTTTGACAATGTTTAAGTGTTCCCGCACCCGGGTAGAGATTTTCCTCCCCGATTGTCCAACATATACTGCATTACAGTCGTCGCACCTTAAAGAATAATTATTTTGACAAGGTATTAATTCTATCCTTGACATTAATTAATTGTTTGCTTAATGTATTTACTGTCTTATAAGCAATGGATAAGCCAGATGTTTTAAAAAACTTTCCCAGCTGAACTGAAATTTCTCCGAAGAAGGTTAGGCATTTATAGTTGTTCCCTTTAGTTTTCTCTTCCGGAAGTTTAATATGGTACGAAAGTTTATATTTATTGACAAATTTATAATATAGTTTGTTTATTGAGTTAATAGAGAAACCATTGTTCTTCGCCAATTGTTTAATTAAATCTAGCTCAGTCAGGGATGCTTCTTTAGATAGGGGTAGTTTAAATAATCTGTACAAAAGGTAGTTGAAGGCTGCAAATCTATGTTGAGAGGGTGAGTTAGAAGAAAATTTTATAATATTATCGGTAGAAGAGGGTTTTCTGTATACATGAAACTCGATGTTGTCTTGTTTCTTGATTAGTAATAAGTCTAAAAAAGGAAGTTTACCATTCACTTCCTTCTCCATTTTAAAGGTTATTTTGCTATGTAGGGTATTTGCAAAATCTAAAAACTCCACCAACTCTCCGTCACCACCAGACCAGACTATGCTATATTGTTTTTTTGAGTTACTCTAAAATACTAAATTTAGGTCTCTTTGTGAACGATGGACGGATTCTTTGAAACATATATATATATCTACGTTTAATGTTCCTCATTGTTAAGCTTGACAAAACAAATAACATACTAAATATATGTATACTTAGAATACTAAACAACTAAACTAAAGAGAGAAATGAAAGTCTGTCTTTACCACCAAATTTTTTTTTTAATATATTAACTACACTACACCCTAGATTTGGGTATCGACTGAGAAATACAAATAAGAAACGAACTAAAAGTTACCTAAATTTAACATAAAACAAACCTATCTGACGTCTAAAAATGTTATATTAAAAAATAAAAAACCCACCTTAATTTAAAAAGTCTATTCCATAAAGAATACCACCACAAATTCAAAATCCTAATCCTTTTCTCTCAGTAATATATTTAATGAAAATAAATAAAATTATTTCCCTACTAGCATGGGTCAAGAGAAAAAACAAACTTGTTTAAGACCTATTTCTCCTACTATTTACAGTTATTAGCTTACGTCAAATAAATATAAAACCTATACACTCAATACTCAACAAGTGTTCCAATTAACCTCTTATTCTTAACCTATTTGTGTAGCCAAAGGGACGTTCCCAGTCGAGTCCATAGGCAGGCACACACATTCATTCATATATATGCCCTCGATACCCAAATCTAGGGTGTAGTGTAGTTAATATATTAAAAAAAATTTTGGTGGTAAAGACAGACTTTCATTTCCCTTTAAAATACATAACCACAGACCATGGACTACTTCTTAAATCTTTAAACTAAAGAGATCTATGAAGTAAAATATGTAGGTAGGTACCTACGTATTTATATAAAAAAGGAATATAATAATATTTATATTATAAGCTTGTATTAGAATAATTTTAAAGCTAAAAGGAAAACTGTAACAATGTGAATACCTACTTAGTTTCCTAAAAATGGCGTACTTATTAGTAAGGTTTCTATTAATGTTACCCAATTTAACAAGATTCGAGGCACTTTCATATGGCACTTTACAGAATTCTGCAGTGGACACAATCGTAATCGACAATTTTCCTCTCCGTCTCTCCTCGTCTCACCTGTGCTCAAGGCTAATCGATAAATTTGTATATATAAATATAGTTACTGAGAGTGCCGCCACACAAACATCACACAGGTACTGAGAGTACAACCACACAACACAACACAGGTACTGAGAGCACAACCACCTCATTCAATATGAGAGTTCAGTCACTTCCCTTTCCCTTATTATTCGCTTGAGAGCACAACCACCTCATTCAATATGAGAGTTCAGCCACTTCCCTTTCCCTTATTATTCGCTTGAGAGCACAACCACCTCATTCAATATGAGAGTTCAGTCACTTCCCTTTCCCTTATTATTCGCTTGAGAGCACAACCACCTCATTCAATATGAGAGTTCAGCCACTTCCCTTTCCCTTATTATTCGCTTGAGAGCACAACCACCTCATTCAATATGAGAGTTCAGATATTCCCTTTCCATTATTATTCGCTTGAGAGCACAACCACAACACTCAATATGAGAGTTCAGATATTCCCCTTTCCCTTATTATTCGCTTGAGAGCAGACCCGCACACTCTAACCGTACGAATTTCACGCTACGACGTCATCGGGCTCGGAAGCACTGACATCGAACTCTTGCGAGACAATTAACCTTGTGCTCGGTTGAATTTAACAGCGTTAGCATAATCCGATATTCTACAGGGTGTTCATTGCTTAAACAAATAATGAGATGGACAGACAGAGACATACAGCAGATAGAGAGAGAGAAAACAGTAAAAAAACAGCATTTAACAGTAAAAAACAGGAATCCAGACAGTGACATACAGACAGTGAGAGAGAAAAAATAGGAATTTAACAGTAAAAAACAGGAATACAGTAACAAAAAAAAAACAGGAACAACAGCGGTACTATATCATACACAGAGTAACTTTTCAGTAACTTTAGGGAGAAAAAAAACAAAATAAATAGTAACAGTTTCTATAATTATATAGTAATTTTACATTTGCCAAAGCGCAATGCCAACAATTACCATTCTTATGAAAATAACATTCAGGAATTTTCTTAAATTTACTTAGCTTTGGTTCTTTACCAATAGGAATACTGTATATAGTTTCTTCATCAAAGAATTTTCGTAAGAAGTTTGCCTTTTCATTCCCTTTCACGTAAATCTTGGGTGACAGATAGCATTTTACCACATGGTTTAAAATACTATTAATTTTATGGAGACTTATATATCCGCAGTCCCATTCAAGACCATGATATTCTTCTGCCCAAGTCACGGTTTTCAAATCTTCAACAGTTAACAAATTTTTCTTAAATGGTGATTTAAATAGATAGTTTGAACAGCGAATCCCATCATAAATCGCTAATTCTTTTGGGACGTAACCAAAGGAGCAGTGGTATCCTTGAATGTCCATAAAAACAGATGCCTCACTCATGTTATGTCAGTAAATGAGGTTCGAAAGTTACGGAATTATCCTACTCACAATTACCCCACTCAAATATTATCTAACCTTTTGATTAAAGTATGGAAGGAGATTTTGCTTTAAAATGAGACTTGCAAGACATTTAGTTATTGTTAATAATGCATTCTTCAAGTAGTGCATTAAGCCAGCATGTTCAACAATTACATGCTGACTTTCGCAAGAAGGTTCTGGCTGAATATAAGTCTGCTTTGTATAGTAAACCACAATGGATGGGTTCCCATCAAGATTTAGCAAAATATTATGGAAGTGGTGCAGAGGCATGCGTACAGTATCTTAAAACTTTTGACATAATGGAGCTGGTGAACAAATTTAACAACAGTTCGTTTTATGAAGAACTACTTAGCTTAAAAGACTATGTTATCGATCCAATCGTATTAAAGGCGATCAAAGAGATTTATGAAAAGAGGATTGGACGTATGTTTCTTTAATAACTTGTAATAATAACTATAATTAAGAAATAAACAAGTAAATAAAATTAATGTTCTTTTATTCATTCATAAAAAACATAGCATACAGATAAAATACATTTGATAAGGCACAAACACAAGGTGACGTTGAATGATAAATACACTTTGGTGTTGATTGAGGCAAGGCTGGTTCTTCATCTAGTTCAATAAGTGGTTTTGACACATATTTTCTTAGAAACTCGGCCTTTTCTGTTCCTTTAACGTAAACAAATTGAACGTTTTCAGTAATTTTCTTAACTATCTCGTCAAAACAATGGATAGGGGTAGATCCTAGGTTCCAGTTTATACAATGATGATTTTTCATTAACCAGTTCGCTTGCTTGTATCGTTTTTGGGAAAGTGAATTTAGTTCAAAAGGTTGTTTGAAAATATAGTGACTTGTCTTCTCTCCATCAAAAGTGGCTAATTCCTTGGGTATAAATTTATTATTGTTGTCCACAAACCCTTGCACATCCATCACAACTCTTGAACACATATTATCTAATTTTTAAAACACTGAATTTTTTAAACATGGAACACTTTTTGGAATACTCTTCAATTTGCTTTTTAAGAACGCTCAACTTGTAAATAAAAGTGTGTAGTCGTTCAGAATACTCTTCTAGTGACATGTTCACAACTGTAGAATTTATAAGGATGGTAATTAAATATATTCTTACGTGTTACTAAGTATGGTGGGAGGCTTAAAGTTGTTTTACTATTTTTGTTAGTGGATTGTAGCTAAATATTTTATCATGAATAATGAGACAATAGGCAGCCGTTTTAGCGGCAATTTTTTCTTTGGTTTCAAATTCAATCCTCATAGTAACTGGACCACTTTGTAACAGATCTCTTTGATGTGAACAATTAATGTACGTAATAGGGGCATTGCTCTTAAATTCGGCAGGAGAAAAAATTGGTTCAACTGGGGAGTTATAATATACATGACGAAAATCCGAAAACATTTCATACAGGGTCGCGAATTTGTTGTTTGTGAAATCAAGTTGAAGGTCGTTATAAGGATATCTTTCAGAGTTTAAAAAAACGTTGATATTTCTCAACTCGCAGTGATCAAATTTACTCATATCCATTTTAATATTACCACGTCTATTCTTTTGGAAACCGATTAAAACATGACGTGGTGTTTCAACCTTGGTAGAAGTTTTTACGGGCCAATTATGTCGCGTAGCTTCTATTAATTCAGGATATTCAACTAATTCCCAACTTCTGAAAGAAATTAGAATGTCACTGTTCCTATCGATAAGTTTCGTTAATGCTAATTCTTGTGGAATAGCCACCGTAAGATGAGGAACTCGCCAGCAAAGTCTAGTTATTACAATTTTTGATGTTTCATTTTCCTCCCTAGTGCACAGTAACGCATCAACAGGATCATTACTTCTAACGAGTATTAGCTCTTGTTGAGAATTCAAGATAATTTTATTATAATCCTCGAAGAATCCTGAATACATCTTTAACGGAATACATAAAGATACGTTCCCTCTGGCATCAGTCATAATTTTGTCTGTGGGTTTTGCTTTGGGATACCAACCGGCATTTTCCAATTTAGCACTCTCGTTCTGATTAAACGATGTATAACCTTTTAGTGTAGAAGTGATGCCGAGATCTCTAACAGAGTCAATAGTAACGCCGTTCAAAAGATAACGCATTTCTTTAAACAAAAATGCAGGCGCATTGTTGATTAATACAGTGTTTGCTAACGGAGTACCATCCTCTTTAGTAACTTGTAATTCTAAATAAATTTCACTTTTGCAGGGTAATGGATATTTTCCTGTTTGTTGTAAAGCAATTCTAATTTCATCGTTCGGTCCTAGTTTTGTTGGATTAAAAGGATCAAAGGAAAATACCTCCCAACTTAATATTGAATCATCGACAAGAACATTTTCCTTGACGTTCAGATACTCCATATTTTATTTAATTTTAAAACCTAAACTTATAAGAAACTGACGATTTAAGGATGTTAGTCTTTGAGAGTTTGGTTTATTACTGAGAAAAGTACGATTGTTTTCTTTCTTATTAAGCTTTCCACTAAAGTGTTGTGGTTTTCTGTTATAAAGAATTACCATCGTTCATCTAGTTTTTTGAGATGTAGTCTTAGCGTTATGGTTTCTTCTCTGAAATTAACACTGTTCCCTTCTTGGTCCAATATTTTAATAACTATTTTATCTATAACCTTAGCAGTAACTGGGAAATATATAACGTTTTGGGGTGATTCTATAATTTTAAAACCAGGAGCCACGCTGGGGAAAAATTGATGTATTATATGAACTGGATTACCATTTAAGTATGAACCTTCGGCGATACTACAGTCGATATTTATTGAGTTTACTTTAATTATTTCTGCAGGTCGTTCAGAAATATAAATTTGTCCCGAATCTAGTATTTGATGTTTAAATCCCAACAATGTACCTATAGAGCCGTCTCTAAAATTAATAGTTTCGGAGCATTTAATTACTGAACGCAACGTATTATTATTAGCATGAAGATAAAACGAAATTTTTTTTTCTTCTAATTTCTCTTGCAGTAATTTGTTGATATTATCAATTTCATAACTTCCGGGTGGGATAGTAATAAATTCACCAGTTTCACCGTAGAAGAAACGATTATTACTCTCATCAATGTTGGGAATTGCATTAAATGTTTCAAAATTTACAAGTCCAATAACATAGTCGATATTTTCTTCTAGATATATGGGAGGGTGAAATTCAGTAGTTAAGATGGCCGAATTACCACTAATAACAAAGCTATAGGACATGTTCCTTTAATATTTCACAAATGAATAAATCTTTATTGGATTTCATGTGTTCTTATAAAGAAATATTAAACACAACTGTCCACAATTTGTAGTGTTAAAATCTTGAAACCTGTTATAATTATAATTTATAACATTTTTATTTTTATCGCTGAAGAAATATGTAATTAATTCAGCGGGTGGTCGTAGATTACCATAGCTATCAAAGTAGGTTATTTGTTTTTCTTTTTTTATGTAGGCTGTCCAATGAGTCCCCTCACCGTTATAATCATCTAGATTAATAATACCACTTTCATTGTCTTTTATTTTTTTAGGAAGTTTATTTCTCATAAATATACCTCTAAACTTAGGAATTTGTAAAAATTTGATGTATTTAAGTAAATCATAATTAGTAAGAGTGTTTAGGGGTATATGTTTTAACAGTTTTTTGAATATGGCTTCAAATACAAACCGCATCCTGTTTTATATGGTTTTAAATACAGTCCGCTTCCTTTTTGTCCTATTGCTATAGACTCCATCGTTTGATGTCTTTTATCTTCTTCTAATTTTTGTTTGGCTGCTTTTGCGTCGTTGATGGCTTTTGCTACTCCTGCGGCGCCCCCTCCTAGAGCACCTAAAGCTGACAGGCCCGCAAATAATGGTATAAGTGGTAAAAATCCACCACTCTTTGGAATAGGTATTACTCTTCTTTTAGGTACTTGAACCTTACCACTTTTTTTAACTGATTTCATAGCTGCTTTAATACCCTCATGTAAACTTTTAAACTGTTTTCCTTTAATTCCCTTTCTCGCTTGAGCAATGGCTTGAGATAATGTTATTCCTCGCCCTTTTGTCTTTTTTCGCTTTAATCCCATACCAAACTTTCTTTTCACTTTCATAGCACCGCTAATACCTAACGCGGCCGCTTTTTCTCCAAAACCAGCGTCCTTAGCTCTGAACCGTGCTAAAGCTTTCTCAGAGAGAATTTTATCAGCAGTATGTCTGCTGCTTATATCTTTCGATTGTGAATATGCAATGTCGTGCTCTTTGCAAGCCTCGTCTAACAAGTTTATTCCCTTGTCACCTCTTGATAATCTCTTTTCTAATTTTGTCCCAGGTCCACAAAAATTATAACCAGGAAGGTGTAATTCAAAGGGTAATTTATTGATAAGAGTGTTTAGCAGACCAGATCCTCTTTGTTTGTCGTTCGACTTGTAAGTAACAGGTTTGTTGTATGATTGAAACATTATATAGTTAAAGTCTTAACATAGAATGATTAGTTTTACTTTGACAGTGAACTTAAGTACTTTTATATAATATGAGAGTTGAAAAACAACCATACTCTGTAATAATTAAGAATCATGATACATCAACAAATAAATTTAGAAAACACGGAAGACTGTTTGAAGGAAGTAGCAAAAGATGTTTAGTTATTGGTCCGTCAGGTTGTGGTAAAACAAACGTTGTAATTGGCTTAATTGACGATCCCAACGGTTTACGATTTGAAAATTTATATATTTATTCAAAATCTTTGTATCAGCCCAAGTATGAATATTTAAGAACACTTTTTAAGCCAATGAAGGAAATTGGTTATTACGAATCCGAGGACGAAGAGAATATAATTGCACCCCAGGAAGTAATGCCAAACGCAATAATAATTTTTGACGACATAGTTTGTTGTAATCAGACAATTGTAAAGGATTACTTTTGTTTTGGAAGGCATAGAAATACTGATTGTTTCTACTTGTGTCAAACATATTCTTCTATTCCTAAGCAGCTAATTCGTGACAATGCAAATTTAATTGTTATTTTTCAACAAGACAATACAAATTTAAAACATGTTTATAATGATCACGTAAACGTTGATATGACCTTTAATCAGTTTAAAGAAATGTGCTTACTGTGCTGGCGAGAGAAATTTGGATTCATGGTAATAGATAAAGATTCCAGTATAAATTCAGGTAGATATCGAAAAGGTTTCGATTCCTACATTTACTTATAAAAACAGCGTCACTAAACAAAAACAACTATTTCAAAATATACAGTCATGAATGAACAATTAGCAAGACAACTTGTTAAATCAAGGAAGGCAGTTAAAAAAAAATATCAAGCTTTAAAAAATGCGGAATTTGAGTCTCAGTCGAGGCTGGAAGAAACTTATAAACCAATAACACAACCTTTGCAAGAATTAATTTCAACCATTGGTAAAATTGAACCTGTTGTCATAAAAGACGAGGAACCGTCATTTACAAGATTTTATAAAACATCAACCCCCCAAAGGACAAAAAACGTAAGAAAAACTGGGAAAACGCCAGTTCTGCCAACAGAAATACCCTCCTTTTTTGATACTAGCGTCGCTTCAGTGAGTCATATCCCAACCATACAAGAAACGAGCGTTATAGCTGAAACAGAGCCATTATCTTCATCATCCGATTCAACGATAGGGAATCTTTCAGATCTATTGGAACAAACTAGACAAACAATCCAGACTTATGTTGGTACACCTGGGTATCAAGATTGGCTAAACGACTTTCACAACTTACCTCGTAAATACATTGATGAAGGTGTCAAGGATTTAGAACATACGTTTGATCACCATTATGGTATAGTTCATGATTTGGAAACGGAAAAATTTTTTTTGGGACTAACACAAGAACCTGTAGAAATTATTGGAAAAGATATTAAAGTAAATGAGATTACCTATCAAGGCACCCCCGGTTTATATGAATTAATATTTAAAAAAGATCCAAAAGGTTACAGTGCTAAAGACTTGGATAATTATATGGATATTCTAGCACGAACTAATGCATATCGTAGGAATAATAGTCCTGACGAGCAAGTTCAAGGGAATGGATCGCGTAAATATGTTACAATAATTGGACCATACTTACAAAAAAAAGGAATAACAAAAACAAGAGCTCTTAATCCTGCAGCCGAAAGGTTTATCTCAACATTCACAAGACGTAAGGCTCCGTATAGAGCTCAAAGAACAACTACAGAAGGATCAGGTTTAACTCTTAAAGTTAATAAAAATAATACTGATTATGTATATTGGGATAATGTTAACGAGCTTGTTGATAGACTTCGTTTATTGGTGGCCTCAACGAATGCTGGCCATACCGGTCATAATAATGAAGCAATATCAATCATTGAGGAGCTCAAGGAGGCTAACGTCATCATATAAGTGAATGTTACACCTGTTTCAGAACACTTACAAAATGACTATCGACAAATTTGGTCGCCACATTTCAAAAAATTTAAATTATATTGAAAACAAGGTAGTTGAACACTTTAAATATGAATTGCAACAAAATCACTTGGAAACTTCAAATTTTAAAAAAGAATTAATGATACAAAATAAACGATCACTTGAAAATGTTGAAAATATTAGCAATGTGACGAAAAAGTTAAAATTTTGTGAAGACCAAGTACTAACATTAGAGCAAAAATATACACAGGAAGAAAATTCCGGCAAGGAAACTATAAAAAATATCAACAAGAGAATATTAAATAATACAAGTGAAAATATCGCCTTGAAAGCTGATATTGAAAAAATAAACGAAATAATGAACACAAAAATTAAAGAAGTAGTATTTTTCAATGCAAAGGAAAAAATTAAAGCCTTTAGAGCAAATGTTGAAAATTTAAATACAACTAAAGCAGAAATAGTGGATAGTTTTCTTAATGGTCGACAAATTTATGAGCTGCCTTTATCAGAAAGGCGGATTGTAATTAGTATTAATTCTGTCTTGCAAAGCATTGTTAAGAAATTACATGAAGAAATAAATAACATAGATGAAGGGATGGGCGAACTAGACACAATACTTAATCCTACATCACTAAAATATCTAAACACTAAAATTAAAGATAATCTTGATGATGTAAGCAAAAATATTGATAAAATTGTCGAATATTTTAAAGAAGATACAGTAATTTTAAGTGAAAAGCTTAAAGAATGGGATGATACGTATAAAAGCTATTGGGATAATTATTTTGTTAAATCATTTGATTAATCGTAATGTCTATCGCTAAGGAAACAGTTGTCGACGAATTACATAAACCTGCTAGGAGAAATTACAAAAGGAGAAGGGTGGTTATTAGGAGCTTGAACGACTTGTGGCAGGCTGATTTGGTAGAAATGCTTCCCTATGCTAAATTAAACAGGGGATATAGATATATTTTGATAGTAATAAACACATTTTCAAAATACGTCTGGGCTCAACCCCTTAAAAGTAAGCAAGGAAAAGAGGTTACTCGAGCTATGAAAACAATATTAGACCAAACCAGTAAACCCACAAATTTACAAACTGATTTAGGCAAGGAGTTTTACAATAAAGATTTTCAACAGCTTATGAACGAGTTTAAAATCAATCATTACAGCACTTTTTCCAACCTGAAAGCAAGTATAGTTGAACGCGTTAATCGAACTCTTAAAAATATTATGTGGAAATATTTTAGTAATCAAGGTAGTTATAAATGGTATACAGCGTTGCCAAGTATTGTTGAAAAATATAATAATACCACTCATAGCACTACTGGTTATAAACCGGTTGATGTTAACCCAGGAAATGAAAAAACAATATTACAAAATTCTTTCACTTTTAAAAAAATAGTCGACTTGGATCGTAGAAAGTTTAAAGTTAATGACTTTGTTCGCATTTCGAAGCAAAGGGAGTTGTTCGCAAAAGGCTATACACCCAATTGGTCGACTGAAATTTTTCAAATAAGAAAAGTAAACCTGACAAACCCCACCACGTATCTTCTGAAAGATGAGAAAAATGAAAAAATTGAAGGTGGATTCTATCAAGAGGAGTTACAAAAAGTGCAATATCCAGACGTATATTTAGTTGAAAAAATATTAAGAAAAAAAGGAAGTCAAGTATTTGTTAAATGGTTGGGCCTTGACAAATCTAACAATTCATGGATTCCCAAAAAAGATGTTTTGTAATATATTATAATTAAGAAATAAAACAAGTATGTTAATCAAATGTATTTTATTACTAATTAAACCTATTAGCATATATTCTATGTTTTTCATTTAAAATATTAAAAAGTTCAATTTCAAATTGCTGAATTCGTCTTTTGAATCGTAGTTGGTCCAGATATTGGCTTCTAAAATTACTCTTTCGGGCGCTCCTATAGGCAAAGGACCATACCACAAGCATATGAACTTCATTTTGCTCACTGAAAGTCACTGTTTTCTTCATATTTCCTTTTCTGTCCATTTCTCGTAATCAAATTTTCCAACTCGTTCGGAAATATTGTCAGCAACTCGAACATTGTGCATACATTTTCGCTGTTTGGATTATGATTTGGATTTAAAACATTATATATGTTTGCAAGCAGGTCCCCTGAATGTTTCAGACTAGTTTTAAACACATTGAAATATTGTGGAAACTCCTGTCTTTTAATTATTTGAATCCTGTAATTAATTAGTTCCTTAAGAGCCCATAAATTGTCCATGGACTCGCAAGCAAGAGTCACGTAATAGCCATCACTTTTTTTAATTTTTATTACAGGCTGTTGTTGATACATTTCGAAATAAACTGTGAAATTTGCAAACTTTACAGGAGTCGTGTCCGCATTAAGTGAATAAAAATACCCCATCAGAATGCCTTGATAAGAAAGTAAATTTTTCCAGTCTTCTTCGGACAGGAATATTTTGAAACCATTGTGACCGCCAATAATTACTTTCGGGGCAAAATTCTCCAAATTTAACCCAATGCTTATAAATTTTGTTGAGGACTTGTTCAAGTAATAGATTTTAGCATTTAAAATTTTTTCATTAAATTTATTTTCACTGCTAACCTCACTTTTGTTTGGGGGATACTCAAAACCTTGATTAAATGTCGAATACATCTTGTTTAGTGAATTGTAAGACAAAAATGCATTCTTATTATAACCGTCTCCCTACCAACTTTCCTTAAAAGGTCAAGGTATGTGAACATTAAAGCACAACAGATTTTTTTTCTTAATACATTTATTTCATATTAACATAACTAGGTATAAACATATTTAGTAGAAATAGCAGAATAATAAACAGTGGTACTAGTATTTTATAATCGTTTTGGGTCCCTTGTAATATTTGGTCTTTCATTTTATATCGCCACATACACTCCATTAGATCACAGTTTTTATGAAATTTATAATGTTCCTCAATGGGAGAGTCCTGAGATCTCCAATCAAATATCTCTACCCCGCAGTAATAACATCGACAAGAATCCTCAATCATCAGATAGTAAAATCCACAGATTGCTAATATTTCAGGTGATAATTTTCCTGTCCATCTTTTAAACGAGCGTATTCTTTGATCGTATGTTCTATAAGAAACATTGTCAATTTCCTTATCAAAGGATTCTGCACACATTATTAATAATTGATTAAAACTGAAATATTTCACAGTTGTGGACCTTAATATACTCACAATTGAGGCGGGAGTTACCAATTTTCTTGATCCTTAGACCACTCGTAGAGAGGGATATCCTGGTGACCCCATGCGAGACTATCGAAAGAATTTGCAATCTTATAGCGCTTATCGTCGGTCGACGTAAGGGCTACTTTATTAACGAGCTCCGTAAAAATATTATGTGACCTAGATCTGAACAAATACATACTACAAAAAGTTTTAGAGTTATTTTCAACAACATCCTTGTAATGAGTCAAGTTCAATTGTTTATTAATACTACTTTTTTTAATTCCTTTCGCTTTTTTAAGTAACGTTTTTTTAGTTTTAACACAATAAGCTTTAGCACCGGTGCCATAAAAGCTTTCTATGGGTTCGCCAGCATATTCGTCTTTAAATTTACCTACTACAGCTTTTGTTATTGGCATGTCGTGTATGTTATTAGGCTTGTAATTTGAGGTGTCAAAGTCTTCGATATGATGTTTAATATCTTCATATACATTTTCGGTCTCGATTTCCAAGATAAACGAGTCAGTATCTGTGTACAGTAGTTTAACCTTTTCTTGATATAATGGTTTTAAGAAATCGTAAAAGAAACTATACATAACCGTTTTAGATAGGTCTAAAATAGAGAATCCTGCGTACACGGGCTTATCATAGTTGATCAAAACTTTTTGCATGTGAATAGCAGCCAAGTTTTCATTATACACAAATGAGTCTTTAAAATATGGTTTTGAAATAAGGTTTTCCGCACCGTCCTTTCGTACATTTTTTGACCACTCTGTAACCAACCTAATGTCAGTTCTTTTTTCAACATTTTCCATCGTCTTCCCATATATACTGTTATTAGCCAATTTATACGTACTTCTTTCAAACTCGGTTTTAGATTCGTTTCTTAATTTTGTGTTTAAATCGATATACTTTTTTAGCCAAGGTGATTGAGTAAACTCTAACACTCTGTGAATTTTAGTTAATTTTAGTCCATGTTGAAGGCACTGCTTAAGTAACATGTAATGAATCACGTACTTTTCCTTGTTTTTTAAATTTGGAATTAATTTTGAACATTTAGAATTGGGCGGTTGATAACTTTCAGGACAAAAAGGAAATTCACTATGTAGATCATGTAGCTCACCCGGGTAGGCCAGATCCACTTCTAAAACATACCCCTTATCAGACGTATCGGAAATATTTGTGACATTAAAATTTGCAATTTCTTCTGGAGATAACCAAATAAAATCTTTTTGTGGTAGGTATTGAGACATTGCCTTTCCGTACAGGTTATTTGCATCCACGTATAAAATATACTTATCGGGTTTAGACTTATCGTGATTTGGCATAAACCGATTATTTGCTTCGGATTTCCTACAAACACAGGTACTGACCCCTCCTCTTACACTATCTTTAAAAAAATGTAACATGTTTACGTCCGTCAATAATTCTAATTCCGTCCCTGAGTGTAATAAAAAAGCAGAAAAGCTGAAACTCGGAAAACTTATATAGGCCACGGGATCTAGAGTGTATGTATTAAGACAAGTTTTCCTAAAGTTTTGAAATACATCTGCCAAAAGTAAAACGTCAGATTTCAAATAGATATCAGAATATTGCCCAATAGACTTACACTCAAACAAGTTCCATACCTTCTTTGCGCGTTCGTACTCTTGGTCACTAATATGTTCCTCTATCAAGTCATTATAAAATTGTTCTTTTTCGGGCAATGAGGCTTCTTGTAATTTTGTGTAACTATCGATGTAGTTATAAGGAAAAACACCTTTTTGACGAATAAAATCAAACTGTTCCTTATCCTTAAAATATTTTGATATTTCCAAGCATTGCTCATCTTTTAAAGTTTCCGCAAGTTTTGATAAAGAATAGGGTAAAAATTGAAAAGAGTCTATAAACCTAATGGAAAAACATTTTTTCTTTTGTTTTCCAGTTTTTTTATCGAAATATAGACCTACCTCAAGAAACTTCTCAAAGGTAATATATTTTTCCTTATTTTGGGCAATTACCTTCAGCCGTTCCTTGTTCTGGCAAAGGTTTTTTATAAATAGATGGGTATCGTAATTTTTTAGGTTATGTAAGACAACAGGAATGAAATTGGGTATCTTAAAATTTAAGTTACACACTGAATGTGCGGGCCCCCGGTACTTCCCAGTCAGATGACAGTGATCCGCAACTTTTTCTTTCTCTGTTTCGATTATTTTTTTACAAATGTGACACTCCTTTGTATAAGTATGACGTAATTTTTCCAATTCACTTAAAGGGTTCATTGGTTTTTTGTGGTGTAAATATTTATTATAAATAGAGTATACATCTCTGTCTAACATATCTATAAAAACCTTTGCACAATCAAGGCCCTGAAAAAGTTCAAATTTTGAAGCCTCATCGTCAAAAGAACACTTTATGTAATACGCGAAGGAATATGGAACATGTTCGTATTTTTTCAACGTGTAAGGACGGTTTGCTTCCAAGTCATTGGTCCCATTATTTAAAGGTTTAAGAATACATTCGAAATCTGCGTAAATGACGAATGGAACTTCCATTTTTTTTTCAATATTAGTAAATTTCAAAATATTTCCCGGTACCATGTTGCCAAATTTATCTATTTTATTTTCTGTGCTTGGTAAAGTAACACGTATATGACCGCAGTCGTAAATGGTATGTTTGGTTAATTCTTCATTAGATGTAAAATATTGGAGACAGCCGTCACAAAAATATTTTTTTCCATTGTGTTTAGTTATTTGACTAGAAACTAACCTAGACAAATCGGAAATTAAACAATAGTGGAAATTCCCATCGTCATCGCCTATTAACAATAAATTAATGTGTTTATTTTGTTTGACCTTTGTATAATGTAAAGGCCCAATCACTTCATACTTGGATTTAAAATCTGTTTTTAGTTTTTCTAAGCCATAAACGTTAATCGATACATTATTTTGCAATTCAAATTTTGAGATATTAATAATTTTAACGGGAGTTTCAATACCTGAAATATCCAAGACATCTGCAAAATGTGGGTATGATGATGTTTCAAACTCTAATCCCGTAGGGGGGTGCAAGGCTGCAACGACTGACCAGAAGAAACAAAATTCATCATTGTTCCTGATATTGATTGTAGCACGTTTCATCTGAATTTCCTGGGGTAGTTCAATATGCGAAGAAGCTCTGAGGGGGTTGTATTTATTAACGTTAACTTCCAAATGAATAATGTTGATCAAGCTCCATCCTGTAAAAGACAACTTTTAGAACTATGTTCAAAACAGAGATGTTACCTTAAAATTTAAAATAATTTCTTTTTACCTGAGTCTCTTTCTGCCATTTCGTCAGTTTTTACGTCGATTATCTTGCACATATCTGCAATATACTGGGCTAGGTCCGAAGCTTGACAAAGTGTTTCAAATCTAGTGTTAAAAGACTTCACACTATGAATTCCATTAACGGGATTTACATATAGTCCAAACAACTCCAAATTTGATTTAATGCACGTATGTTTTTGTACTTCTGCTCCTAATAAGTCCATCACTTTTTGAAATATGTCATCAAAAAATGTATTCACGTTAATATGGTGCCCCTCAGGTTTGATTCTGTAGGATATGATTCTTCCTTTAAAGGCAGCCTTAATCGTTTCAATACCATTTGAAAATTTTGCAACATTATTTTTATGTTCGTTTGTGCGCAGATGACTCGTAAATAACATTGTTGCGCAGAATTTTTTACAATCGGCACAATATTTCGATGTTGGTTCTAAAAACAAATATATAATTTACAGTCTTGCAAAAGCGGAACATTGCATTGACTCTTATTAACAAATATTATCCTTACCTGTTTTCTTAGAAGTTTTCTGCCTTTTCGCTTTTTTCATCTCATTCAACTGTGATTTCTTCCGATCACAGTACTGTTTCAAGTGACGCAGTAAACTATCTTTTCTGGAAAATGACTTGTAGCAGGTGATACAAACGTGCGCCATTTCCTTTTAATTACAATTTGTAATAAATACAACTTAGTGAACCTCTGAGTAACCAGTTTCAATTAACTAAGAAATATCTTATGTTATCTTTTAATACTAGCGAGGGTGTGTGTGGGGGAGGGAGAAATTAATTAACTATTGAGAAAAATTCTGTTCTATATAGTTCGCGCATTTTTCAAATACTTCCACTATTCGATTCCATTTCTGTCTTTCCCTTAAGGTTATATTATCCGTACGATACTCTGAAAAATCTGTTAAACATACGCGTAAACTCATTAAAGTAGCTTTAATTTTACGTTTTTTCCTTTGTACTTCATCTTTACTTATCTCTGATTTTTTAATTGAAAAATTTTTATCTTTAGTTTGTGTTCCCACGTTCAAAAGATTAGTATTGTTTGTTTGTACTGAAACGGAATTTTTTTTCTTTTTAGAAGCATTATTTGATACTATACCACAAGGAGTTAATTCATTGGGAAGCCCCTCAAAATTACTAGCAAGCAAACTAGCATTTTTTGACAAGAGATCTTTGCTCGCTGTTGATTCTTCGTCAGCCCTAGTTATTTCTGGTTTAAAAATAATTCCTGATTGCTTTGGTAATTCTAACAACCCATTACCCTTTAAATCTGTTTGCCCTATGGTATCTAATTCATCTACAATTTTTTTAATGTCCTCTGCAGAATATAAATCTTGATCAAATATATCATTATTCAACACCGGAGATAAACAATTAAACACCTTGTCTGAATCATCACTAACCTTTTTTGCTGGAATTAAAATATTTTGTAATACATTAATAACTGGTTTCTCTGGGTTATCCGACGAGGTATTCATTACACGCACGTTCAGTAAAGATATCAAACTATTCTGACTATTTATAGGATTAACATGTTGTCTGTGGAGATTTCTATTTTTATCACACAGCAGTGAGAAAGTGAAAGTATCAATGCACCCAAGAGGTAAGTCTGCCAATTACACAAATCACAAATTTCTTCAAAATTATTAAATAATCTGTGTCTTGAAATATATTCTTATTGTTATTCTAATTGAGATTTAAAAGTTTTCCACCGCGTTCTTTAATAACTTTCTTGCAGTAACTATTTATAAGGGATGCTGTTTGTCTATAAGGGCATGAATCATAATCCTTCCTATTTTCCCCTTTGTCTCTAAGGGTATATTCTATTTTTTTTTTATATCTTCTCTTTGTCCCTGTTTAAAAGATTTCCTTTTTTAGATAGTGGTTATGCTAAGTTAAATAAAAAAAACAGAAAGTGTAACCCTGTTTGTCTACTATATATACGGCTTTTTGTATTCAATAGTTAGTTACAAGCAGTCTACTAATACTAAAGCAATAATAATTTCATGTATAATAATAATAATAATAAAATCATGTATTGTGATTGGGACAAGTATCCCAAATTTGTAAGTTGGAACGGGTCTGCCCTAGTTCCTGCGGCCGTTGATGTCCCAATTCTAAGTTGGGACAACTGTCCGAATCACTGGAATGGGTCAGCACTCGTTTCTATAGACACAATTGACCATAGTTGGGATACTGCACCCCAAGGTTCTACGTACAATCCAACCACCTATGTGATGGAAAATAATATAATCCGTCAGATGCCCCCGAAATTGAGTAAAGCCAATAAAAAAAAATTTCGGGAGGCAGAAAGGATTCGAATGTCCAAATATAATACGTAATGGTAAATATAACTATTTTATTTGTAATTTTTTTATTTATCTTTTCTCACTATACAGTCCGAGGTAGTACATAAAACATAATAATTTAATCTTTCTTAGTCATAAACCAACTGTGACGTCAGCCGCTCCGTCTAACCTTGAAGATCCTGTCGCTCCCATCGACCATAGTTGCTCTGGATGAGAGTTGTCGATCCCCTCGAATATCCCGCAGACGCCACCAAAGCAAGCCAGCGAGGAGAAAATTGTGAAATATATTAATGGCAATAAAACAATTTACTTGAATGTTATCTTTTATTTCTCTTTTTATACAGTAAGTACAAAAAAAAAAACAGTTACTATTTCTTAGTCATTTCGAATTAAAGCAATATTTTCTTTTAAACCTATTATTCTAAATTCGAGCATTAATTAAATATTTAGGAAGAATACAATTAAATCGCAAAATTATACTGTGACATAATTAAAATCCCAGGTCATGCTGATGTCTGGGTGAAAGCCGATCCGTTAGACGTCGCAGCATGAAATTCGTACGGTTAGAGTGTGCGGGTCTGCTCTCAAGCGAATAATAAGGGAAAGGGGAATATCTGAACTCTCATATTGAGTGTTATGGTTGTGCTCTCAAGCGAATAATAATGGAAAGGGAATATCTGAACTCTCATATTGAATGAGGTGGTTGTGCTCTCAAGCGAATAATAAGGGAAAGGGAAGTGGCTGAACTCTCATATTGAATGAGGTGGTTGTGCTCTCAAGCGAATAATAAGGGAAAGGGAAGTGACTGAACTCTCATATTGAATGAGGTGGTTGTGCTCTCAGTACCTGTGTTGTGTTGTGTGGTTGTACTCTCAGTACCTGTGTGATGTTTGTGTGGCGGCACTCTCAGTAACTATATACTCACTAACAATCGACTAACTGAAAGATATCGATTTTATCAAATCGTAACATTCCGACTAGGAGAAGGACCCCGCTAATGCTTGTCGATTAACAACATAACCTTACAAACCGTAATTTGTTTTGTTTGTGTATTTAATAAAAAGTAAAACACGGTAAGTAAATAAAATAAAAAGTTGTGGTGTGTGACTTTTGAACGATTGGAAGTTTGTTTTTAAGTTTTCGATTAGTATATTAGGTACAAAAAGCTTTCACAGTAAAGTTGTTAAGAGCTTGAACATTGTTCGACTCAGCGACCCCCTTTAAAAGAAATTTTAATACCGTAATGTTTACCCTAAAAATAAGAACGACAGTATGCAGCACTAAACTACTACCTAGATAATATGCAGATTATACTAAAACTTCGACTAAATCATTTTTCATTCTAGATAATGGACTCGCAAAAGCGAATAATAGAAAAGAAGTACGATAATAATATAAAACACTCAGTAAACATCTCCAACATTATAGAGGTGTGTCGTTCACGAACCATTCGTTCAAAACGAACGAATCACTTCACTGACTCGAAAGAATTAATTCATCGTTCCTAAAAGATTCGATTCTTTTTTGATTCACCAAGTCAGGAATAATTTAAAGAATTGATGAATCAAAGTCGCATTTCGTTCACTTTACCCGAAACTCGAAAAGGCAATTCACCAGTTCAGTAATTCACTCGTTCGCAAGTCCGCAGTTCGAACGATCGAGCTCGAGAGTTGACCTGACGGCCGTCGCTCGGCGATGCGGGATGCCGTCTTCCATTTTCATGATGTAGAGGAAGACAGCAGTTTAATTAGATACGCAAGTACAGTAGAAGGAAAAGAGATAAATGTATGGGATAAAATATTTGATTTGTTTGGTATTTATTTGATTATTTTTTTATAGTGTACCTAACTGTACAAATGGTTGAACAAATTTTAATAAACAAGAGAAGAATGTTATTTTTGGATAGGAATCTATTTATTATTCATGGAAGACATTTTAAGAACGTAAACATTGGGCTCAACATTTGGGTATTTTGTTATCACTTATGGCAACAATCTTCATAACAAACGACTGGCTGTTATTTAAAGAAACATCGATTTAGCATTTTCGCGTTTAAAACGTAAAATTATTTAAAAGTAGGTAAGTGAATCATTTAAGAACGAATCTTACTGAACGAATCTTTTCAACTGAATGAATCAAATGAATTGAGTCACCAAAAAGAATCGAACTTCCCACCTCTACAACAAACAATAAACCACAACAATTTGAGGTTATAGTTTATTTTTTATTCATCAAATCTTCTTTTTTACTTATAAATTGAAGGCCTTTCAACATAAGAGCCGAATTTTGGTCAATGTTTTTAAAAAGACTAGTAAGTCCCTGTCGATTGAACGGAAACACACGAACCGATGTAGATTTAAGAGAAACGATCCTTCATGGTACAAATTGTCGATCGCCTCGACAAGCAAGCTGTCGATATTTCTAAAGCGATCGATAATAAGGCGGTTGTTTGTGGTTCGACTGCTGCTTTGTTTCTATAATTTAATTTAAATTTAATATTATTCTATATTTCGTTCAAAGAGCACAATCAGACTGACTTGAAAGTTCAATTTGCACTTAGCATCGGCGTCATGTGTCAATTCCTAGAATTTCATGCCACTTGTTGCGCCTGTCTTTTCGGTAACACGGGTTTAGGTATTTTTACCCGGGGCCGTGTAAAAAAACGATTAAAGAATAAGTGTTACACTTAATGCGTTAAAATAACCTTCTAGCGGGGTTTATTTACATGCTAATATGGTGTAATTAATTATCATTGTATTTAATTTTCCTGATAGAGTGTAAAATGGAATAAATAACACCCATTCAACAAAATTAACTTTTTAGAGAGTTAAATTAATAGGCAAATTTAATACAACAACTTTGGTCCCATAGGAGTGCAAAAATGTGGTAAATTATGTTGATCCGGGTGTTAACATTAACACTCCTTTTTTTACCACCACTGAAATGATTTTTACTGTGTAGGGACTGGCTGCTACCTCGACCTTAATGATTAGATATAATCAAACAATTCAATAATTAAAAGTAGCTACTTTTCACGAACTTCTTCAGTTTAATAAGAATTACTTCCAAATCAAACCCTTCTAAAGGAGATCTGCTTAAGATGTAGTACTGAGAAAAATGGAAGTAATAGACGTATGTCTCACTTAAAGAACAAACATGATCCAAAATAAATTATGGAAATTTAGATATTAAATAGAGTTTAAAATTACCACCTACCTGAGCTAGCGCAAGCTCGTGGTAATTGTAGTTCGGGATGGTTCTTTCAAAAGGGTCCTTGCTTGTTAAACAACAATGTGTACGAATGTAGCCCCAAAGGATGCTGCTATGCAAGAAAAGATTTAAGAATGGAAATTCGAGCGCCACTCACAGTGTCTTTTAATTCTAACTTGATACAACAACGCCAAATTCTTGTGAGTGAAACAATGGGGTCCACACACACTAACCAAAACAAAACACAAAAATAGTTACCAGTTATTTAATTTAAAGAAAGACGTCAATGGTGATTTTAATTTACAAATAAACGCTCAATTCAACTTCTGTCAAGTAACTAGTCAGTTGATTTACCACATCAGATGAAATCGTAAAGGTATGAGTACAGCTAGATAAAACACTCATTATTAAGGCGCAGCAGTTGCAACTCCTTTACATTATCGTTTCACAAGTATACCTGAATTCTCAGATTAACAAGGTAAATCACAAATCACTTATATATTATGTTAAAATATGCTGTTAAATTACGCTGTAAATAGAGCAAAATAGCTGATTACTTTGATTACAACAGAAAATGGGAAAATTGCATAATTTTAGGTCTAGGTTAGAAGATATATTTGGCTGTGTTCAATACTCAAGAGTATATAACGTGGATATTTGCATATATAAATAGGGTAAATAAGGTACTTATCAGCACGGTCCTCCTGGTGGTGGGTGGTCCTCTTAAAGAATGGTCCCTTGCTGCTTAGTGAGGTGGGCCCGAAAAGCCGAGTTATCGGAAACCCGGGAAAAGGCAGGGTAGTAACTGCAAATGAAAACCATCAATGTAAAGGGAACTCAGTGTGGTAGAAGAATAATTATTATTGTGGTCTAAAAGTAATGAAGTTTTAGGTTATGTGGTAAAAATCTCTCAGGATATCGATAATTAAGGAAAATATACGTTGTGAACTTACCCTATATGTGCCTTAATTTAAATTTACTGTGGAAAACCCAGAGATGGGGAAGGATTTACCGAATTCTCCCACAAGGCCTAAATGTTTTGACCAGACGTCAGAATTTTGTTTCACCGGTGACAGGTTTCCGTCAAACCCAAGAATCCACCGAAAAGGTCACTGAGAATAGACCATATTATTATTTGACCATATTTTTTTAGTATTAACTGCGTTCTTGATTTTTTAATTCCAACTTCATAATACACTTTTCTGCATGATATGGACGGTTGTACCGTGACAGAGGCCAATACATTTATTCCTTTTTCTTCCCTGTTTTTCTTGTTGTAAAAATTAGGCCTTGGTTTTTTAAAAGATCCGTGCTCAATGAGATTACCTTGGATTTTCTAAAATATTCTTTTATCAGGTTGCTGTCTTTCTGGATATTTACGAAATATTTAAATATGTAACAAAAACGAATAATAGATAACAATTATGATTAAAACTTCTTTTATTTTTATTATAATATTAATGATATCTAAAAGCCTGTTTACATTGGGTGCAAAAAATGTTATGCAAAGTATTGCTCCTGCAAATAATTGCATTGCGTAACCGTTTACATATCATGCAAGTAAAGGATGCAAGCATTTTAATAACCAGTTGTACCAATAGCAATAAATAATTTTGTATTTATTTATTTCCTCCCTGTTTATACTCTACTGAAATTATATTTTTGAATTGAAAAGCAACCACTGCTAATTACTGGGCACGTTTGCAAATAACGAAATATATTAGTTACCTTGGCTTGGCTTTGCTCCGCATAAATCAATGGATGAATTGGTTTTTTTATGTTGGTACCTGTGATTTCACCCGAAAATTGCATGCCATGTGACATAAAAATAGCGCGTGTTCTAATTTGATGCAATGCAAAGAAAATTGCAACAGCTGATTGCAAAGTCGCAAGTGCGCATGCTTACGGGCAATTATTTATTGCATTGCACGTGCAATTTCCCAATGTAAACAGGCTTTAAGTAATGATTTTAAGACTGGCCTATTAAAATGCAGGTCCGAGGCTGCGTTCGCGTCTTCATGAGCTTGGATAAAACAAACACACATAATATCGTGTTTTTCATAATTTTCATATTTATTATTTTGTGCCATATTGAACAATTTTTCACAGCAATAAAAATAAACTTAGAAAATTAAACAAATACCAGTAATATTTGACAACAATCCGTAATGACGCATTTACAGAATTTGGTTTTCTGTCATGGCTATCCGTGATTGTTTTAAAAAAATATTAAGATTATCCCTTTTAAAAAAAAAATAAATATGGACTATTATATATTTTTTTAAAGTTCTTAAGAAGAGGGATAAGACAAAGAAATAATATATAGGGTGTCTCATTTAAAAAAATACAAGTTTGGGTAACTCAAAAGCAAAACTTTTTAGAAAAAAAACTAGTTTTGCCACCGTCTTCTACAATAAAACCCTATAATAGCCCGCTCTCACCTTATTGATAAGTTGTCGAATAATCGAGATACAGGGGAGCGTCAAAAATGACAAATTTTCAAAATCATGTCAGAAACTGAGAGTGCTTTGGTATTTTCGTTTGAGGCAATGAAAGTTCGATAAAATAATAGAACAGTAAGTCGTAAACCCCATCTCTATAATTTATATTAAGGGAGCCGGTATATGAAAACACACGAATGATTTTATGGGGTATCTCCGTTATTAGTAAAGATAGAAGGATACGATTTTCGTAGCACTATGCTACTTTTTTGTGAAACTAAAGATGCCGCAATCATAAATTTTCTAGTTCTCCTTGTTTTTGCTATACGGGATGTTTTTGAAAATTTTACATTTTGGGACACCCCTCATATTTAGGTTACCCTGCAGCTTATCAAAAAAAAAACAAATGTTCTATTTGTAGTTTGTTTAAAATCCAGTGACGTACTCAGATTTTTTCTACGTTCAATAGTTTCCGAGAAAAAAAAAAACTAGCTTTTTTTTTAAATGGGTCACCCTATATATTTTTTAATAACATAATTTAGTTTATAACAAGCTTCTCAGAAATATATAAATCCTTTTTTTTGAATTTTAATATTAAGGATAAAATTTACGGTTTATTAAAAAATATATATTTTTAGTTAGTAGGCCATGACGGGTATTTAAAGAAACCATTACTGGTATGATAATAATTACTACAGAAGAAATATATTTGGGACTCCTTATTCTAATTAGCAGTTTTATTTTAGTAAAAATAATAACAATGCATAAATCAAGTTGTGTTTTACTACGTACAACATTAAAAACAAGAGATGAAAATGTATAGAACTTTCTCATAAATATTGCTGAAATTGTTCTCCATTATGCCTTAGACATATTCCACACATAGTTCTTAATAACCTTAATGAATTTAAAATAACAAAAGGCCGCGTTTGTAACTCCCTAAATACTTTTTCAGTGGCATTTCTTAAATCTGCAATTGTATTGAATAGAATAAATTTTATTTTCAAGGTATCCCGACAAGAGGAAATCCAAAACCGACAAGTCGGGTGACCTTGGTGACCATCTTACAGGCCCATTAGTTCCAATCTGGTGGCCTGGAAAATTATTGTTTAAGTAGGCCCTGGTAATTAGCACATTATGAGCGGGTGCTCCATCTTGTTGCAGATGCAAGTTAATTGAGATCCGCTAAGGGCACGTCTTCTATTATTTCCGGCACAACGTTTTCCAGAATTCAAATATTTATTTGCATTAAGGCTGCCTTCAAATATATTATAAATTATTTTGCGTCCTAGTGTAGTACATGAGACGTTAAAACCAAACCTGCCTTGCCGTTCGAGTGAAAATATTACATGCTAATTTTCCTAAGACCCAAAACCTCGTATTGTGCCGATTAAATATACCAGCACTGGTAAAGTGAGCGTCATCGGACCATATAACGGTTCTTTCAAAATTAGTTTCCGCGTTGATATTTTGTAAATAACAATTACATAACTCTATAAGTACGGCGCTGTGCATCACCAGGATGTAAGTTTTGTCCGTAGTCGAATTTATATGGCTTAAAATTGTGTTTTTTTTAGGATTATTTTAACTCTTGATTTAACTACTTCGACCGAAAGTTCAACCATTCTACAAGAACTAGTTGGATTTGTTTTAATTAAAGCCAAAACATTTATTTCATCAGTCTCGCCTTGTTGTAGATTTTTGGCTGAGGTTTAGAAAATGAACCGTCTTCAATTAAATTTGATTTTATCCTTAGAACAATTCTTTTACCCGGCTGTCGTGTTTCAGGATATCTACAAGTAATTTAAGACATTTAATAAATCTTAATAGAGATACTACAAAAAGACGTATATTTACCTATTGAAATACACTTCTACTGCTTCATCTGCATTTTCATTACAATGGGCATAACAAACGAGCATGTCGTATTTTTCATTAATTTGAAAGTTTACATTTTCTGCCATAATTAGGACAAACTGATTTTTTACTATTAATTAGATATTTTAAAACAACTTAGAGAAACTGAATACTCAGACAGAAAGTAACGAATATTTTAATATTACTGTGTTCTTTTCTTTTTTTAAATACCCGTCATGGCCTACTAATTAAAAATCTATATATTTAAATAAAACGTAAATTTCGTGCTTAATATTAACCCTTCGTTAGGCGCGTGGTGTTTTGCCACTAGGTTGGTCGCGCGGGCTACAATAGTAGCCCATTTGAATTTTGACTAATTTTACTTTTAAAAATGAAAATAATACAACTTTTTGTTATTAATATATGTTATATTGATACAGGGAATACAACAATAAAAAAAATATTGATCTATGGGCTTTAGAAAACAAAATATAAAAAAATTGTTATTTCACCACATACTTACATTAAAAAAAATTAATCTACTAAAAAAACAACGTTATTTTATTTATAAATAAAAACATAACAAAATGTATGCTAAAATAATATAAAAAAAAACAGATACCTAAATATAAACTGCAACAAAAAACATAACCTACACTGCACGAAAAATGAAATACAAAGTTGCAAAAAAAGGAAAAAGTTTTAATCGGTCAGGCAGCCAACACAGCCTTCTCTATAGTGTTCTTTGCACACCTGGCGATTACATTTGACACATGTTATTCTTGTAGATTTGTCCTTATTTCTTGGGCAAATGGAACAACGTCGAACACTATTATTTGGCCTAACAGGCACTTCTGGTACCAGTTCTTCTAGACCCAACAATTCTCGTGCACATGATGTTTTTTCTTATCTCAGGGTCTAAAAATTTCAGTAAAATTATTAAAATATAAGTACTACATTAAGTACTAGGTGTACTTACCAAAAAATATTTTTTTAAAACGAAAAAATTAAGGAAACACTTTCAAAATACTTTTATAAAAACTGTTACGACTTTGGTCGCGTGGCTACACTCGTAGCCCAGTGACATTAATATTCAAATATCTCGAACAGCCGTGCTTTATAGCGAGTGTATGTTTACTGACTGTTAGATTCATGTTTAAACGACAGCTACTAAAAGGTGTGCGAACGTAGCGTCTCCCACCGTTTAATAATCTCGCTTCAAATTAGAGTGGGCTACGATCGTAGCCCACGCGACTATGGAAGGGTTAAAAATAAAAATAAGGTATTATATATTTCTGAAAAGCTTGTTATAAACTAAATTATATTATTAAAAAATATATATGTAAGGTGACCCATTTAAAAAAAAAGCAAGTTTGTTCTTTTTCTCGGAAACTATTGAACGTAGAAAAAATCTGAGTACGTCACATGATTCTACGTAAAAAACTACAAAAACAACATTTGCTTTTTCTTTGATAAACTACAGGGTAACCTAAATGTGAGGGGTGTCCCAAAATGTAAAATTTTCAAAAACATCCCGTATATCAAGAACAAGGAGGACGAGAAAAGTTTTGATTGCGGCATCTCATGTTTCACAAAGTCGAGTTTCACAAAAAAGTAATATTGTGCTGGGAAAACCGTATCCTTCTATCTTTACTAATATACCGGAGATACCCCGTAAAACCATCGAAAACTGGACACCCTGAACATTTAAAACATTTGTCTATGCTTTTACGCCAAGCCCGTCCTTTTAAAACACTAGGGATTTTTTATAATAGATAATTTTGAAATATTCTACTTTTCTCATAAGGTACCTGCGTAATTTAAAACCAGGTACCTGATGTTTACACGCCAATGGCTTTTGGCATTTTTACGATTAATGACATACAGATAATACACAAGTAACGAAAATTGTAAGAAAACCTAGAAATGGACGGAACGAATTAAATGACAACATGATTGTAGTCCAAAAATTTTTAACATTAAAGAATGCTTGTTTATATCACTTCCATTAATTAGGCTTTTATTCACTCTTTGCGAATTTCCTACCGACAGCCCAGTCTAAAGTGCGGTATCATCAAAGGAATATCAATTACGTAAATATACAATAAACCGAGCCATCAACACACAAAAAAAGAGTTAAGTAAATCTTCAAATCACTTGAAAGATAATTTAAATTCTCTAGTTTAAATGCAGATTCGGTTCAAAGCGTTTTCGATTTCGTAACAGCAACGTGATGTTTTGAAAGCGTTGCGTCCCGGATTTGGATTTAAGTATCCGGATTTGGATTTGGAGTTTAAAATTCAAATTATGACAAGTTTCAAGGGACTGTTACACAATGTTGGTTTTGAAATGGAAATATTTTATGCGGAAAATCAATTTTTTTATGATATTATACTCATTTTTAGGAGTCTAGAAAAGATCGTTGGCGTATTTTAGATCATTATTAACAAAAACAAATATTTTAACAAAAAACAAACCGACTTAGAATTATGTGTTTTCTTTTGTTCCTTTTTTATCATAAGGCACATCACTGCAGTATTAATCCTTTATGGCGCTCTGCGAGCGGTGCGTGTACGCAGGAAATGATTCGCGTTGGTCTTTAATCTTCGGAGATTATACTCGTTGGGGAACACGGCCTCAGGGATGACATTCTCCAGATGAAAGAATTTTTAAACAGTGTCGTTCAGTTCTTTCCAAAAGATCATTAATGTATTTTAAAAAGATGGTGGGTGATAATATAGAACCTTAAGGGAGTCCGGCGTTGATATTAAATATGTCTGAAAGAAATCCGTCTATCGCTTGACAGCTATGAACAAAAAGCTTGACAGCTATGAACAAAATTGAACAAGCACTCCGTATGTTAGAGCATATATGGTTTAATATATAATATATATAACTTTAGTTAGGAGCCCCTCATGCCATACTCGGTCAAAGGCCTTGGAATGTCCAGTGTTACCGCCTGGGACTCCCCATGACATTTTATTGCGTTGTTCCAAACGTGAGTAACATTAGCGAGAAGTTGATCTAGATTTATGGAATCCGTACACAGTAAAAAATTGAGTATTAAATTTAACACTCAATGGTCGTCCATATAGGACCACACTCAATAGGTTATATTAACCAATCAGTATATCTGGTAAAAAAGATATTTTTGAATCGTATTTTTACTTTTTGATGAGAGTTAATTCTTCTTATTTATGGGTAGGTACATTTACACTATCGAGTGTAAATTATACTTACAGATTGTAATCTTATCCTTCTAGGGTGTAAGAGAAATAATGAGAGGTGTAAGTAAACCATTTTTTAATGGTAATTTGTGATTAATTAGTGTAAATATCATATTATTGTAGTGTAAATTTTATTTTATTTGGGTGTGACTTCACTATAGTGAGTGTAATAAAATAATCTACCCAGGGCTAGAATACTTTCCACTTTGTTCAAGTCATTTAATCTAGTATCAAACTAACCGGGCGTTTATAATTAAAATGTAAAAAATTATCCATTCAAGATGTTTTACATTATCAACCTCTGCTTAGTTTGATACACGATTGAATGACTTAATCAAAGCCGAAAGTAGTAGCCCCTAATATACGAGTATATAAATCTTTAGATCCCTTGGAAAAGGTTTGTTAAATGAATAAAAATATTGAGTATTTTTTATCGTTTATTTATAAATAAAATGATGGTTACAACAGAACTGGAAACCCCTGTAATTTTTTTTACACTTATTATTATAACTAGTTGAATAAAATGTTATATATTATATAGTTTAGAATTTAGTAAATTAAACATATATATCTACGTTTAATGTACCCCATTGTTAAGCTTAACAAAACAAATAACATAATAAGTATATGAATACTTAGAACACTAAACAACTATATAAAAGTATGCTTTGGAACAATATAAAAATATGAAAATGACGAGTATTATATTAATCGTATATTTATTTAGAGATCTATGAAGTAAAATATGTAGGTAGGTACCTAAGTATTTATATAAAAAAGGAATACATTTATATTATAAGCTTATATTAGAATAATTTAAAAGCTAAAGGGAAAACTATAGCAATGTAAATACCTACTTAGTTTCTTAAAAATGGCGTACTTATTAGTAAGGTTTCTATTAATTTTCGTTAATATGCTTACCCAATTTAACAAGATCGTTATCAGAGGCACTCTCATTTGGCACTTTACAGAACTTTGCTTTGTTTCTATATTTTAATTTAAATATAACATTATTCTATATCACGTTCAAAGAGCACAATCAGACTGACTTGAAAGTTAAATTTGCATGTAGCGCCGGCGTCATCTGTTAATTCCTAGAATTTCACACCACTTGTTGCCGCCTGTCTTTTCGGTAACACGGGTTTAGGTAATTTTACCCGGGACCGTGCAAAAAATGATTAAAGAATAAGTTTTACACTCAATGTGTTAAAATAACCTTCTTGCGGGGTATATTCACACGCTAATATGGTGTTATTAATTGTTTTTGTATTTAATTTTCCTGATAAGAGTGTAAAATAAAATAAATAACACCCATTCAACAAAATTAACTTTTTAGAGAGTTAAATTCATAGGCAAATTTAATACAACAACTTGAGTCCCATATGAGTGTAAAAATGTGGTAAATTATGTTGATCCAGGTGTTAACATTAACACTACTTTTTTTACCACTCCTGAAATAATTTTTACCAGGTGGATATTTTACTGTATACTGGCGGTCACCAGCAATGTTGAAGCCGTCCAGGTACTTTAATAATTTTTCATCGATAGCCTTCTCCATGACCTTTGAAGTAACCGAAAGCAATGCGACTGGACGATTGTTGTTTGGCAAGGTCTTCTTGCTTTTTTTGGGTATGGGCTGGACTCGCGCAGTTTTCCAGCAAGAACGAAATATTCATTTTTTGTGAGATGAGTTAAAAAGCCTACAAAATAGCGGTGTCAATTCGTCAGCGCATGTCTTAATTTTGATGACTGGAATATCGGCAAGCTTTTTTGGTGTCAAGAGCAAAGTTTCATCCCTACAAGATATTCCTAGATTGGGAGCTGTCGGAAGGTGATTTTGGTCGGCGAACTGAATTTTGTGAGCAAATGCAACAATTTTGTTACGGTAACGATAAGTTTGTAAAAAGAATCATTTTTTCTGACGACGCGACATTTACGTTAAATGGTCATGTAAGCAGACAAAATTGTCGTTTCTGGTCAAGCGAAAATCCCCATTGGATTTTGGAATATCATACACAACACCCTCAAAAAGTGAACGTGTGGTACAGTATAGTTGATTGAAGAGTTTTAGGTCCTCACTTCTTTCAGGATACTCTCACTGATGCGAGATATTTGGAGTTTCTTCAAAATAACCTCATCTCCGCTCTAACAACTTTGTGTCCGGATTTAAAGGAACCCGATGTACACCAGCATGGTCTCTTTTTTCAACAGGAGTTCCGTCACATTACGCTTTTAAGTTTTTTCAAATCGTTGGATTGGTAGGAGAGTGATGATTGATACTTGAAAAGTAAATTATGCATGAATCGCCCAGCGAATTAAGAAGATTTAGAAGCACAAATATATCAAGAAGTTAGAAACATTAACGCAGATGTCATCGACAACGTTCAAGAAGAATTTGTTATTCTCTTTGGCTATTGCCAGATTGTGAACGGTGCTCAATTCGAATATTTATTTTAGGTACATACTTTCATATTTTTAATTTTTAAGACAATTTTCTTCAAAATTTCCTTATATTACCACTACCCTTACTTACCTTGTCGTATGTAAAAAGGTTTGCTCTTTCTAATTCTACAATAAAAAGTTGGATTTCCATTTAAAAAAAAACCGAGGATGTCATACAAGCGCGGATCCAGGGGGAGGGTCATGGGGGTCATGACCCCCCCCCCCAAACAAACAGAGGAACACAAAAAAAAATTATATAATCACAATTTGGTATAACCAATGATGTGTACAGCGTTGCGCCTTTTGTCTCATCGCAGTTTGAGTCCAGCTTCTAAGTAGAAGCCGCAGTAAATACCCCTCACCCCCCTTTCCTGTTGATTGTTTGAGACAGACGATAGACCTTTTTATGAACGACTGGCTACGTCCATCTTGGGTTAAGTCGATGGGTATAACTTTTTAATAGAAAATCTCAAAACTTCATCTATTTGTTAATGACATGATTTACTCAAAATTAAAAAGCAAGTTAACAAAAATTTTCGACAGTGAGTTTTCAAGGTTTTTTTTTTTTAATTCTTGAAGAATTTCGTCTTCAATCAGTTCAATGTGGGTATGGACCCCCCCCCCCCTCCCTTGACCATATTCTGGATCCGCCGCTGTTTACTTTGCTTGTGTTAAACTGTTAAAGTCGTTTTAGTCCTTTGTTTAATTATTGTTTTTAGGCGGATAGGGAATAGTAAAATGAGGTGTAGTTTGGTATTAAGCCGTAAAGCATAAAGCATTTAGAAATTTTGTGGTAAATTAATCTATATCTAGCGGATCTAATAACCTATTAAAAAAAATAAAAAAACAACAGTTTTTTGTAAATTAAACCAATAATTATATTGTCTACTGTGTACGGCAGTTTATAGTCCACATTTTAATAAAATTGGCATTATGGCAACGTTGGTTAATAATAATAATAATATATAATAGGTCAATACTTAAGAATTTAGAATAGAAGTAACAGAGCAGCTGTTAAATAAAATATATACTTATATTTTGAGGCGTATGTATTTGTATACCTACCTGTAGGTGTATGTCATGTATGTAAGTGTTTGTATGACTGTCTGGATCTCACATGGTTTTCCACTTTATTGAGAATATTTTTAATTAAGGATGTTAAGAAAGTAGGGGATCATATTATTTTCATGCATGATAAAATTTAATTATATTGATCCGTAAAATGTATTTACTATTTATGGAAACTTCTTTTATTATTTTGGAAATTTATTATATAATAATAGCATTAATACACAAAAGTGAAATATATTACTTTTCTGTGAATTACCCTCCCCCAAACGAGGTTCTGGATCCGATCCTGATGTCATATCTCTTTTTTGATATACCCTGCATATTTCGCAACAACGTTAAAAAACTCTAAACTAAAAATACATACGAGGGTTCAAGCTTTTTTTACAAACTCCCTTTTAATTTTTATTGAATTTATTTGCTACTTTACGAATGTACTATATAATTACTCCAGTTTTAATGGTAAAATAGGTTCAAAAACAAACATATCTTAAAAATACGCCATTTGTTAACCTTTTTATCCCAAGATTACGAGTTAACTCATACCCAATTCACGAGTTGAGGGTTAATCCTAGGGTCGAAGGTAACCTCTGATTATATCATGTATATTACTACTAACTCCTTAAGTAACCTCCATTTTTTAATTAATCTCAGCCTATACAATTGGACCTAAGTGCCGTATATATTATCATAATATTGTCCGACGCACGAGTTTACAGCTACGAGACGAATTAGGAATGTGGCCCAATAGTAAACATTTTTGCCGTAATACTCTATATAAATAGCGTGTAATTCAAATATATTACTTAAAACAATTGGACGTAAGCATATCCCTGTATAGTGTATACACGCTGTGTCATATATCCCGTTTATTTCCCCCCATACATTGCATATTATAATCGCATTATTCTTAAAGCGGTGAAGAAGAAATATTAATTAATCATTTATTTTGGTAAATTTGACAACTCATGTGTAATACAGCGGGGATTCCTGGGCCACAAATTTTCACCTGCGCCTTGATACTGGTTTTGTTGCTTTCTATCATATATAGGTCTGTTCCAACCATCAGTTTCAAACTGTCAAACACAATCAACCAGCTATAGAACTTAATAAGCATCCTGGAGTATACATGGAATATTCATCTGGTTAAAAGCTAGTCCCGGACTGATGGTTGGAAGTTGAAACAAGCCTATAATATTGAATTTGTGGGACGGTGCTTATCATCAGGCATTGGCATTGGCAGAGTTCAGAATTATATTATTTAATTTATAAATAACGATTATATTTAACCGTCATATTCGTAAAATTAACACATCTGCAGTGCGCGTCTCAAGTCCCCCCCCCCCACTGTTAACTTTTGATTACAAAAGGTGAGAATAATGAAATATTGGAACGTTTATTAATAACTACAATATTACTTTTTAGTATAAATTCTGGACTTAGTCTTCAAAGATGGCGGAGCGGAATCAAAACCTTTTTTATCCTCGAAACCACCCTTTCTCTCAATTTTTTCGTGGTAATGCATGTTTGGAGGAAATAATAGAGATTTGCATGAGAGTTTAGAGTCAAGGTAAGGGCAATGATAGGGTCAGGGCTATAACAACCCTTGGGCCAAGGGCCAAGAAACTAACCTCTCATAACCCTTTCCATGTCTTTAAACCCTCTGAACAATCTCACTCATACCCCTCCAAACACATATCCATTAGAAAGCGGGGCAAAAGGGTGGTTTTTACCCGTTTGCGGGGGTTGTGTGGGATAAAAAGAATGATGACTCTTTTTTTTTGTGTTCCACACCCTCGAAGACAGGAAAATAAATAGGTAGGTTACGTAGCTACCAGTTCATTACAATAGATCACATTTTTTTAAATTTGGTATGCAAAGTAGGCTTTGCTTATTCACAAAAAACTGTTTTGTTTTGATCTGTCAAATAAGTATTTGTCAGTAAGTTGTGTAGCTTATATAACTGTGGTCGTTAAAGTCAATTATTTAATTGTTTCGTCCAATGGAAGATAAATTAGAGGCAGTTTTGATTTTTGGGGAGGCGCAACGTAGCTATTATGCTGCTGAGCGCATTTTTAATCAACGTTTTCTTGATCACCCAATTTCAAGGAAATATTTGCGGGAATTAATTGAAAAGTTCCAAATAACTGGAAGTGTTGGAAATGCTAAAAGAAGTGGACAGATTCAGATAGTGGCTGAAATGATTGTTAATCCAATGCAGCCGACATCGCTTGTAGCAGCTGAGTGCGAAGTAAGTACTAAAAGAGGGTATTGAAACGTTCTGAATTTTATTCGTACAAATTGAAAATGTTACACGAGTTAACAGAAGATGATCCGAATCGTAGACTAGAGTTTTGTAAATTAATGGGTGCAAGATTGAACCGTTACCCAAATTACCTTAAATGTGTTTGTTTTAGTGATAAGTGTACTTTCTTTCTAAACGAAAAAGTTAACCGTCAAAATGTTCGGTGTTTGAGCGATGTAAATCCTCATATTTACAGGTAATGTAATACTCAGTTCCCTCAGAGACTTAACGTTCGGGCAGGTATATTGGGAAACCATATTATTGGGCCACTTTTTATCCAGGGAAATTTAACTGGACCGGTGTATATGATTGATATTGATATGGATATGACTGAAAATACCATAAAACATTTTATCCTGGAGTGCGTTGAGGAACATCCTGATGAATTTGGTAGTATGCCTATAATATTTCAACAAGATGGAGCTCCGCCGCCTTATAGTAAAGATGTTAGGAACTACCTTGATCAGCACTAATCCGGGCGCTGGACTGGTTATCGTGATGCTGTCGAATGGCCTGCTCGCTCACTAGACTTAACTGTTATGGACTTTTTCTTGTGGGGATAATTCAAGTGTGCGCATCAATTAGTCAAGAAATTTTTCATAATGTTCGCGGAGAATTTCACGATAGGCTATACATGTGCCAAGAAGTGAATAGTGAACATTTTGAGAATCTTAAGTAGTGTTTGTAATTTTGATATTTTTTTTATTGTTATAAAATACTCAAAATATCACCTAGCCGCCCGTAGGTTCCTCTACTATTGCTTAAAAATCAAATTAACCCACATTAACAAAAGTGACCGCCATTTTGAAATTAATCGATAAAATTTTTTCAAATTTGGGGATCGTTCATAGATTCAAAATACCTTTCCAGCGAGGTATCACTCGACCCCATTGGCCATTTAAAAATTTTATTCGAGATGGCGCCCTGCCAGCATCTTAAAAAACTGAGTCCAGAATTTATACTAAAATGGTAGTATTTTAGTTATTACTAAACGTACCAATATTTAATTATTCTCACATTTGTTAATCGAAAGTTAACATGGGGGCGGGACTTTAGACGCGCACTGTATAAAAGGCAAAGTTATCCATAATCAAGAATCATTTTTTTTTCTATTAAACATCATTCTTATTACTAAATCAATAGGTATTTGTTTTTATATTTTACGCAATTTAAGACTAAAATATTTAAAAAAAAATGTAATAAGGTGCCTATAGTGTCACCATTGCGACATAGCGACTTTTTTCTGACTGGACAACAACCACGGTAAAGTAAGATATACAGGTTGTCTCAAAAACATGTGCCATCGCTCGTGTGGTAGTTCTTTACACAAAAATAAGACAAATAGTTCCTATCAACATAGGTCTGCAGCCACTTTAACTTTGAACTACAGGGTGTTGAAAGAAAAAACGGTTTTTCCTTAACGTGTTTGGACCGTTTTGGATATTATTTAAAACTTTAGTAGGGGTATTAACTAGGCATAAAAGCACATTTATTCCATAAAAAGATTTGTTTTACTTCTACCTGTGGCGTTTACGCTAACATGTATTTTGATATTATGAAGAAAAAAAAAATGATACGGCACTGTTTTTCTTGGTTTTTTTTTTAATAAATATTATTTTGAAAGCGCTTTATCACTAAACAAAAACAGTTCTTAAACTTTTCGTCTTGTGTTACCAACGGTTTTCTATTACAAAAATAATTGACATGTATTTGCAAATCGCTCTGCCTAATCAGAGCTTGATAAAATTACATTTATTACCTAAACGAAGTCGAAATCAAAAAATAATCAAAAGGCACTTTGCATTAGATATTGTCACGCCGGGGGCGTTTTGTCCTAGAGGGGTACGTGGGGGTTGAAAAGAAAAGGCGAGCTGTAAAAAAACAACAACCACTTTATTAATTATTCTTTTAGCATTCACATTTACCAGGTAGCCCGTAGAATGCCGAGCATGGTCAAATGGGCCGTCGAGGGGGTGCGTCCGGGACTCCTAGGGGAGTTTACCTAGGACGGGTACCGCGGTCAGTCGGGTGGCCTTGGCGCCCGACGGGTTTAGCAGGATGGAGAGTTGGCGTAGACCGTATTGGCTTTTGCCGCTCCAGGATAGGGTCGTAGGCAGGAAGGGGGATGGAGAGTTGGCGTAGACCGTATTGGCTTTTGCCGCTCCAGGATAGGGAAGGTTGACCAAGTCGAAAGACGAAGGTGCCTTACCCACCGTGCGCTCGGGTTTTTATACACCAAAAGTGCTGACCATTGTTTGGTTGCACTTGACCGTGAGCGTACAGTGGGTTAGAATCTCGACGACGCACAGTGGTCTAGAAGTGTAAAAGATGGTGGGCGGCCATTTGGTTGACATATACATGCATGCACATACATACATGTGCCAAGAAGTGAATAGTGAACATTTTGAGAATCTTAAGTAGTGTTTGTAATTTTGATATTTTTTTTATTGTTATAAAATACTCAAAATATCACCTAGCCGCCCGTAGGTTCCTCTACTATTGCTTAAAAATCAAATTAACCCACATTAACAAAAGTGACCGCCATTTTGAAATTAATCGATAAAATTTTTTCAAATTTGGGGATCGTTCATAGATTCAAAATACCTTTCCAGCGAGGTATCACTCGACCCCATTGGCCATTTAAAAATTTTATTCGAGATGGCGCCCTGCCAGCATCTTAAAAAACTGAGTCCAGAATTTATACTAAAATGGTAGTATTTTAGTTATTACTAAACGTACCAATATTTAATTATTCTCACATTTGTTAATCGAAAGTTAACATGGGGGCGGGACTTTAGACGCGCACTGTATAAAAGGCAAAGTTATCCATAATCAAGAATCATTTTTTTTTCTATTAAACATCATTCTTATTACTAAATCAATAGGTATTTGTTTTTATATTTTACGCAATTTAAGACTAAAATATTTAAAAAAAAATGTAATAAGGTGCCTATAGTGTCACCATTGCGACATAGCGACTTTTTTCTGACTGGACAACAACCACGGTAAAGTAAGATATACAGGTTGTCTCAAAAACATGTGCCATCGCTCGTGTGGTAGTTCTTTACACAAAAATAAGACAAATAGTTCCTATCAACATAGGTCTGCAGCCACTTTAACTTTGAACTACAGGGTGTTGAAAGAAAAAACGGTTTTTCCTTAACGTGTTTGGACCGTTTTGGATATTATTTAAAACTTTAGTAGGGGTATTAACTAGGCATAAAAGCACATTTATTCCATAAAAAGATTTGTTTTACTTCTACCTGTGGCGTTTACGCTAACATGTATTTTGATATTATGAAGAAAAAAAAAATGATACGGCACTGTTTTTCTTGGTTTTTTTTTTAATAAATATTATTTTGAAAGCGCTTTATCACTAAACAAAAACAGTTCTTAAACTTTTCGTCTTGTGTTACCAACGGTTTTCTATTACAAAAATAATTGACATGTATTTGCAAATCGCTCTGCCTAATCAGAGCTTGATAAAATTACATTTATTACCTAAACGAAGTCGAAATCAAAAAATAATCAAAAGGCACTTTGCATTAGATATTAAACTGTCTGTACAACTATGCTATTAGTGGATAATTGTAGAAATGACACATCGGCAATGTGGAACACTCTAAAACGTATAATGCCTCAAAATAAAAGCAATAGAATAACAAAAATCGATTTTCACAATAAAATTATATCTGATGAAACCAAATTACCTGATATGTTAAATAATTATTATGTTCAGAGTATAGGTGACACATTAGGCACCATTGATCACACTACTTTGACAGTAGTAAATGTTTTCTCTGTTTTTAAATTAGTTGATAGGGACGCGCTAAAGAACATAGTCTTCTATTTTAAAAATTAAAATAGCCCAGATAGAAAGACTAATTCTATTGAGGCTGCAAATTTTTGTCCAGTAAATTTGTTAACTGCTATTTAAAAAATATGGTCTATAATCAGGTGCTAGAATATGTTAAAAACAATAAACTGTCGACAGATAAACAATCAGACTTTCGCAAGGGGTATAGTTGTAAAACGGCAATTCAGTGTGATTTGGATGAATGGAAAAACAGGGTTGATAGTGGATATAGTACGATTACAGTTTTCCTTGACTTGCAGAGAGGTTTTGAGACAGTTGATAGTGATAGATTATTATTTAACCTTAAATGTATGGGTTTTTATAATACGGTACATGGGTGGTTTCAACTATCTTAAAAACAGAAAACGGAGAGTGTATATATGAACCCATTAAATTTTAAATGAGCATGGCTTACCACAAGGAAGTATTTTGGGATCCCTGCTGTTTATTCTTTACATTAACGATGTGATTCGGGTTGTTAACACAGTTAATATGCACTTGTTTGCAGATGATACGTTGGTATATTATCATTGCTTTGGACAGTATTTACAAGTATACTTTCAATAATTTAGTGAAAATTGACGGGTCAAAAACTAAATTTATAATATATAACTGATAAGGTCAGGAGTGAATTTACTTCCAGCAATTATACTTAAATATTAGAGATTATAAAATTGAACGGGTTCCAAAAATGAAATATTTGGGAGTGATTGTGGATGAAAAATTAAATTTTAAGGATCATGCCAACTACATTGTCTCTGAAATTAGTTACTGCGTGAATTATTTGGCCAGATACTCTTCGTATTTATCAATGTGGTCGAAACTTATTGTTTTTAGCACATTGCTTTTGCCACTTTTTAATTATTGGTCCTCAATTGTTTATTTTTGCTAAATCAGAATGAAATATTTAGGTCACAGAAACTTTAGAATAGAGCAATGAGACTAATTCTTTCTTGCAATAAGTATATCTCAGTCAAATTAATGTTGGAATGTTTACAGTGGTTTCCCGTTCTAGAACATGTTAAATATAATGTAATCAGGGGCGGATGGGCCCGCCGGGCAACCGGGCAAATGCCCGGTGGGCCGGTCGATCTCTAAATGTTAAGACTGACATTTTTTTTTCTCAAAAAGAAGTCAAAGATAGTTCTGGAAAATATAAATAGAGAAATGCATAAATTCAGTTTATAGTCGTTACCATGTTGTTTAGTGCAGTGAAAGCCTCATCACTATTTTCTTTGCTTAATTCAGTCGCCACCTTCTTTCGTGAACCGTATAAGAGGATTGATGTTTGGTCATCTATATCTTGTGACAAAAAAAGGAAAAAATTAGAGTAATTGAACAAACTAGATGGTGGTCTAAAGAAAAAGAGTTGGAGAAGATTTTTGGAGATAGCCCATTATACTTAGATGTTCTTGAATCGTTGTCAAGTATTTCACAAAACCTTGACCTAAATCCTGATATCCGATCTACTACAGAAAACTTAAAAAAGCAATTCCTTACATACGAAAATATCTTTCTTTCCCAGGTGTTTTTAAAACTGTTTTCTATCACTGGCCCACTTTTAAGATATCTACAGACTAGAGGTTTGGATTTATTGGCAAATGCCATGACTAAAACGTCAACGGCCAAGTTAAAAAGAATTCAACGAGATTTTGAGGCTTTTAAAAAGTCAACACCAATTTTTCTAACTTGGGCTAATAGTGAAATGAAGAAAAGAGATATTAGTTTTGACATCGAAGATGAGTTTCCAGTTACCAAAAAAAACAAAAAGTCAAGAAATTCTTCGACGAAAATTGCAGTGATGAAGCTGTTAGTAATTCGAAAGACAAATTTAAAATAGAAACGTTCAATGTTATAATGAATACCGCCAGTATGTCAATGGAAAACCGATATAACAGAAATATAAACTTATGTACTGATATGTCCATTTTCAATCCTATAAATTTTAATGAAATCAAAACCAATGGTATTTCTGAAAGTAGCTTGCAGAGCATTTTAAAGAAAATTTTACAATTTAAAGAAGATGCCCAAGTGTCAAATATTAAGGAAGAATTTTGCCATTTTGTATTGAATTGGGATATTTATAAGATGACTTTAAATGAATCCTTCCAAAAAGATACTTTGGCAGATTATGAGGAGATAACTGACGAAGATGACCCAGATGTTATAGATTCACAAACAACCTATAAATGTCAAGAAAAAAGTCCTAGTAGTCTCTGTAGAAGCTGTGTACATTGTTGCTATCTAGCAATAATGAAATACAATATGTATCAGAATGCCTATCCATGCTTATCTGTAGTCTACCAATATATTTTAACTTTGCCTATCACCCAAGTGTCATGCGAGAGAAGTTTCTCTATTTTAAAATACATCAAGAACCGATTACGCAATTCTTTAAGCGATGAACATTTGGAATCATTTATGATAATGAATATTGAAAAAGAAATCTTATGGACAATCGAAAATGAGGAGGTAATTAATAAGCTAGCAGGATCATCTAGTTTCTTAGGTAGATTGTTAATCTTATAATTTAAAATATCCATTATTTTTAATTGTCTATTTTGATAAAATGTTGACTGCTATTACACAAATACTATTTTATCTCAGTTGTTAAATGTAGATTTTGTTGTAAAAAAATTATAATAGAAAGAGTTAATTCTATTAGAAATATTTTTAGTTTCATTTCCTATTTTATTAGGTTAGTAATAAACATCGCAAAATAAAGAATGGTATTATTTTTTGTTGTAATTTGTGGGCCGGTTTTAGCAAGTGATTGCCCGGGCCGGTCTTAGGTAGCCCATCCGCCCCTAAATGTAATGGTATGTATTTTTAAAATAAAGATTGGTCTTGCACCTTCATCCCTCGCTAATAAGTTATTATATAACAATGAAGTTCATGGATACGATACCAGGTAACAGAATCACTTTTTCATTCCTCCAAGAAATAAGAACTGTGTGCAAAATTCGGTTTTTTATAGGGGCTGGACACATTCAATAAATTACCTAATGATAGTAAAAACCCCACATCTGTTTTTATGTTTAAGAAACAGTTAGAGTCATATTTATTATAACAACATTGAATAAATGAAGTGTTCTAATTTCAGAGTTTCCGATGTATACAGGGTTGGGCAAATGTTCCGGAACGGCTTAATTACAAGCGAACGAAAAGTGATATCGAATCGGGGTTTTGGGCAATCTATAGGACAAAAATTTTACTATTTGACTGGTATACCATATGTCAGTAATGTCACCAACTGTCAAGTGTCGACGATATTTTTTTATTTTTTTAAATGGAACACCCTATATATTATCAGATATTCTAGATCTTCAATAAATTACAAATATTTTTCATATAGCATACCATATGATTAAATTCAACTGTTTCGGAAATACGGGCAAATGAATGTGTACATTTTATTTAAACAAAACCAAGGTAATAACTTTAAAACACAATAATATAAAATAATGGTTATTTAATTAAATGTTCAAAATGTCGTCCTTCAGCCACCTGACAGTGTCCAATCCTGTCGGAAAATTCAGAACGCACGTTTTGCAAATGTTCACGAGAAATAACATGCACAGCATCTTAAATTCTGTTTTGAAGATCCTCCAAAGTCTTAGGTTGTGTACGATATACGACAGTCTTTAAATGACCCCAGAGGTAGAAATTTAGAGGTGTTAAATCTGGAGATCTAGGAGGCCATTCAATGGACCCTCTCCTACCTATCCACCTTCCAAGAAAAGTTTGATCTAAATAATTTCTGACATGTATACCAAAATGAGCTGGCGCCCCATCTTGCTGAAACCAAATGTCATTCGCTAGTATTTGATCGTTAACCTGATCATGATATAAATTAATCAAATTTGGTATAATTCTATTTCGAAGCAGATCTAAGTAGTAAATAGATGTCAAGTTTCCATCAAGGAAGAAAGGCCCAATAATATGGTTTCCAATTATACCTGCCCACACATTTAATTTTTGGGGGTGTTGCGTACGGTGCTCAATCATCCAATGGGGATTATGGTCTGACCAGTATCGACAGTTGTGCCTATTGACGAAACCATTAAGACAGAATGTAGCCTCGTCAGAAAATAAAATACGACTTACAAAGTTAGGTTGTAGGTCTATGTAGTCCATTATTTCTTGACAAAATTGCATACGCCTATCAGGATCGTCCTCTGATAGTTCTTGAAGCAAGCTGACTTTATAAGGAAACATTTTATTTTTTTTGAGGATTCTTCTAATTGATTTTTCGCTGTTTTCATGTGCAAGAGCAAGCTTTGGAACTGACGTCTGTGGTTCTTCTTGCAGGGCAAGCAAAACATCCAGGGATTTCTCGTCATTTGTAGCAGTTTTCGGACGACCTGTTTTTGGCAAGTTTTTTACCGTACCCGTATGCTCAAAGTTATGGAATATTCTATTAGCAGTTGATTTAGAAATGGGATCTCGAACAGGAAAACTTTGATTGAAAAGGTCGGTTGCTTCTTGAAAAGATCTCCGTCTATCCCCATATCCTATCATCATAAGCAGAGTAATCCGTTCTTGTTCAGTTAGCTGAACCATAGTTTTATCAGTTATATCAGAGGTTTAGTCGATAAATAAAAAACTCGCACAACTCACTTAATACAAATAAATAAAAATTAAATAGGAAATGTGTCAGAGTGACACTTGGGAGTCATGGAAACTAAGACTTTTATTTGGAATGTCATAATAAAAGAAATATGTTGCTTGATTTTTAAACAAAATGTAATATGGGCTTTCTAGATTCATTTGCCCGTATTTCCGAAACAGTTGAATTTAATCATATGGTATGCTATATGAAAAATATTTGTAATTTATTGAAGATCTAGAATATCTGATAATATACAGGGTGTTCCATTTAAAAAAATAAAAAAATATCGTCGACACTTGACAGTTGGTGACATTACTGACATATGGTATACCAGTCAAATAGTAAAATTTTTGTCCTATAGATTGCCCAAAACCCCGATTCGATATCACTTTTCGTTCGCTTGTAATTAAGCCGTTCCGGAACATTTGCCCAACCCTGTATAATATATTCTGATCATATCAGTGGAAAATTAGAACTTTTTATTTTTGTTTATGTTTTTAATATTCTTGTATAAGTTTATTGTTTTTTGCATAAATCCTTTATGGCGCTTTGGGAGCGGTGCGTGTGCGCATGAAACGATTTACGTTGGTCTTGAATCTTTGGAGATTATACTCCTTGGGAAACACGATCTCAGGGAGGTCGTTCCAGAGTGATGACGTCCTCCAGATGAAAGAAATTTGAAACAGTGTCGTTCGAGGGACACTAAGCTGAACCACTGATGGGCTGCATTGGCTCGTCGTGTATTTCTACCATGCACCGCTCTGGGTGGTATCAAGCGGGCAACTTCAGTTGAGCACTTGCCATGAAAATATTTTTAAAATAGACTCAAGTCGCCAACCCGCCTTCGATGTTCAAGGTTTTCCAGGTTGTTTGTCAGATTATGGTCACTGATCAAGCTAATGGCTCTTCTTTGAATGGAATCTAGTAAACTCAGGGTATCTTTAGGAGCAGAGCCCCAAAAATGCGAACAGTACTCCAACGATGATCGAATTTGAGCTTTATAGAGCAACAATAGTTGTTGGGGTGTATAGAGGTTCTTAGTTCGGAAAAGTACTCCAAGCTTCTGCGAGGCTGCCTTAGCAATGGCCGCAGCGTGACTATGCCAAGACATACGACTATCCAAATTAACGCACAATAACTGAATTGATGAAGTCAAGGGAATCGAGTATCCCGCCATAACTAATCCGGTTCTTCAACATTAATTTTTCTAAAAAAAAAAGCCGCCTGGGTTTTTTAGCATTAAATTCTACTTGGTTACTGTCACCCCAAGACAGAATTTCTTCCAGGTCTTTGTTGGGATGTGAGTCCTCTTGCTGCCTATAGATATGTGCATTGGCAGCCGATATCCGAGCATCTAAAGTAAAAGATGAAATAAGTGTGCTGTCATCAGCTAAACTATATATAGGATTTTTGTTTTTTTTTCCAAAAGATCGTTAATGTATAGTAAGAAGAGGGTGGGCGACAATATAGAACCTTGAGGGACTCCGGCGTTGATGTTAAATGTGTCTGAAAGAAATCCGTCCATCGCCACTCGCAGGGAACGGTCTTTCCTTTGTTTGTTATTTATAGTAACTAATTTTATCATACATGTTATAATTTGCTTGTTATGGTTACTTTGTTATGATTTTGCTAATATTTTAATTAGTGTTTGTAATTTATATGTCTACACATTTATTATTTTTGTAAGCTTTTAAAAAAATCACAGCTTTTTAGAGTTCAAGTTTCAAGAGTTTAGGTTCAAGTGCTTTGTCTAGACAGTCCATGCAAAGTTTAGTTCAACTTTGTAACTAGCATTTTTAGCTAAATAAAGGATTTAATAATAATAATAATAATAATTAAAAAAAAAAACACCTGCATACATATTTTTTGTTCATCCTGAAAATGTTAACACTCTGTATCTCAAAAATGAAGCGGTGACGGACCTATGTTTATATGAACTTCTTGTTCTGAAATCATCCAAGGATTAAGACCCTCAAAGATCAGAATTCAATTATGAAACACCCTGTATTTACAATTGCAATTTTTGCAATATACTGTATTTCAAAATTAAGTATAAAATAATAGGGGTAAAATTCAAAGTCTTATACTAAGATAAAAACATTAAACGTATTATCTTTGTATAAATAATAGATTACTTGAGAAAAAGTGTTTCAAAGCAAGAACTTACCTTAATAGGGTGTAATAACGATACAATTCATAGCACATTATTTTAATATTTTCATATTTTCGAGTATTTTTCCGTGACATTACCACTATAATGCATGCCAGTGGAAAGTCTGAGCTGACTCGTTGAAAAGCGAAATGCCATTCTCATTGGGCATTTTGGATATACATGTGATCCTTAAGTGCATGAAAAAAATTTAGGATATAATTCCTGACATCAATAATTTAAGATGAACAGTTCATATGAACATTATGCCTTAAATTGCTTACCCTCTAAGATACAGGGTGTTAAAATCATTAAAAAAAATAATTATTTTTTTTAACTTCGAAAGTCCTTGAAGATACGGTATTGAAAATTGGTGTCAATTGATTTTGTATTAAACTAAACCCTTTTGTTAGAAAAGGTTTTGCTTACTTCCACCAGTGGCGTGCGTAAATATACCATGAATACTTTTTTCGTGAAAATATTTGATACGCCACTGATTTTTCCTAAATCTGATGCATTTTTATGCATTACTGATACAAGCTGAACAAAACTTGTCTCTACTATGTTTTTGAGAAAAACAGCAGTTTTAATGAAAAATGGAAAAAATTGTAAAATTGTAAAAAAAACTATGTCAAGACATCGCTGATTCGACCTTTTTTTAAAGTAGGCTTATGTCACAGATTATGTAAATAATTGTGGAAATGTTACAAAATTAAATGACAAAAAAATCATTTAAAGCTTTAGTGCGTCGTTATTATGAATTGTTTATCGATCCAAAAGTTTTAAAGTTATGACCAGTGGCGGCTCGTGGGTGTATAATGGGGCGAGGCTAGAAAATAGCGCCGCAGGCGAAAATTTTTCGCGATTTCAAGGTCATTGGCTTAAAATGAGTAGTTAGGAATTCAACCAGCAATATAATTATTTTGAAATACTAGGTTTCACGAGAAAAATATTCAATTTGCAAGGTCAGGGTCAATTTCTCTCAGTGCTTCCGCTATTGTGTCTCCATTTTGCTCTCGTAAGCGCCACAGAATTCTTAATATGTTCTTTGGAACTTTCGTGTGATTTTACCGCCCGTGAAAATTTTTTTCAATCAGAATACCCACCCCCTGAACTCCAATTGTTTTTTACGCTGCCTAATAAAATACACGGCCAGCAATACAAACTTTGTTTATATGAACTCCCGCAAAGCCATTTGTAACTATCATATTATGAAGTTTGAAATGATCGCGAACTTTCCCGACCCACCCTCTTTTCGCTAAAAACTGCCGTTATTTTTGGTGTTGGTCGACTCTCCAAAATTTGCCGTTTTTCTATCTCAGGTCGTCGCGAGAAAGGGGTTTCAAGCAAAGACAAAACAATATCGTGAGAGGGATTCATAATTTAAATTAATTAGGCACAAAGCACAAAAAAATAATTTTATGTAACGAAACCTTGGACCTTGGCAATGGCAATACTGTATTAATTATTAAAATAAAAAGCAAATCGGCTTACTCACCTGATGTAAAGGGCTCTTGCCTTACCTTACCTCCTATCACCAACCACAACCGACTCTAGGAGTCGGTATGTGCACCAACACAGCAAGAAAACAAATTAATTAGGTGTCAGTATTTTAACCCGCAGACCTGCCTCGAAAATCTAAAATCACGATAGGTTAACAATCATAAACGAATGGCACTAATTAAATCTAATAACCCGACACCTGATCCTACGAGATAAAAAGATATATGAGCCTGTTAACAATAAAACATTGCCAAGTTTCAAATAGGCACTAGGCACCCACCTATAATCTTTAATTTTTATCTGTTTTTTGTTATTGGGATTTAATTGCATATTTATTAATAATATCTTATAGAACAATGAAAACATTTATCAATCACTTCTAACTTATTTTTTTATGTTTTTTAAAATAAAACATTTAAATAATAAGTAAATAAGTCAATAAGTGTCCTTGTTCAATAAACATTTGGCAACATGCAAGCCATTGCAAGCTACTGTAAACATAATACGATATATAGGCCCAAATAAGTGGGCCTCACTCGCCTACAAAATTTGCCTATTCTTCCTGTTCTGCGCAATTAATGCGGTGGAGGTGCCGGGTTGGAGAGCATAGCGTTTGTGACGTAAAGGAAGCTCAAGTTTTTGGGATTACATTTTTCTTTTTATGCGGTCAGGCAACGATTTCAGTTTTTAAAATTAATGTTGGATGGGGTGCGCGCTAAATTTAAAAGATAATATGTTGAACTTTGATGGTAATTCAATGTTCTATTGTTTTGATACTTTTAATGATTGGAAATTAGTTAAAAAACGTTTTATATTTAAATAAATAATTTATTAATTTTACATGTGAGGCCCGGCCTCAGTTGCTTTATACGACGAGCCGCCACTGGTTATGACTGATTTACAAAACAGTGCTCATTTGACAAAAATGCATTTTGTTTATCATTTTGCTGATGGAAATGCATACGAAGCAAGACGCATTTACCAGGCAAGATATCCGAATCGTGTAGCACCGTGTGCTCAGCCCTTTGTAAGTCTCCATCGCCGTTTATCAGAAACAGGAAGTTTTGCAAGAGTTTCTGATATTCCCGGCAGGCCAAGGACGAGAAGAACACCACAATTAGAAGAAGCAGTATTAGAAAAAGTTGAGGAAAATCCAGAAACCAGTACTCGACAAATTGCGCATGAGGTAAACGCTAGTCAGCAAACCGTTTTGAGGATTCTTCACGATCATCAAATGTATCCTTACCACATACAACGAGTTCAGGTCCTTTTACCACGTGAGTTTCCGCAACGCGTTAGTTCTCCTTAATGGTTTTTGGAAAGGTTGGCCAGAGATTCACAATTTTTAGATTATTTCTTTTTTACCGATGCAGCTAATTTCTCTAAGAATGCCATAACAAACCTTCATAACAATCACGTTTCCCAAGTGGTTAGATGGCCAAACCTATCGCAATTTTCTAGAAAATGAGCTACCAATATTATTGGAAAGCTTGCCATTCGCTCAGCGAAACCAGTTGTTTTTTATGCATGACGGAGCTCCCGCCCATTTTACTGCCATTGCCAGAGAATATCTAAATGATGTATATGGGAATCGATGGATCGGTAGAGGCATTGCAGTACCTACCAGACCGCCAAAGTCCCCAGGTTTATATGTATTGAATTTCATATAACTATATTAAAAAAAAATTTAAATAAATTACTTGTAGTATAAATAATTCATAACATGTTTTGTACTTATTTAATTAGTAAATTAATTTTGTTTAGTTTATACACTGCGTCCATAAAGTCTTGCACAAATTCATTTAAAATTCAGGGGCTTACTTTTTTTAAAAACGCTCGGACACGTCAATTAGTACTTTTGTTTGCGCATTTTTTAACGTAAAATGTTTTTATACAGGGTGTCGCACGTATGAGGTATGAGGTCATCAAGGATTTTTTTTAATGGAACACCCTGTATATTATATCAATTTTGAATTCTATGATGAACACTTAACACCTCTGGAAATCACGGTTTCCGAAATATTGACGTTTGAAAATTTATTTTAAACACATTTATTGATGACCTCATACCTCATACGTGCGACACCCTGTATAAAAACATTTTACGTTAAAAAATGCGCAAACAAAAGTACTAATTGACGTGTCCGAGCGTTTTTAAAAAGTAAATACCTGAATTTTAAATGAACTTGTGCAAGACTTTATGGACGCCCTGTATACGTACTGCATCAGAGTTATCTTTAAAACTACTGTTTTCTTCAAAAACATAGTTGACAACTTTTGTTCAGCTTATACCAATAATGCATAAAAATGCATAGTTAAAAAAAATCAGTGGCGTATCAAATATTTTTACAAATAAAAATAGTGATGGTATCTTCACGCTCGCCACTGGTGACAGTAAGCAAAACCCTTTTAAACGAAAAAGTACAGTTTAATACAAACTCAGTTGACACCAATTTTCAATACCGTATCTTCAAGGACTTTCGAAATCTTAAAAAACAGTTATTTTTTGTTAATTATTTTAACACCTTATCTTAGAGGGCAAGCATTTTGGGGCATATATCACACTGATAAAAACTGTGCTCCCTTAATCAAATAATCCGATTTATTTGGTGAATAATTATTGGAAATAAATAAATGTGATTTTAATTAACTAAATTTTATTTAACTGAAATAAATGAGAGTATTTCGTTTTATTTGCAAAATTATTTGACTGTTGGTTGATTTGTGTCAAATAATAGAACCGTTCAAACAAATATCTTACCAAAAAAACCACTAAAATAACAAAATCTAAATAACTAATTATTTAATGGAACTAATTTTTATTTAGGAACTAAATCCCGTTAATCGCTAGTTAAATCAGCCAATAGAGTACTATTTAAATGTCTAGGTCATTTAAACTAAATAATTATGTATTTACATTAAATCCTTAATATAAACAACCAAATATTTACAAATAACTAATTATTTAATCGAAGTACATTTTAAGTTAAGAACTAAATACCTTTAACTTTAATTTAAATCATTCATTGCCGAACTTTTCAAATAATTTGGTCATCCAAACAAATAATTAAGTATTTAAATGAACTCCTGTCGCCTACTTTGGGCTTTGAGTAATTTGATTGGTTATACAAAAGTGGCAAGATCATCGCGTTTTGGGTCAGTTGTGTTCGATTTTGTCTTGTAGAAATTTATGAGTGAGAGTGAAATCTTCTTTGTTAGTGGCACAGAAGTTAGTGGTTCCATCAAAAATTAAAACGAAGATATGAGGAATAAACGTAATATATATAAATAATTATTTAGAAGATTGGGGTATATCGAGGGGTATATCCCATATGTTAGATACTTTTCAAGGTAGGAAACTATTTTTGAATATTTTAGTTAGGTACGCATGAAACGAGTTAAAAAAGTAAGATAAGAGGCAAAGAAAAGATACTTGTAATACCTAATTTGAAATTTCGAACACAAAATCTTTTTAGAAAAATGTAGCCAGGTATTTATGAATCATGGCTACCTAGGTTATAAACAAGACAGTTTTTCTTAATTTTCACCATAATTCAATACCTATCAAACCTCCTAACGTAAAAAATATAATATAATTAATATAATATTAATAATTATTGTACCTAATATTTGCAAATTTGCCTTTATTTAATTTTTTATCAAAGTTATTAACTTCTCTATAATGTTTTATTGACGTATATTTTAAGGGGAACAACAACTAATGGTCGGTTTATACAGCAAGATAACATAACATACAAATAAAATAAGAGTTGAATCTACAGATCTGCCATAAGACGTTTAGAAACACATAACATAACAAAAAATAAGAAATAAAATAAGAGATGGTTATCTTTTAAATTTTTTGTTATTTTCATGTAAAAATCGTTGTGCGCGTGCGCGTAATTTGTCATAACCTTTATTTTCGGCAAAAATGTGTTTTTTCTGCTGGTTTGCCCTATTATTTGAACACTATAAACAATTTGATAAGGTTTGTGATTATTATGGTATAGGTACTGATTAAACCATATTCAATAGCAACATTTCAATATTTCTTATTTTTATGTGACGTCTGTACAAACCCGTACTTGAAAGGTATTTAAACCAAATAAATTTATATTTGATCTAAATAAATATAAAAGGCAAGTTAAACAATTATGTACTCGAATAAAAAAACAATCACTTTGATGGAAATTACCGGTTTATTTAAATCAAATCACTTAAATTGTTTAATTAAATAACGTTGTTGTTACGGCAAATACATGTAAAACAAAAGTAAAATAAATATCTACTTGATAAAATATATATAAATATCAATCAAATAAACATTTTGTTAACTTAACTTTTAACCTATTTCCCTTAAGTCATTGAAGCGGCTTATTTAAGTTAGATTACTGTTAAGGAAATAAATATTTGCTTGAATTTTGTATTCAGTGATTAACTCCAAATAAAAAGTAATTTGTATCAAATCAGATAATACTAATTTAGGTAAATAATTCCTTTGTATTTTTCAAATACATATTTGTTTGGCTAATAGGAAACAAATATTTATTTGAGTCAATGGTAAATTTTTTTGATTCAAATAATTAATTTTATCAGTGCATGAACTTTTCGTCTTTAAATGATGTCAGTAATTATATCCTACATTTTCTTTATGTTACAGGGATCATCCTGTAAAAAAGTGTCAAATAGTTTTGTAAAGGCAATTTATCATAATGTGTATAATAAAAAAGAAACGTTTTACATTCGGTATAATATTAAAGTCGAGACATCCCTTAAACGGGAACTTAGAAGTTCTAATGCAGCGTATCCTGGAATTAGGGAACGAAGAGTTCTGTACTTAGACTTATAATGTATAAAATCGTTTTTATACCGAATAAGACTATTTTATTAGATTGATATTTTGATGATAATGTTGTTATAATAATCGGGGTTTATAAAATATAATATTTTGTTTTAGTTATTAATTGTTGTATCTATACCGGGTGATGCATGGCTTAGTTGAACATAGGAAATCTCATGTATATTTTAAGGTGGCAAAATATTGGCTCCTCTGTATATTTTAGAGAAAAATTGGATTATAATTTTTTGAAGAAGTCGACATAATAAACCCATGTGCCAAGATTGATAAAATATTAATAAGCCAATCCTAACTTATTTAATTAATTGTGATGGCAAAATTACGAAATTGTCATAGTTTAGGTACCTAATAATGCAAACACCAGCAAATTATTATTTGCCATTGACAAAACGAAAAGTAGCGTCAGTGAAAACATTTTCATTGAAGGCGCTTCCATTAAGAAAAAAGTAACTATGATTAAGTGGTATTATACAGGAAACAGTTTAAGAGCAGTGTCTGAAATGTTTTCAGTTTAATTCGCTGATAAGCCTGTACCTTCCATTTCATTAATTATCTTATCTTATCATTAGTAAATTTGAGTACAAAGGAACTGTAATAAATAAGTGTAGATGCTCAACTCAGAATGTCAATACACTGATAAAATTAATTATTTGAGTTAAAAAAATTTGCCGTTGACTCAAATAAATATTTGTTTCCTATTAGCCAAACAAATATGTATTTGAAAAATACCAAGGGATTATTTGCCTCTATTAGTATCATCTAATTTGATACAAATTACTTTTTATTTGGAATTAATCACTAAATACAAAATTCAAGTAAATATTTATTTCCTTAACACTAACCTAATTTTTTTCAAGTTTCAATGACTTGAGGTAAATAGGTTAAAAGTTAAGTTAACAAAATGTTTATTTGATTGATATTTATATATATTTTATTAAGTACATATTTATTTTACTTTTGTTTTACATGTATTTGCCGTAACTACAACGTTATTTAATTAAACAATTTAAGTGATTTGATTTAAATAAACCGGTAATTTCCATCAAAGTGATTGTTTTCTTATTCAAGTACATAATTGTTTAACTTGTCTTTTATATTTATTTAGACCAAGTATAAATTTATTTGGTTTAAATACCTGTTTTTAATTTCCAATAGATCAGAATGTTCATTCAAATCAGTTCTTATTTTATCCAAGTACGTGTTTATACAGACGTCATATAAAAAAAAGAAATATTGAAATGTTGCTATTGAATATGGTTTAATCAGTACCTATACCATAATAATCACATCAATATCAAATTGTTTATAGTGTTCAAATAATAAGGCAAACCAACAAAAAAAAACACATTTTTGCCGAAAATAAAGGTTATGACAAATTATACGCACGCGCACAACGATTTTTACATAAAAATAACATAAAATTTAAAAGATAACCATCTCTTATTTTATTTCTTATTTTTATGTTATGTTATGTGTTTCTTTAAACGTCTTATGGAAGATCTGTAGATTCAACTCTTATTTTATTTTTATGTTATGTTATCATGCTGTATAAACCCACCATTAGTTGTTGTTCCCCTTAAAATATACGTCAATGAAACATTATAGAGAAGTTAATAACTTTGATAAAAAATGATTTTTTTTTTTATTTTTTTTTTTTTACTTTTTTACGGTTCGTCGGCGTATCTGAGGCCATCTAGAACCGGTCATCGACCGTACGGATTTTAATCGTGCGGTCTACCGACTGGGGAGTGTGAAACGGCACCTTCATCCTACGAGATATCCGATCTCATCCGGCCTGTCCGGCGTGAATAGGATGGTTTTGATGTCGATTCATTTTACACTCTTCCCTAAGACAAGAGCACGCGGTGTTTCCCAAGCGGTCACCCATCCAAGTACTAGCCGCGCTCGACACCGCTTAACTTCGGTGATCTGACGGGAACCGGTGCTTTAGGTGTCGCTAGGCCCTTGCCCGATAAAAAATGAAATAAAGGCAAATTTGCAAATTATATGTACAATAATTATTAATATTATATTAATTATATTATATTTTTTACGTTAGGAGGTTTGATAGGTATTGAATTATGGTGAAAATTGAGAAAAACTATCTTATTCGTAACCTAGGTAGCCATGATTTATAAATACCTGGCTACATTTTTCTAAAAAGATTTTGTGTTCGAAATTTCAAATTAGGTGGTATTACAAGTTGACGAATGAGAGTTGCAGCACGTGGCTACATCTCGTGGCAACCACACGTATCGTATTACAAGTATCCTTTCTTTGCCTCTTATCTTACTTTTTTAACTTGTTTCATGCGTAACTAAAATATTCAAATATAGTTTCCTACCTTGAAAAGTGTCTAACAGATGGGATATACCCCTCGATATACCCCAATCTTCTAAATCATTATTCATATTACGTTTATTCCACATATCTTCGTTTTAATTTTTGATGAAACCACTAACTTCTGTGCCACTAACAAAGAAGATTTCACTCTCACTTATAAATTTCTACAAGACAAAATCGAACACCTATAACCAAAAACGCGATGATGTTTTATCAGGCCACTTTTGTATAACCAATCAAATTACTCAAAGCCCAAAGTAGGCTACAGGAGTTCATTTAAATACTTAATTATTTGTTTGGATGACCAAATTATTTGAAAAGCTCGGCAATGAATGATTTAAATGAAAGTTAAAGGTATTTAATTTTTAACTTGAAATGTACTTCGATTAAATAATTAGTTATTAGTAAATATTCGGTTGTTTTATATTAAGGATTTAATGTAAATACATAATTATTTAGTTTAAATGACCTAGACATTTAAATAGTTCTCTATTGGGTGATTTAACTAGCGATTAACGGGATTTAGTTCCTAAATAAAAATTAGTTCAATTAAATAATTAGTTATCTAGATTTTGTTATTTTAGTGGTTTTTTGGTAAGATATTTGTTTGAAGGATTTTATGATTTGACACAAATCCACCAACAGTCAAATAATTTTGCAAATAAAACGAAATACTCTCATTTATTTCAGTTAAATAAAACTTAGTTAACTAAAATCACATTTATTTATTACCAATAATTATTCACCAAATAAATCAGATTATTTGATTAAGGGAGCACAGTTTTATCAGTGTAGAGCTGAAGAAAGGAATAATAGATATCTTAATATTTTACTGCACGTGGAGGAAAATAATATGATTAGCACGAGGATTGGGCAAGCCGTAGGAAAACATCAAACCACAGTGTTGCGCAGTTTTAAATAACATAAATATTTTCCTTACACGTATGAAAAACATCAAGAGCTACGGCAAGGTGAGGAAGAACGGAGAATAGTAGTCTGTTTAGAGGCAATGGAAAGAGCAAATAATAATAGGTATTTTTTGAGAAATATTTGGCTTACCTATTAATGTACAGGGTGTCCCATTTTCGATACTTTTATAGGGTATCTCCGTAATTGTTAGTGCTACCAAAAAAGTAATATAGGTGTCATGTGCTCTTTTTGGGTCAAAGTTAAAATGGTAAAATTAAAATTTGAAAATTTTTGCTCGCTTAAGAGATAAATCAAGAAATTGACAATTTCAAAATTACCCTATATTTTCTTAGTTAAAAGAGATGCAGACAAATGTTTTATGCAAATGTTTCTTTATAATGATTGTTGAATAATAAGCCGTTTTCAGAATAGGTATACGGGGTCAGGTCAAAAAGTTATCGGGCCTAACCTTATTTTTTTAAATGGAACTCCCCATATATTTTATTCTAAAAAGATAGCATTTTAAATTCTGTTTTAAGACATCTAACACACTATGGATGATATTGGTTTCCTAGACGATTTATTTAAAGTTTATTACTTTGAAACGAAATAAAAGATTCAGATTAGGGTAAAGAATAACGGGAATCATTGCAAATGTTCGAAAGCTCCTCCGTTGTTTTGAATGCACTCTTGACATCTTTTTCTAATGGATTTTAAGGCATTCATGTAGTGGTTTTATTTCTGCAAAGGCCTCATGAATTCTTTGATCAAGTTGTTCTCGGCTTAAAATGACTTCTTTATAAATTTTATTTTCCAACACTCCCCAAAGAAAAAAATCTGGAGGTGTTAGATCCGGAGATCGTGGTGGCTACCTTATAGGTACATGTGTTCCTTTCCAACGGTTTCTAAAGTAAGTATTTAAATACTCTCTTATTCGAAGAGCGTTATGGGTAGGGGCGCCATCTTGTTGAAAGTAAATCTCTATTACTTCATTTAAAGGAACGTCATCAAGAATATCGAAAAGGTTTGATTGGAGTACGTCCAGATATCTATCTGCATTTAAACTTTCTTCAAAAAAACGATACACCAGTTTGCTTTGAAACAAGAAACAACTTATATATACCCAAATCGACATTGTTTGCGAACAGGTCGCACCATGTGGGGATTTGTGGAGTTCCAATGTCTTTCATTATATCGGTTATGAATACCGTAACTTGTAATTCGACATTCATCTGACCAAATTATTTTTTGGTGAAAAGAACGATCCTCGTTAGATTTATTTAAAAACCAGTGACAAAATTCGAATCGTCTCACGACAAAACACGTTGAGTATTTATTACCTCTTGTTAAAAACCAATTACGTAAAAAAATAATGCGAGATTATTTCATGTTCTAAAATCAACCTATCTACTATATAATATAAAAAACATTTAATTTCCTTAGAGCAAAAATAAATTTTGAATGTGAATAATAAACAATATTTTAGCAATTGCATGCTAAAAGTGATCTAAAAAGAGATAGTTCAAAGTGAAAAATTATGTCTCCACATGCCCTTCTTCTACCCCTACGCCTTCTAATTTCTCTTACTGTCGCCCTATCATATTGGGAGTGATTTCTTGTACACAGTTTGTTATTACTGCTTCAAGATGGTCAATATCCTGAAAAGATCTATGCCCATACATGCACCATTTCTTTTAACCTGCCCCATAAAAGGTCCAGGGGTGTAATGTCAAGCGACCTGGCTGGCCAAGGAATATTTGAACGGCTGTCTATCCAACGGTGCGGAAATACTTCATTCAAATACCCGGTTACTGTGTTAGTACAATGGCATGGGGCTCCATCATGTTGGTACCAAATTGTACGTCTTTTATTTAGTGGCCGTTTAAATTTTTCAAAATGTTGATAAGTCGTTTTCGCAAACGAATATATACTAATAAAATTGACGTTAAATGTTAATAACAACTAGAATGTCAACATAGTTGTTTCTCGGATATTAGCTTTTGTTTCATGGTATACTGTGGTTTAAAGTAATAAAGTTTAAATAAATTGCCTGTGAAATCAATATCATCCATAGTGTGTTATATATTTGAAAAGCGAATTTAAAATGCTATCTTTTTAGATTAAAATATACAGGGTGTTCGATTTAAAAAAATAAGGTTAGGTCCAATAACTTTTTCACCTGACCCCGTACACTTATTCCGAAAAGGGCTTATTATTCAGCTATCATTATAAAGAAACGTTTGTATAAAACATTTTTCTGCATCTCTTTTAACCAAGAAAATATAGGGTAATTTTGAAAATGTAATTTTTTTTTATTTTCCCCCGTATCTCTTAAGCGAGCGAAAATTTTCAAATTTTGATTTTACGATTTTAAGTTTGACCCAAAAAGAGCACATGACACCTATATTACTTTTTTGATAGCACTAACAATTACGGAGATACCCCATAAAAGTGTCGAAAATGGGACACCCTGTACATTCACCCTCAACAACGAACCAAATGTTCAAAATTGCCGATATGGGAGCCAACAAAATAAACATCGTCTCGTTCATACTCGGACGCAATATCCACAAAAAATAAATGTTTGGGCGGGAATTGTAGGACATCACATTATTGGGCCATTTTTCTATGGAAGGCAACCTTACACCAGTAACCTATTTGAACTTACTACAGAATCGAATTGAACCCGCACTAAAAGAAGTTGTACGCGAAGGTCAGGAGATCTGGTGTCAAATAGATGGTTGTCCTACCCATAATTCTCTCATGGTTAGGAAATACTTGCAAAATATTTTTAACGGAACCCATTGTATAGACAATAAATATGTATAGTATAAGGGTGCAGTAAAGGGTTGAACTAAGAAAGTTAAGTAATAATACTCGTATGATGTGTTTATGTTAATTTAATTAAATGAAAAAAAAAACGAATATTATAAATTTTGAAGTACTATTTATATTTATTTACATGTATAATGTTATTCTCTATCCAGTTCTGTTTCGCTGTCGCTCTCCTTATTTAAATTATTTATAATCGGTTTAACTGTATGATACAGAGTAACAAGGATTTTCTACAGTAATTACATGATGGATTGAATTTTTCCAACTACGTCGGGGAATATCATTAACACATTTTTTTATTAATTCTACACTGTAACTTACAGCCGGAGAAGTATTTTCTAACCTAACAATTGATTTTAATTGGTGCCACATGTACTCTATGGCACTAAAAATACAATAATAAGGTGGGAGCCCTAGCACAGTATTTCCTCTGTCAATGCGTCACTAATAGCTGCATAACAAAAATCAGTAGCAAAGAATATTTGTAATTTGAATAAAACAAAACTTTGTTGCTGGTAAAGAACACCAATTCTTAAGGCATACCTGTGCCCTTTGACATGGACTTACAAAGCCACAAATATCAGAAGGAAAAAGCAAACCCTTAATTTTTTGTTAAGTTTCTCGGTTACTAAACCGACGCCCAGCTCGGGTATAGCGCTGCCTAGCGAAGACTCTTGCAATTGTGACTTAATGTCTTTGTAGGAGATCCTCTGATACTTGTGGCTTTGTAAGTCCATGTCAGAGGGCGCAGGTATGTTTTAAGAATTGGTGTTCTTTACCAGCACCACGAGATGGAGCCATCTGGGTTAATTCTCCGTCTCATCCCGTTTTTTCTGTTTTAAAACAGACACCTATGTTTTTTCCTTTTGTCAGAACCCATTGTCTCACTAACAAGCTGTAATGCAGCGAAACGCATCTGAGGATGATTCTGGCAGATGGAAAAAGCAAACCCTTGATTTTTTTTTAAACCTTGTAATTTATAAAAATATTAAAATATTGAATATTGTTGAAAATGTAGCAAATTTTCATCTAAGCTCCTATTTCCGGCAATATTTAATTTGAAAATGGGTTGTACTATTGTTAACAATAAAATGGAATTTATTTTGAGCATTTAATCAAATAAAATCATATTTAATTTTTTTCATTTTCAATTTTATTCAAACTACAAATTTTCTTTTCTATCGATTTTTTTTTGTGCAGCTAAATACTACTTACTACTACTCAGTGAGACCTTTCATTTGAGGTATAACAAAGAGGGTGGTAGCATTTGAAATTTTAAAGTGGTAGTGTGGGGCGCCTAAGTGGTGACAGACTCCTTGAATAAGGTATAGTGGTTCTAGTTCCCCCTAGCCAAATAACATTTATACCAAATTGCGTTGTTCTAACTCTTGCAGTATTCAAGATATTTGCATTAAAAATTTCAAATTGACACCCTGTTTCCTTCTTTATACAAAATGCCTTTAAAACTTCTAGAAGATCACTTTTTTTATAACATTCTTTAAAATGGATATCGTTTGCTGCGATGTAGTTTTGAATCTCCAATTTTGTATTATTTGAACCTGGAGCCTTATATAATTGGCGACTGTGATAGCTCGCATTGTCCATTAGTATCACGCTATTCTGAGGGTTTGGTGAAAGACAATTTTTGAACCACTCTTAAAAAAGTTCTGCCATTGTATCTCCATGGTAGCCCACGCAGGAGTTTTTAATACCGTCTTCTGGCCTGGCATATAAAATGGTAATTATTTTCACTTTATTTGACCGAGCTCTTATTTTACACCTGCCGGAAGAATTGGACCATCCTGTGGATGGTGTGTCATGCGTGTCAAACCATGTCCCATCGAGATAAATTATTTTCCGATTTTCAGAACGATATTTTCTTATCGATGTTACATACTCACAACGCCATTTTTGTAATGGCTGAGATTCCAAAGTACTTGTTTTTTGTCAATTGTGTCATATCTGAAGCCCATTTTAAACAAAACTCTCCAAAGCCTCGTGATGTTACAACTAATTTGGGTTTCGTCATCAGTGAGCCGTTGCTAATGTAGGTACAGACAGTACAGCATAGTTTGACTTTTACTGAATGGTAGGGTACCTAAAAAACAAACCTTGATTTTCGATTGATTTGACCACGTTTCGAAGCGAGCTGGACGAAATATGTGTAATAACCTATAAGGGACTCTGTATGGTGGCATATATGCTAATAGTTAGGAACTAAAGAATATAGGAACTAAAGAATATAGAGCACATGGACAAATTAGCATAGCATTGCAACATTGCCCTAGTAATTTTCACTATCAAGAATTTAATTTGCACTTGCTTCTTTTGATTCATCTAATTCGATAATAGACGTGCTGTATAGTTCGGCCAGAGTTCAACCGGACCACACTTGAACTAACCTCAACTTTGTAAAGCAGCATTTTAATTGTTGTTGTTTTTTGTCGACACTGTTCGAATGAAGATTATCAAGTCCCTACTTTTTCCCCCGCCCAGGCTCCAACCCCTAACTTTCTTAATTTATAAATGTGCCGTAAATTTTCTTTTGGTTATGTCAGTCGTTACTGTATTACATTAAGTAAAATGATTCGCAATAACACAAAAAAAGTAATTTATTAAAAATGGTTTCAAAATACAGAATTGGATATTTTATCGCTAACAAAAGAATTTAACACAATTAACCTGAACTAAACCCCATTTAATTCAATAATTTATTTAACTTGCTCTACCAAATAAATACTATCATGATCATTTCAATGCAAGTTGACATTATATAACTCTACTATTACCTGCTTAAAATTTGGGCATGCCGTCTGTCCTGCCATCCTTTTAAAATCAATATTTAATGTACGAAGTGACTTAAATCATCCAATCTTACTTCAATTTTCTAAACTACTTATATCATAATGATCTAAAATTATAGAATTTTGTAACTTTCGATAATCCAAAAATCCCTGAATGTATTTCCTGTCCAAAGGTGGACCCTTGCCTTCGTGAACTTTCTAAGTCTCCCAGATAGACCCCTGGGATGAAGTGTGTCCCCGTTCATATTTGTTTTCCTTTTAGTTAAGCCTTGCTCAATAATATCTATATATTTAAGCAACTTTAACCTTAGTCTTTAGGTGACTGGCTGAATTGCTGATAAGCTCATGCTAACAAAAAAAATGCAACAGTATCTAAGAATACTTAATAAACACTATCAAAGAATATATTGTATACTTTGTCTATCTATCTTACAAACTCATTATAAATGCTAATCCCTAATGCCGATAAGATCCAGCGGGTGATCGAATGAAAGCAGGGACGCGCTCGTTGCTGATAGAATAAAAGGTTGCTCTGCTTTAAGATAATAATATATAAAAGCGTGGAAAAAAATATCTTTCTTTATCTACCTGTATGCAATAAAAGTGTCGTACTGATTTTTCATGTAAGAAAGAAAACGCGAAAACATATTTTAAACGTAATTTAATAATAAGTAATAATAATAAAATAATAATATAACAGTATATAAAATACAATACAATTAAAATTATAACTAAATATATAGGACGGTTATTAATTAAAACAAAATATACATATACCTACAATAAAGTACGGTGTCAGAAAAATAATTCTTACATGACAAGTCAGTTTCACTGTCACTGTCACTGTCGTCATCCAAGTTCACAATAATTCTTTCTCTGGGCACAAGATTTATATTAACGTATGATTTTTCTACTTTTTGAACATGCGCTACACAATTTTCCCAGGTTTTGTTTGGAATATCTTGCATCTCTGACCGTACTAAAGCTATCACAGAAGAATTTAAGGTTGGCGAAACATTATTCCTCTTTACCGATGCGTTCAGCTGATGGCATAAATGTTCAATTGGGTTGAACTTGCAATGATAAGGAAAAAGTCTTAACACGGTATGACCCATTTCTGCCGCCAAAGTGTCACAATAATATTGATTTTTTATTAAAAATGATTTTAAAATTTTCAGAAATTGCTTTTTTGTGCAATTTTTCTCAAAATAAATATTATTTCGCATCATATAGTCCTGGATGGTAACTTTTGTGTCATTAGAACACGGAACTTTATTTAACCTACGACTGTGGTAGCTCGCATTATCCATTACTATCACACTATTTGGTGATATATTTGGTAATAATTTGTTTTTAAACCAGTCCTCAAATAGGTCTGCCGTAGTATCATTATGATAATCAACTAGGGAGTCCTTTATGTTTTTGGCTGATAAGGCCAAAGCGTTTGGTATACATCAGTTTTTTGTACCAGCATGAATTATTGTTATACGCTAACATTTATTTGATGGAGGTTCTACATTGACCCGATAAATCTACCCAACCTATATCTGGAACTTCGTGTGTGTCATACCACGTCTCGCCCAAATAAATAATATCCATTCCATCCTGTCTATATCCATGAACTGCAATTAGGTATGCTATCCTCCATCTTTTTAACCAGGCCGATTCCATAATTACTTGTCGTTTGTTAATTGTTTTCATTTTAAAACCGTTTCTTAAAATACATTTTCTTAGAGTCTCACAACAACGCTCTATTGCTGTATCATCTTTTTTTAATCTTTGCAATAGGGTTTTTAAAGTGGGGATCATTTGTTCCCTGTATATGGCATATATTTTTCTACGAATTATATGGACATCCGTCGCGTCCAGTTTCTTAAAAGTAAAAGAGTATTTCCTCTTTCTTCTCTCCACTATAGGTTTATTTGCAATAACCCATACTGTGCTCACTGGCCTGCGTGTCAAAGCTGCCGCTTCCTTCACTGCACCGAATTTTGAAAAACCACGTTCAAGAAGGTTGGTGCAAACGTCGAAGATTACTTCCTTTGTGTCAACTATTAAAATATCACGCTTTAATTGGTTTTTATCACAACCCGTAGATCCACGTGGCGTACTGGTTTCTTCCCACGGACGAAACATTCTTAGAAATCACGTTTAATTGGCAACAAATAACTTCTTGTCTAAACCAATACAAACATCTAACTGAATTTTAAAACCAAAAATCAGCATATTAAAATAACTAAAATAAACCTATTTTATTTTACCCTAATTATTTTAAGAGGATTACTGAGAAAATATAATAATATAATAGTCTTTAAATAGATCCGTACTTGGAGTCCCCAGATCAGGTGGCCGAATTTTACTCCTCACACAATAGGTTATTATGACGGTAAGGGATTAGCATTTGTAATGAGTTTGTAAGATAGATAGACGGACTCTACTTTATTGTGTTACCTTGCTCGGGGTCGAATTTGGGGCCACCCGTATGCTCTATTCAGAATAACCGCTGGAAATTAAATAACACAATTTGAATAAGATAAACTTGTCAAGTGTCTCACCAAAAGAAGTGTTAGTACTAGCGAATGGCTCACCTACAGCACTTAAGTAGCATCGTTACGATATTTTTTCAATTTTCAGTTTTCGCGTTAAATTTCGAATTCGATTAAAAGTAAATAAAGTGAACTTTGTAATACACTGTAGAGACGGTCAACGGGCATTTGTTAATTAAAACTTAACCATGTGTAACCCACGCTATGCATAATTTTTATAATCAAATTTAACGCGTCAGTAAAAGAGATAAAATCAGCCCGGCCACCAATAGGAACAAAGAGTGCGAATATAAATAGAGACAGCAACGAACGAAGTGGTTGTGAAAAGCTCTAATTAAGTTTTGTGACATAATTTGAATAATCGTTGTTTGCGCTTAATACAACAATGAAAGCACACGCAAAATTAAAATGAAAAATTGTTTTGTTAATAGAGATAATGGGCGAACCTGTATAATATTAGCATAATGTAGGCACTCATGTCATATCACATGATACTTGAAAGTTCAACGCGTTGAAAGTTTTTGAGTTTCTGCCGAATACAGTGACCGGCACTACATGGAAAAATATTTATTAATAATAATAATAATAAATCCTCTTTATTTAAATAGTATATAACATACAATTACATAGTGTCAACAAAAAGGAAACATTATCCTGGCCTAAGAGAAAGAAAGCAAAGACTAGCTCTCACTTATCAAGATATTTGTAATAATCTTCTATACTATATGGTTCTATTTTTAGTAGCAAATGAAAAATTTTTTTCTTTATTTGTTTTATGTTATTTCATAGTTTTAATGGATTAGGCAACCCGTTACAGAGTTTGATACATTGATAATACGGGTCTTTTTCTGTCAAGGTTAATCTGTGTATTGTATGTATATTCTAAGTCTCTTGTTTGATGTACTTTTTGCGAGACGTTATTTATAAAAGAAGATCGGTTTCTAAAGAAAAAAATAATACATTCCTGTATAAATATTGCAGTTACGGTCAAGATTTTAACTCTTTACTTTAATTTGTTAATTCTATTTCAATAGATGAAAGATTACATTCTCTATCGGAGCTAAAAGGTATATTTTTAAATTGTGCTAACATATTTGGCGCAATATTTACTAAGAGGTCATTAAATTTGTTTGCTATTGTCTGTTGATGATCTTCAATTTTAATATCGTTTCCGCTGTCTTGTCCCTTTATTTCTTTTACGATTTTCCAGGCGCACATACTCTTATTATCCGAGTCTTTACCTATTTACATAATTTTGTCTCTTTGCTTGCTTTAATAACTTATCGTAGTATTTCTTTTTATTAATATATAAAGTCTTAAATCTACTATTTACATTTTTCATTATGTAAAGAGCATCTAGTTGGCTTTTACACTCAGTAATTTCAGGACTGTGGGATGATATATTTGGATTTATTAAAGTTTCGTTCTGGTACTTTTGTAAGAGGGAAACATTGGTTAAACTTGTTTAAAAATAGTTTTATAAAAGTGTCCTATTGCTCATTTACTAAATGCCTATCAATTGTATACATTTTTTGCCAATTTACTTCTTGTAGAGCCCCTTTAAATTTTAATTTGTTCGCCGTGTTAAACTTTCTTTTTTCAATAAGCTTAGATTTTTGTTTCTCAATATGCAATTTTAACTTTTGAGCCGTATGGTCTGAAATTGGTGAGTTTAAAATTTCGGATGTCACCATTAAAATTTGTTAGTATATTATCAGTATAGGTTTGGCTTGTGTTTGTTATACGCTTGTGATCTAAAATAGTATAATTTACATTAAAAGATGCGATCACTGACTTAAGGTCTGAGTTGTGTCTATTTTTGGACAAAAAATCAATATTTGAATCCCCACTAATTATGATTAAGTCGTTTGGGTTATGAGTAGGGCTGGGCGATTATGTATTTTCACAATCGATTTTCGATTGTTAAAAATAATCGATTATTTCAATTAAATCGATTAATCGAAAAACAATCGATTAATCGATTAATTGAAAAACAATCGATTAATCGAAAAATAATCCATTAATCGAAACAATCACAATTGCACACTCTATACCATGATGATTTAACTTTTTGTTAAATTTTTTATATTTGCCTCATTGGTTGGCCTAGTTCTTTTATTACTTTGTGTTCTTTTAAAAATTCCAGCAAACAGTTAACATAATGCGGGGCACAAATTTTATTTTGATGTTATATTACTGCTTTTTCTTCAAGAAACAAAAGCATAATATTATATTATGTTTATATGTAGGTATATTAGATAGTTTATTTCAATAGAAGAATTCGCTTAACAGGCTGCCTACTGGGGTTATAACTTTCATAATGATTAATCGAGAAACAATCGATTAATCGAAAAGTAATCGATTTTTAAAATTTTCACAATCGTTTAATCGATTATTTTGCCCATCCCTAGTTATAAGTACATAGAATTAATAATTTTTCCATTTTATTTAGAAATAAGTTAAAGTCCCCATTGGGAGGGCGATATAAAGAAACAATTTTATTATAATTTTTTTGTCTTCTACTTTCACCTCGCAACCACAACATTCAAACAAAAAGTCTTCACCTATATTATCAATGTCTGTTCGAGATATATACTGATTTTCGGTTTTTATAAAAATTGCGCTTCTACCATGCCTATTTTCTTCTTTTCTACAGAATTTGGCTGCCAATTTGAATCCTTTTACGTCATAATTTTCAAGCTGAGATTGAGTTTTCCAGTGTTCAGTAACACATAGAAAGTTGCAATCACTATTTGTGCGAGGAAAATCTTCTAATAGGTCGATCGAGTTTCTGATGGATTGGAGATTCTGATGTATGACACAAATGTATTTTTTATTTGACTGCTTGTTCTTATTTGCTTTTCGTGTCGTCATAATTCATTAAAAATTTTCCTTTTCATCGTAGTTAATACGAAGCTTTGACCTTTATTCTTTTTTCGTACGTTGGGCATCCCAAATTCCTAGCGGAGTGTACTGTATCACTATAATGCATCTGACTGCAATTTGGGCAACATAATCTTGTCGCTTTACAGTCCTGTGAGGCGTGTTCTTCGCTACACTTGTGACATCGTTCTTTACTTTGACAGTGCTTTGCAGCATGTCCAAATCCACAAAGCTTATTGTCAAAGGAATGTATTCTTTGATATACACTGTTAGTAGAAGGATTTAATTTTTTTTTTTTAGAAATTAGAGAATTAGATAGAAATAAAATACTAGGTGTAGTCCACTGTAGTGTAAAAGAATGTATTCAAAAGTTTTACATTCCGTATTTTTTTAATTTGGGTCTCTTTAACATCCAAGTATGGGCACTTCTATTTTGAATTCCTAGATAACTACAGTTGCGCTTTTTTATCTCCACTCCTGAAAACTCACGATACATCCTGTGCCAGTGGTTACAAATTTTTTATGGAACTGTTGTACTGTTACAGTTCTTCTCGATGGGACTAACTGATCAGTCTACCTCAATAAAGAGTCCAACATTGAAACTTCCTGATACTTTTTGTATTAGAAATTCATGCTTTTTTAAGCGCGAGGAAATGTTTTTTGATCAATTTTCTTTTGGAAAAGTGATTTTAAGGAATTTTCCCAGATCCTATGAACTTTGTCTGTTTCAAGATTCTGTTGTGTCCATACAGTAGAAGAGGTTGCACCAAGAGGTTGAAGACTTATGATACAAAATCCCACGATTCAAGTTTAAAAGATGCACTGTAACAAGCCTCTTCCAATTTGGCAATTCGATGAGAGATTAGAACAACATTAGGGAGGTTGGGGAACAAATTTTAAAATATTTTTAGTATTTAGCCCTTCCCCAGATTTTATCTGGTTGGTGACAATTTTAAAATGTCAAAGGAAAATGTGTTTATTTTCTTCGATAATTTGAGTCTCCGTCAACAACTTGCTACGTTAGTAAGCAAGAAATTGTTACCTTTACTCCACTGGTCTCTTAATTATGAATTTTTGGACAAGCAGAATTTTGGAACACTTAATAGTATATTAAAACATAAGTTTCATAAGACACAATTTTAGAGCACACGCCTCGTGTCCTAATGAGACGAGTGCTCTAAAATGTCGTATGGAATGAATATTTTATAATACTTTTTCTATTTCGGTCATTTTAAGGAAATTAAAAAAAAAATGTAGTTAATAATTTCCAGTCAAAATTTTTATTTTTTTTGAGGTTGGCAACACTATGTTACAGAAAAAAACAATTGGGCAACCCAGCCGCCATTATTTGAAAAGTAATAAATAGTTTTAATAAATAGTCATTCTTTGCTGTATTGCATCATTAAATATTATTTAATAATCTACTAGTAAAAACGAATAAAAATGAGCCGAGACGGAAGACATACCCCACCAGAACTTCAAAAAAATGGCGAAAAATAATTTAAATAATCTCCTACCGAAGAAATCTCGCAATGTCTATAAAAAAGAATATACAGATTTTGAGCTATGGTGTGAGCAAAAAAGTATAAAAGATATTTCAGAAAATGTCCTGATAGCATTTTTTAACAAAGAAGGTAAAACTAAAAAGGCTTCATCGATGTGGTCCAAATACTCAATGTTAAGAAGTTGTTTAAATATATTATATAGAAATATTGATATATCGAAATATAAAAAATTACAGGCATATTTAAAAAGGCTTTCGGAGGGTTACACGTCAAAAAAATTAAAAATTTAAGAGATTAAGCAAATTAATCGCTTTATTGGACAAGCTGATAATAAAATATATCTAGCAATCAAAGTAAGTATTGCATTAAATAATAATGTAGTTAACAAGATTGGAATAATTCCTGAAATTTTTGCTTCAAAATAACTTTCTCAGGATTAGCAACGATATACGTTTATCTCAAACAAAAATACAATAGGTATCGACAAAAAAAACTTATCTATAATAAATGTAGTTGATCTTGAATATAAATTTTAGGCTAATCTTATAATGGGCTATAATGGTGCCTGCCGCAAAGAAATTACAAATATGTCAGTAGATGATATTGAATTTGGGGACGATATAATCATTGTACATGTGCCCAAAACTAAAAATTACATTTGAAGGAGTAGTCCATACTTGCAGTGGAGTGTAGGTAATAAATTAAAACAACACTTCTGTCTTCCTCCACAACTATTATATATTTTGAAAATTTTTAACGATTGTCCCCACATGTTTCGACTATATATACAGTCATCCTCAGGGGAATTAAAAGGAATGTAAGAAAGTACAAAAATAACAGGTACCATAAGAGACTTACCTATATCGAGTGTAAATTGGGTTCTAATAGTTGTCTCAAATTAATGAGTATCTACAACATTTAAGATAATCATAGCAAGTGAAATTTATTTAGTTGAAGACTAACTTGAGGTAATTGTGGGTATGTAAATTTAAAATAAACTAAAATATGCGGATTTATATATCCACAACTCTGAGTTACCTCAAGTTAGTCTTCAACTAAACAAATTTCACTTGCTATGATTATCTTAAATGTTGTACTCATTAATTTGAGACAACTATTACAACCCAATTTACACTCGATATAGGTAAGTCTCTTATGGTACCTGTTATTTTTGTATGTTGCCTGTATATATAGTCGAAACATGTAGGGACAATCGTTAAAAATTTTCAAAATGTATAATATTTGTGGAGAAAGACAGAAGTGTTGTTTTAATTTAAAAATTACATCCTAGTTTGAAATATGTATAGTCTGTTGCCTAATGCGAGAGAATAATAAATCACTATTTTAACTATAAAACCCAGTGGTCTTCGCCTTATTCCACAGGTGTAGTCCAATTATTATTATTGTAGGTACTTATGATTATTGCCAGGGGTCCCGAGATCGGGTAGGTAGAGGCACACGGAGTTTACTTACCTTTGATCAAGTACCGTAATACTAGTTTACCTAACTGTGCCTCACTTTTTCAGAAATTTGAAATATTTAGTTACTTTCCGGCAGTTGTTGGAAATCTCTGTTCTTGAAAATGGCTAGTGTTTCTGAATTTGTTGCTGAGAAACGGATTAGTAAAACTGCGCTTTCTAAAAATAAGAAAATTATTATTCTCAATGTCTTCAACGCTGTTCGCCCCCAAAATTCAACATTCGGAGTTGGAAAAATAGTTGAAATGTGTTCGAATATGACTGGAGTCGGACTGTCAACAATATACCGACTTGTGCAAGAGGATAAACGATGCCCCATTAGGTCACCAAAGAGAAGTACAGGAAGAAAATAAACTGCAATAAATGAGGATGATAATTCACCTCACTTTTATTGAACCAATCAAAACGCTCATTTTCATAGCAACCACCTTGGTAACGGTCGTCTTACCCGATAAGACTACCGCTAGCTCGAAAAGACGCTTTCGAAAAGAGGCTTGTAGCTTTTTTACTTAAATAAAAAATTAGTAACACCTCTAACTTGTATATTTACCTTTATCAGACGGCCTTCATTTTTATGTTCAGTAAATTATCCAATAAAATACACCTCTAGAGGCGGTTTCTTATCTTCATACCTTCGTTTTTCACTCGAAACTCGATTTTCCAAGAAAATTTTCACTCAATGTAATTTTTACTTATAATCAAAGATAAGACCCTCGAGCTAAAGCTCTCGGGATCATATCAGATTATAAGTAAAAATTACATTTCGTAAAAATTTGTCAGAAAATCGATTTCTTGTTAAAAACATCGGTATTACCGATAAGACGCCTCCTCTATCGGTATATTACTGTTGAAAAGACTGCCATCAGAAGAATCAAATAGGTACTTAAAAAAATAAATACCTGCCTTGGACAAAATAATGTCTGAAATGAAAAAGGATGATTTTATTTCACTCATGGGTAAGAAGAAACTATGGGAAACTTTGAAGGAAATTAATTATTGTTATGAAAAAATTCAAAACAGACGGATTGTGGAAAATGGAGTAAGCTGATAATATGCTAGAAAACACTGTAGAGCCCCTTAGGATTTCTCTGGACCCCAACGACGATAGTTCATCGGCTACTCGGAACATTATAACTAAAATCTAAAAATTAAGTTTAACAACTCTTTACTTCGCATAACATACCGCGAATCGTCGTCTAAATCCAAAATTAGTTCTTTAATGGCTCCGAAATGTTCTGCGTAGAATATTGCGGCCTTAATCCATGTTCCCTACCGGGTAATTACAGGTTCTGTAGGTAAACTAACTCGTAGGAATCTCTCCTTATTCATCTACATGCTTAGAGGTGCTTTTAGGAACACTTTTTTACATGTTAAATCGATTTACTTACTAAATGATATTCAGTTGTGACGGTCTCTGCGACTCGGTTTATTCCATGTAAAAGACAAGTCACATGCACCATGTTGGGGTAACATTTTTTAAGTTTTGGCCTCTTTTACCATATACGGTGCTGCATCAGACAAAAGCACTGAAAACTTCTCATCTTGGACTGGATTTGGTAAGAAAAAGCTCGATAGGGACTGCTGAATAAATCGGGTTAGAGTCACATTATTAGTTTTAGTCTAGCTGCTTAGAAGCTATTAAATATGGGTTTGTTGCTTTATCTTCTTGAATTGCTTCAATCACAAGATGTGCGATATATCTGCCACAATCATCTGTGCTTTCATCAACAATAGTGTAAAAATTTTCATCACCCAGTGAAGCTCTGATTTCTTCTAAAGCGGTTTCGTATATTGAATGAACATTCTTCTTTCTAAGCGTGGATTCGTCGGGAATGGTTTGTTGACAATAATTTTGCAAACATCCTCAAAATTGCGGATTTTGCAATTGTCTTAAGGGTATGTTTGCTGCAAACAAGGCTTTGGCATAAGTTTTCTTGAAAAATTTTCTTTTCAGATTTCGATTTTTCTCCAACATTTTGAAATTCGTTTTTTACACTCAGCTGAACTGGCTCAGATTATATTTTTGTAACTTTGATTTATGTAGCGGTGATTTCAAATGTTGATCGATTTGGAAATTCTTTTCACAAACAATAATTTTTGCACAAGCTTTACAGAAGACTTTTTCTACACTAAACTCTAACCCTGGGACATTTTTAATCCACGAAGACGTTTTCGCCTTAGACATTTTGAACCAAAATTTGAAATCACTAGTTTCACACTGAAATCTTTCGACAAATTAAAACAGAAGTACGTATTACAACCCGATATAAATACAGTTTGTTAAGCAGGTAATAATAAGGCATTATTAAATGATTAAAATAACCCCTAACAATATACCATCAAACCCCGGAAACCCCCAATAAATACCTTGTGTAGAACCAAAATGTAAATATTAATTATTGTACAATTATCTTCAGGTTGGAAAATCCCTGAAACAAATGCCGGACTGGACATTAAACATATGAGTCTACGAGTTTTCATGACCGGGCGTTTTTAATTTTTTGACAACGCCGAAAACATAAAAATATGCTCATCAAATAATAATTTGGGAAAAATATGCATTTTATTATACAAATGACAAATATGCAAAAAAATGCGTATAATATGCACTTTGCATATATTCCACCTTTAGTTATAAGTTACAACAAAATAATTTTAAAATACTAACATCTAGATTCCCACACAACACGAGACTAAAGCAAGGCCTCGCCGTAGTAATTAAACAGTGCTATTCACGCTAGTAAACTCGACAAGTCTCTGTTCGCTTTATTTCCTTCAAAAACAACATATTATGTCCATGATGCTCTTCTTAAAATAAATGATTGGACATATATGTCGTTTTTATAGACATACCGATATTTTCATCGTAGATATCTTGGGACATGTGACATTTTTAAGAGAAACAAAATCTTGGGGCGATAGAGTTAAGTCTATGCTACACGATGGCGTCAATAACGCATTTTCTTCAATTTTGGATATATGTCGTGTTTAAAATTAACGCCTCAATTGTTTTAAAGGGTTCAGAGGCGTCAGAAAATTAAAAATGTTTGCACTTCGTACTAAAATTGCAAAATCTTTCAACAAATGAAATTAAAAAAAAAAATGCTAAATCACCTCAATAGTATCGCCCGAAAATGTTACCGTAGACAGTCCTGTGGAATATCGTTGGTGTACAGCAGTTAGAGAACAGGTCCAATGCTGCGCTGGTATAGTTGTTCTAAGCTTAATTTAATTATCTATTGCATCTAATGCATTAAACTCCTGACCATAGGCGTCGCTTATATTAAATAATTAAAATGCGGTTGTTGTAGATTTTTAATATGATTAAATAGTATATATTACAGCTTGTTTATTATAGTTTATATCGATAAGAGGTTTGTACCAGTTACTTCGTTTGCCGAGAACACATGCATTAAATATTTTTAATATGGTCTTTTGTTAAAAAAAATCTCATTCTGCAAATAAAAATTTAAAAAAATTGTTCAGCAAAGGACCGCAAGGGGGTATGAGGTTTCCTTGCCAAGAAAGGATCCAGTCAGGTATGTTAGTTGCAATATACAGAGAGATTCACTTTATACATATTAACAACAACTTGATCCCAGCAGAATCACAGTAAACGTTCCGTAATACAACAAGTTTTTAAGTTGCGTGTTAAACGAACATAAATAATTTAAAATTCATAAACAATTTGATGACTGGAATTGTCAGAACTTTTAGAAATATAATCGTTTTCAGGTTGGATTACTACTGGCGCTATAGGCGGTAAAACAGAATATCCATTTTCTGTTTTTATAACACGACCTATGCAATCTTTCCATAGAACGCTACCCATTTCGCTTATTACCCGCAGACTATTATCAAGGACAACTGCATTTAAAGTTGTTGATTGATTATATTTTCGTAAACGTGTCTTTACTGTATACCAAACCATTTCGATAGGATTAAAGATACAATAATATGATGATAATCGCAAATGGGTATGGCCGCGCCCAGTGCAAAGAGTATCAATCACATACTCATTTTTAAAGTTTTAGTCCTTTCGGGAATATCCATATTTTTGTTTCTCCTAAATATTAGAATATCTTCTTTTTTAGTGTTGACGTTACGTATTTTATTTAGTATTCGTGAATGATACGACGTATTGTCCATAACAATTCTGCGGAATATTGGGTAAAAGCTGCTCGGTAAACCATTTTTGAAACAAATCTGCGGTCATATATTTATGATAATCGACGAAAGATTAAGTGATGTTTCTTGCTGACAAGAGCAGCGCTAAGGCGCTGTACCTAATGTACGTAATGGTACAAAACCATCTTTACTTCCGGCATGAAGAATAATAACACGTTTTCAGCTCAAGCACGGTGTATTTAAAGTACAATTTTTTGTACTGTCTACTTAGCCATACGTAACAACATCATAAGTTGAAAAAATAGTCCATACTTTGTAATGTAATTGTATTGTAAAGAGATAGTAAGAGCTTCTAATCTTAACTTATCCCCTTCTAAAATTAAATCCAATTTTTCTAGACACATGTATCTACAAATAAACACAATTTTATTCCAGACACAGATACTAAATTCCTGCATTTCTGTTCCAAGGGGAATAAATTAGATCTCCTTGAGATACTTGAGATCAACAAAATAATTAAAAATCCAAGCATAGATTGTGTCAACGACCAAATTATTCATAACAGTACCAACTTATTTAATGCTTTGAATCTGGATGGTCTATAACTACAATAATATTCACTTCTCATAATATATACCTCTTTCTATCTCTGCTCATACCTCTTCAACCTTCAACAACCCTTATAAAATCCCATTATACCCAACATTATACAGGGTTGATATTCGATATTTTTCATTTTTCAACGTATACAATAATATCCACATCTACTATATTTTACAGTGTCAATAAGTGTTAGTGTCTTCACCTACCCTCACAAGTGTATTTTTAGTGCAATATTAAATTTCCCTCCGATAAACATTTAAAGAAAAAAAACCCCTTTTCGACATAACCATATATTTGTCATTCGTTGACAGATGTCTGATTTTACCATTCTTAAGCACTTTATTTATTTAGTGATGACAACATTTGAGTATGAATAGATCTTGTATGGATTTTGTAAACCTAACATCGAGCTGGTTCGAATCTTTTTTTCCTTTTTAAAAAATCAATATTAATTTTGACATCTCTTATGGTAATACTGGATTGCATGACTTGATTTTTAAATTTTAACCTCTTTTCATTTCCCACGTTTTGCGGAAGTACCGCGGTTGTGTTCGCACTAAGGTTATATTGAATTTTTTAACTTTTGAAAGTTTTTGAAATTTTAAAAAAGTTTTTTTCATATTTTTAAAAAACCTTTCTGAAAAAATGATTATGTTTTTTCATCCTTCTAAAATATCACATAAGTTAAATTAAACAAACACCTCATTTAATATAAAAAAAAAAAAATCTTTTATTAGTTTTTACACAATTCTTATAATATAAAAAAATTGTTTCTCTTAAAATAAAACCTATGATTTGATAAAATAAAAATGAAAACTTCTCTCCTCCAGAGTCCACATTACTTCTTTATTTAACTTAACATAATATGTGTTACTCCTCTAAACTTAACCATTCAAACTCATGATTCTTAATTTTTAAACAAACTTTCCTTTAATTACCTTCAGATGTCATAATCTTCTATTATCATACTTAAATATGTTACACTTATTTATATTACAAAACTTAATCTTAACTTTACTTCTCATTCAATTTATTTAACCATTTAATGCACCAAGTCTCCAGCCTTTCTGTTGTACTCATTTATTTGAGACAACTTATTATTTCGAAGTTAAACTCGATGTTGGGTAAGTCCTTTTTTATCTTTTTCTTTTCATTCTCAAATTTATATTATCCTTTCAGTATCCCCTGAAGATGAGTACTTAAGTGCTCGAAACATGTCGGGAATCTAATAATTTTTATGTTAAAAATTAAACTGTGGAGGAAGACTGCATTGTTTTATTTCATATAACATCATAAGTATTAAACCAAGTTTCATCTAAATAAATTGTACTTTTATCGGATTCATGGTACTCTTTAATTTTACGCAAATAGTCCTATCGCGGATTAATGATACGACGAGATTTCATTATAACCATTCGATTATCTATTTTTTTATGTTCAAAGCCACAACTTAACAAAACACCACGTAATGTTTCTAAAGATTGGGAATAATAATCAGGGTAACCTCGCAATTTATCGCCAACCAGTTCTAAAGTTGGCATTGTATTATCCTTGTAAAAGTTGTAGATAGTTCGCCAAATAAAATCCCTTGGATTATTGTCAACCGTTCTAAATTTTTTATTTATTCGTTTGCGTTTTATGGAATGACCGGTTACAGTCCTAATTACGTTATAAATTCTCGTAAATCCAACTTGAGTTAATTTATGAATTCTTGTACAAAGCGCATTGTCAGTTCTTCTCGGATTTTCTTTTTTCAAACACACGTACATATTTTAAATAATGCGTTGACATTGAACAAATAGTAAAAGTAAAAGTAAAAAATCGTTATTAATCCTTAAGTTCAGTACACAGATTTATGCCCTGAAAGCCCAAGGGCGTAGGATATGTCAAGAAAATTACAAAGAAAGAAAAAGAAAACACTTCACACTTAAGTAAGACTAACTGGTTTTAAAATTGACAATTAAATACATGAAGAAAAGTTAAAAAAAAAAACCAGAACAGACAAAATAAAATTATGGCGCGAATTGTCTTTATCCCTAATACCAGTAAGCAGCATTATGCGTTAAGTGGTAGAGGAAGCAGCTTACCGCCACGCCATACTATCGTCAACATATTCACTCATAGTGTAATAGTGTAATAGGCCTTTCTAATAAGTACCGATTTTATTTTATTTTTAAATAATGTATTATTTAATTCTCTCATTTCCTGAGGAACTTTATTGTAAATTTTTATTAAATTGAATTGTACGTTTTTTTGAATATAGCTAAAGTTACATTTTGTATTCTTTAAGTTTGTTTTATTTCTTGTGTTGCGTGGGTGTTCCCTGATATGTTCAGAGAAAAGATCTGGATTCCCATTTACAAAAACCAAGCATTCATAAATATATGTTGACACCAATGTCATTATGCGATTGTCTATGAATTTAGTTTTACATGTTTCAATTATGTTCATGTTAAAAATATTCCTGATACACCGTTTTTGAAGGACAGATATTCTAGCAATCTCCGAGCTACCCCCCCAGAAAATAATACCGTACCTCAACCGAGAGTGCACATATGCATGATAGACAATTTTTGCCGCATTAATGTCAATATTGATGGTAATGACTTTTAGAGAGTAGCAATAAGATGATATCTTGCCCGCTAGAGTTTCTATGTGCTGGTTCCAATCTAATCGGTGGTCTATCTCAACCCCTAAGAAACACGCCGATTTTACAGATGTAATGATATTGGCGCCACCGCAGAAAACATGTGACTCCTGTGCTCTGTGATACTGAAATTTAATAAGCTTTGTCTTGTCAACATTTAGCAGTAAGTTGTGTGATGTGAACCAGTTTTCAAGTACGGATAGGCTATCAAAAATTTTGTTTGATATATCTCCATCCCTCTCTTCTGTCAATACTATTGAAGTGTCGTCCGCAAATCGAACAGTGTTTCCCACGACCTCGGAAAGCTCGCTTGTATAAATTATGTATAAGTGTGGGCCAAGTATGGAGCCTCCCCTCTTAACGACTTGCTGTTTTTATTTAAAGCTTTGACCATTCGATGTCGTTCCAAACACGTATTGTTTCCGATTTGAGAGGTAAGATCGAAATAATTAAGCCGAGATCCGCGGACTCCATACTTCTCCATTTTCATAATAAGGAGGTCGTGATCAACACTGTCGAAAGCTTTCGACAAGTCTAAGCATACAGCCACAGTATACTTTCCTTTATTTAGGGAGTTTAAAATTTTATCTAAGGCTTGATATACTGCTCTTATAGTTGATTTTTTCTTTTAAATCCATTTTGATAATTTGAAAGCAAATTTTTACTTCCCAAGAAGGCGATTACTTTTTCATAAATAATCTTTTCAAAAATCTTGCTAAAGTTGTTTAATAGCGCGATTGGTCTATAATTTTTAATTTCCGCTTTATTGCCTTTTTTATGAACTGGAATAATCTTTGCTATTTTTAACCTCTCCGGAAATATGCCGTTTTTTAAAGTTAAGTTTATAATGTGACATAAAGGCTCTGCATTCTCTTTAGACACGGATTTTATTAGACAAATAGGTACTTCGTCGTCACCAACCGATGATTTGTTTTTGATGTTGTTTATGACATAATTTATTACTTCATTAGTGTCTGTCGGATGCAGAAAAAGAGTTCTGTTGAATATTATGTAGAGCAATGTTGTGATTTATTTTAAGGTCAGGACTCGCGTTTATGTAAAAATTATTTATTAAATTCAATATTTCAGGTTCAGATTTTGTTTTGAGTGTATCACTCTCTTTTAAGCATTGGATTGCAGATGGGGTAAATTTATTAGAATGACCAGTGTATTTGGTTACTAGATCCCAGACGGCTTTGCTTGGCTTTTTAGCTTGGGTTAGATAGTTCTTATTAATATCTGATAACTTTTTGGCTTGAGTAATAACCCCCTTATAGACCCTACAATATTGTTTATACTTTTCAAAGTTGTTTTGGGAGATAAATCTTTTCCTGTATAAGATTCTTTTATTTTTGGAAGAGTTTTTAATACCTTTGGTTATCCAGGATCTGGATTTTAATTTCCTTTTTTTAAAATTTTTGATGAAAAAGACGACATTCATAATTTGCCCAAAAATATTTTGAAAGTTAGCAAAAGATACATCTACATCCATAGTGGATAAAACACCATCCCAACTTACCTGCCGTATTTGTTCATTGAAGGATTTTAATTTTGTTTTTGAGAAAATTCTCTTTTTAAGCATCCGGTTTCCCTCCCCCAATATACGAGTCCCGAGAACTGACAGAACCTGTCCCTCATGGTCAGACAGAGAGGTTGCTATTACTTCACCCATTGAGGCGTTTTTAAAATTTATAAAGTTTTTAAAAATAAATCTTTGATAAGGTGGGGCTGTGTACACGTTTTGAATTGAGAGGGAACAACAATCGTTTTGTTTATTAAGTGTATATTCTTCAAAAAATTAATAAAAAAGCAGAGCGCTTTTGGCCTTAGGCCATCTTCAGTGCTTCTTTGTCAGGAAATATTAACACTTCATTGATAAAATATATTTTTTTATTAAGTGGGCCATCAACACCACAATGTAAGAACTGAGTACATAAATCAATTAACACGTAAAATTGTAAATGACGAACAACTGGGATGAATTTCGACTCAAAACCACGTTCCTGGGTGAAGCGAAAAAATGAAAAAGGAAAAGGAAAAATGATAGTTATTGATTGAATTTGAAAAGTGGTTCGTCCCAGTTGTTCGTCATTAACAATTTTACGTGTTAATCGTTTTATGTAATCAGTTTTTACATTGCGGTGTTGATGGCCCACTTAATGAAAAAAGATATTTAATCAATGAAGTGTTCCTGTTCTCTGACAAAGAAGCGCTGAAGATGGCCTAACGCCGAAAGCGCTCTGCTCTTTATACATTTTTTGAATATTATACAGTTAATACACATAAGGATTGTTGTACCCTCTTATATTAATCTTTGTTTCTTAATTCCGGACTTGGTTCGCTTTCTACTCTGATACCGACTCATTATATTCCTGCAATAATTCACCTTGACCTTCGGTTCCACATGGATATAACAAAATATTACAGTACAAAATGAAATAATATGTAAATTACGCAAATCGTTTCAACCAGTCACGCCACTGTCCGATTCCCAATATCGCACACCTAAAAACCCAAGTGATTTTAAAGCTGATAAGTGATAACTCAATTGACAGAACCTTAAGCTATCTATTTTCTGTTCTAGTCTGCAGCATATAAATTTGCATAAAAACGCTGCTATATTAATTGTCCCACTCAAACCAAACAGCTTGCTTTCTAAGCTGCAAGCGCGCCTCGGCTGTCTATCCTCAAGGTGTTGCCAGTTTAACAAAGTTTTCGTAAGTGTGGGAGAAACATAAGGGTTTGTTAATTTTTTATTTTTTTTGTTTAACAACAGTGAAAATCCTTTTTATTTTCATCAATTTTTTTTTGTGTAAATAATATTTCTTAAGTACTAAAAAAAATATTATAGTATTCATGAATGGCTTGTTAATTTTTTCTTTGACATTAAAACTTTCTTGGTTCAAAGTACATTTGCAAACTGTCTTTCAAGAGAGTTACTGACTCTCAATTGAATACTGATATGAAAGAACATTTTTAATAATAAAAACTTACAAGAATTTTTAAAAAAGATCTGACAACCCCGATTACGATGCCGGTCCCTTTGAAACCTGTTTTTTTTTTATGTCATCAAACTAACTTTGGATAAAGTATACAAATCTTTTGGGATCGAAAAAAAATATTCAAGTTTTATGCGGACACTTGAAGTGTATATTTTGAAAACATTTTTATTGTGCAGGGTAGCCAAAATCAGAGATAAAGACCAAACCTAAATATTTTTTAAATGGAACACCCTATATATTTTTTAATTTTCGGATTCTCCAGTTTATTTTATTTCAGTCATATTTAATGTAACGTACGTCATACCTAAACCTAATAGTTTTTGAATAATTAGGATTATGTGGTAAAATCTAAACAGTTTTTACTAGTGCTAGGAATCAAACCCAAATTATTCGACTATTGGAATATTCAAATACTCAAATACCGAATATTTTTCTTTAAAATTATTTGTATGTTCAATTATTCGAATATTCAAATAATTGAATATTCAAATAATTGCATGATTAAATGTTTCAATATTCGACTATCCAATTATCAAATATTTTTACTTCAAAATTATTCAATGTTATGTGTGCGAGCCTTTAAAACACGCGTTAATTGTTAATTGTATTAAATACATGTTGTATCTTAAATGAGTTTCTTTTTTCCTAACCAAATACAAATTCTATTCCCTGATTATTATGGTATTATACAATATACTATGTCATACTGTGGTCATTTAAGTGTGCAACATATGGGAATTTTTTTTATTACCGATTTCTCAGAAAATTTTATTCTTGATAAAAGTTGGTGCATGTTCGATAATCATATTAGGTGCACTTGGAATGGCTGCAAGTCAAACGGCGTACAGGGTAGGTTAAATATAAAATCGCTCATATAAAATAAAACAGAAAATATTTGAAATGCAGAAAAAAATAAAATTATGCATGTGTAAAAAAATTATCGACGCGTCTCTGTATGTCCACCTTCTCGTTCAATGCATTTAATTGTCCGCTCATAAAATTCACTAAGAGTGAATCGCAATACACGTGCTGGAATATTTCTGAATCGTATCGAATTTTCAAGCTCCCCAACATGAAACGGTCGATCCTTGTAAACTTTTTACTCATAAAAAGAATCTAATGGGATGAGATCTGTCGAACAAGGAGGCCATCGTGGATCGATATTTCGTCCTAACCATTTGTCACCAAATTCCCCATTTAACTAACCATTCAGAAACAATTCTAGCAGAATGAGCGGGACAACCATCATTTATGTCGTTCTTGTATACTCATATTATCCAAAAAATCTGTCAGTTCGTTTTCCAAAAAATGTAAATAGGTATCACCAGTTAGGTTTCGGCGAAAAAAAAAACGGCCCTATTAATTTGTCGTTAATAATACCGCACCAAACGTTTGTTTTTTAGTAATACTGGTTTTTATTGTCAATAACAAAATTTGGATTTTCGTCCGACCACCACCTACAATTTTGAGAAGAAACAACGCCATTCGTTGTGAACATGGATTCATCCCCAAAAAGTATGTGTCTATGGAAATCACGTTGATCTTCTATTTATCCTTGAACCCACATGCAGAAATCATACCGCAGGTCATAGTCTCGTCTTTGAAACGCGCAAATAAACATTGGCTTATAGGCATGGTATTTTTGTTTGTTTAAGAATCTTCTTAACATAGCTTTTTTTTATACCCGAATAAGCATAAATTTCTTGGGTGAATCTTCTAGGGTTTTCAACAACTGCTTGAAGTACTTTTAATTGATTTTCTTCATTACATGCAGTTTTGGTACGTTCATTTTTATATTTATAGCCTAAAGACCCTGTCTGTTTAAAATTATTTAAAATTCTGCTTACAGTTGAATAGTGAACTTGTTTATCTGGATGTCGTTCATTGAATATATCTCCTGCTTCACGCACTGTTTTATAGTTTTCTCCACATATTAACACTAATTTTGCCTTCTCGGCTAACGTTGACTGTATTGGAGGAGGCATTTGAAATCAAATAACAACAATAATTATTTAAGAATGAATAATGCCACCAAACTGTCATAATGTTATAACCCTTATTTGTTTTTTTCCATAGGTATCTGCGATTATTTTAGGAGGATTTCATGTTTGTCAATTAATTTGTACAGTTTTTAAATAAACATATAAAACAAAAATGTTGCACTTTAAATGAGGGTTTTTTAATTCGCATATTATTATCATTATTAATGTTTTATCTTGTTAAAAAGAATTTTTAGGATATTTTAAAGTTGTGTTTAATGTCGTTGCAACAACCATGAAGTTTGTGATTCCTTAATAAATTTAAAATTCAAGTTAATTTTACAAATATGCTTGAATTTGAACAAGGATATGTGAAATTGATTTGATTTTGATTAAGTTATGAAGGTCTTTAGTCTGAATATAAAAAAAAATAAAAAAATATTTTTTAATTTCAGGAGGTCACGGTTTCGAATCTATTCATAGCTTTTAATTCTAAACAACTTTGCTTAATAACATTTTACTGAATTTTCTGAAATAGGGGTACTTTATTCTTGTACAAGTTTTATTTTTTTTTTTTTACCCAGTACGCCGCTTGACTTGCAACCATTACAAGTGCACCTAATATGATTATCGAACGTGCACCAACTTTTATCAAGAATAAAATTTTTTGGGAAATGGGTTATAAAAAAAATTCTCATATGTTGCACACTTAAATGACCACACTTAAATGACCACACTGTATATATGTTATATACAGGGTGTTACTTAATGATAAGCCTTAATCCCAAGGATGCATTCCTCAACCAAATTCAAGTGGAAAAGTTACTATAAACGTGTGTCCTAAAAAGTATTTTTATTAATATCTCAAATATCTTTTTTCCGAACTTGGTGAAATTTAGCATTGTTGTTCGTTGTGATAAGACTCTAAGTTAGCACTAACTAGATTACAAGTATGAGATAACGAATAATATTGAGAAAAAAAATGTATGCCACTGACTTCTTTAAAGATTTTATATTGTTTTCGAGTTAAGCAGCTACATATACAACTTTTTTGTCTCTTGATTTTGTTTCGTATCTTACTTCGTTTCCAAGAAAGAAAATAAAAGCCACTTCATTTGTATGTCGAAGAATTCAGAAAAAATCAAGTTATCACAAAATCGGACATACACAATTAAATAAATGAGCCTCTTTATTGCTGTCTGTTGCCTCATCAAGCTGAATCAAAAAAAATTTGTCCGATAAGATAAGATTTCCCGATAAGCTCAGCTATATCACCAATTAGACGAGCAACAGTATCATTTGATAGAGGTTGGACTGCAATTGTTTGGCAAAATTATCTCCAAACATAGTTGCACAATCTCAATTGCAGCTGGCAGAATAAGCGCTTCACCAATGGTGTAAGGCTTTTTACTTCTGGCTATCTGATCTAAAACTTTGTAAGAGGCAAGTAAAGCTTTTTCATTCACAGACATGATTTTTGCTTTTCATATGACTTTTATTTTAATTCGAAGAATTCTCGGGGTTAGCCAACGTACTTACTATAAAGCGTTTTCAAATGTCGTTTGAGTTTATTAGGTTTCATACAGTCTGATGCCAAAAGTTTTGAGCAAATAACATACAGGGGCCTTTCTTCTTCATTTGCTTCAGTGCTGGTAAACCCAAAATTTAAATATGCTTCAGAATATTTTCTTGATTTTATCTTCGGAACCGCTCTCATCTGTGCACTTGTTGATGCTTCACTATCGTCTACTGGGTTGCTAACTAAAGAATTTTTCAATTAGGACGGGTTGAAATTGGCGGCCTGTGGCGGCTATGTTGTTTTGACGGCATATGTTTAACCTGTCGTTTATTATTCTGTCACTTATGCCAAATTACCATGACAAGTTACGCGATTGAGCAACACGTCCAAATGATAAAATGTTATTATCAAAATGAGTGTTCGTTAGTTCTAACGTTGCGTGGGTTGCGCCCATTTTACGGCCCTTCAAAGTCGACTCTCCAACGTTTGGTGGTCAAATTCGAGACGACCGGTTCCGTAAACAATCAGCCAACATCTGTACGTCAAAAAAACGTCAGATCGGCCGAGAATATCGCTGCTGTCCGTAAAAGTATGCAGGAGAACCCGAGGCAGTCAATTCCTCGCCGTGCACAAGAACTTCGCCTTTCGGAGACTTTAACTTGGCGAATTTTGCGTCGAGACTTGGGCCTGTACTCGTACAAGATCCAATTGACCCAGGAGCTCAAAGTTAATGACCATATACAACGCCGTTTGTTTTCTGACTGGGCTTCGGAGCGCTTGAAAGAGGATCCTAATTTTGGCAGAAAAGTCATCTTTAGCGACGAGGCGCATTTTTGGATTAATGACTTTGTGAACAAGCAAAATTGCTATATATGGAGTGACGCTAACCCACATAAGGTTCATAAGGTGACAATGCATCCACGAAAAGTTACCGTCTGGTGCGGATTTTGAGCCGGAGGCGTCGTTGGTCCGTACTTTTTTCGAAATGACGTTGGTGAAGCCATCACCGTCAACGGCGACCACTACAGAACGATGATTACCGATTTCTTTTGGCCCAGACTGAACAATATGAACGTGAATGGCATGTGGTTCAAGCAGGACGGCGTTACGTGCCATATAGCGGACGCCACGATGAACATTCTGCGTGAACGATTTGAGGGTATGGTTATCTCTCACAGAGGTGACGCGAATTGGCCACCACGATCATGCGATTTGACCCCGCTTGACTATTTCTTGTGGGGTTTTCTTAAGTCTCAGGTCTATGCCAATAAGCCGCAATCGATTAAAAGTGTATATAACCCAGGCTATCTCTCAAATTCAGCCGGATCTATGCGGCAGTGTCATTGAAAATTGGACCACTCGGATCCGTGCCACCGTGAGAAGCCGCGGCGGATATTTAAACGATGTAATTTCCCATAAATAATGGCATACATAGATCTTTCAAATAAAAATAGAATTTGGTTAATACCTTACACACAGCTTGTTTTATTCCATTTTAACATCGACCCGCCCTTATTGAAAAACCCTTTATTACTTGCTACTCGAATATCATTAGTTGCAGATAAGACTCAAATTACAACATACACATTCACTGCATACAAAGATCGACTTTACTGAGACTAGCTGGAACTGAACGAGACGCAGCATTTATACACGCCGCGTAGACGTTCTAGAATGTTCAAGACAAATCGGAACTTCTCGCTTGGAGATTTACGGCGTGCGAGGTGTGGGCTTTTCTTTAAATCCTATTTAATGAATAGATATCAACGGGTTTGCATAGCGTCACTGAAATCAGGAAAATGATCCTCTGTTTTCTCAAATAGGGCTTTGATAACATCAGGCTTGCCTCAGGGATCTATTCTCGGCTCTTATTGTTTCTTATTTTTTCGAACGATTTGGCAAGATGCATTGACAGGAGCAGTACATTTCAGTAAGCCAACGACACGTCATGTGCTGTCTCAGAGATTAGTATCGGCCGGGTCTCGGAATAGGCTACGTTGGTTGTCGCAATGATGATTGACTGGTGTAAACTTAATAGGCTGAAACTAAATAATGAGAAAACAGTACTCCTTTGTTTTAGGAACCCTACAATTTCCCTGCATGTTCCTCAGAAAAGACGATCGATTCCACAATATGTAAAACAAGATTTTTAGGGTTGATTATTGAGGATAATCAATCTTGGAGGGAACATATAAATAGCATCGAAGGAAGAATAAATACCGCCGGTTACGTTATCAGATTTTTGCTTAATCACCTTGGTAAGAATTTAATAAAACTTTTTATTTTACCTATGTTCAATCCATCATATCATAAAGCATTATGGTTTGATTTCGGGCCGCTGACGCACAAAAATTTTTTTTGCCACAGAAAAGAGTGATTCGTGCAATAATGAAATTGCCTAGTCATCATGATAGATCATGCAGAGTTTACTTCAGGAAGTTAGAGATACTAACGGTTCCTTCTCGGTACATCTTCAACATAGCGGTGTACACAAACAAAAATATCAATAGGTTTCCTAAGGATCGAGACTATTATAATAATATGGTAACACGAGGAAATGACAATCTTATTGTACCAATACACAAAACAACTTTTTACGAAAAGTGTCCATACTTCAACTGTATAAAAGTTTTTAATGCTTTGACAAATGAAATAAAAACAATTCCATCACTGAACATAATGTTGTTAAAAAAATTTCCATTTTCTTCCTTTTTTTGTAAGGCCCAATTAACAAAGTTACGCCGTGCTTCGTGATCAAGTGGCTTTAGCTCCTGCGTTAACTGTATTTTGTAGGCCTTTAAATGAAGATCTTTGGTTAAAATGTTATGCACAGTCGTATTTTTGAGGTGCAGTTGCTGTGCTCGATGGCGCATCGATTTTCTTGGAGCTTCGCCAACGCATTGCCTTACAGCATAAATATTTTCAGGAGAGCGACCACTAGAAGGTAAACGCGCTTTCTTGCATCCTGTACGGTTCCAATTTCCTCAAATTTTGTTATTAAATTCGCAACAGCCGTTTTTGATGGAGCATTATTTCTACCAAATTCCGTATGGCATTTTCTTACCGTTTCTGCAATACTTTCTCCATATTTATAATAAGTTTTCACTAAAAACACACGTTTTTCAACCGTATATCGCTCCATACTTAAACACCGCAATATTTTTACAACACAAACGTCAACTGTTAAGCGACAAATAAATAGAAGCAATGCCAGTGGCGGATCATTCAAAAAGCAACCTCAAATTTGAACACCCTGAGAATGAAAAAAAACACAAGAGACCAAAAAGTTGTATTTGTAGTTGCTTAATCTGAACAAATAAAAAAACTAAAAGAAAAGGCGGTGGCATACTTTTTCTTCTCAAGAATAATTGGCTTAACTGAGACGCCACTGGACCTAATAATTTCAGTCTGGTTAGGGCTAAATAAGCGCCTTACTACTTTAAATAACTGAATCAAATTTGAACCAAATCAGTTCAAGGATATTTAGGACCGTTTTTTTTTTTAACTTCAACGCCCTGTATCTCAGAAACAAAGCAACTCCGGACATATGTTCACAGGAACTTTTTTTCTTAAAACGACCTTATGTATCGCCCTCTAAAGTTTCGTACCGTAGTTAAGAAACATCCTGTATATGGGTACAGGGTGTTAATGTTTTAAAAAAAAAAATTGATTTTTGATAATTTTTTTAAATATCCTTTTCCTGGTTTGATTGAAATTTGGTACTCTTATTCATAATGATAAGGGGCTTAACTGGCCCTAACTAGATTAAATTTATTTAGTTCAGTGGCGTCCCAGAGAGCACCTTAACGAATAGTATTGACAAAGAAATGTACGCCACTGACTTTCTTCTAATTTCGATATTTTGTTTCGGATTTACCAACTAATAATACAACTTTTCCATCCCTGAATTGTTTCCACATATTGCTTCATTTCCGAGAGAAAAATTGAAAACCACTTTATTGCATGTACAAAAAAAATGCCTATGTAAAGGGTTTTCCAATAAGAACGATATGATTTTGAAACGATATGGTAACCATGGTAATAAAGTTATACCTGTCACCAGTTGTCAGTTATTGTCAATAAACTCACAAATCACCGAAATAAATTTAGATACGTAAGCTGGGCGTTCCCGCCAAACATTATTATTTTGTTTGGATCGCATTTCGTAGATGGCGTCGGTAGTGGCATCGCACAATTTGGTTTAGTTAAGTTCGTATGAGGGCACCACGTTAATTTGAGATCGAGAAGAAGCACCCTCTCAGATTTCGTTGTTGTCAAGAATTTGAAGTGTATTGTCAATTTTCTATTCTCGATTTTCATTTAAGTGTTGTTGAATTCTAATGCCGTTTGTGATCGTTCGGTCTCTGTGTATACTATTAGCGTAATTTTTGATAGTTGTTTTGATTTTTTGTTTAGTTTTAGTGTGTTTTCGGTTTGTTTAGTTAAAGTTCGCGTATTTATTTCCGTTATGGAAGACTACGCACCTCCGTTAAAACCTAAAAAATGTTGTGTTCCAAACTGTTTAAATGAACATGGCATGCGACACCGCTTGCCAAAAAGAGATCCGATCATTTTTTATCATAAAAATAATGTTTTCTTACCTATTTCGCTTTATTTTAAATAATTCCTTTTTTGCTGCTTTCTATTTGAGTTTTTGATATACGTTATTTGTTACTTTACCAACAAGGTATTTACTCCAAAATTAAAAATAAGAGTTACAAATAACGTGTATCCCTAAACTAAAAATGAAAGCAGAAAATAATGAATATTTAAACCAAGGAATATTTTAAATTTTAAAGCGGCACCAATACCTACCGATAAAACAGATTTTATTAAAAGTTGGTAAAACAGTATTCTTTATTTTTACCCATAGTTGCCCCAACAGATTCCTTTCTTTCTCGCGTGTTTCGGATCGCAAATACTAGGACATCAGCGCCAATTAGTTTTTGACAGTTCTAAGAGTCCAGTTGCGTATCTAAATTTATTTCGGTGATTTGTGAATAAACCATAACAATTTATTAGGGCTAAATACGCGCTTCAAGAACGTTTGGTTATTATCCAAAAATTTTATGAAAATATACGATCTTTTGTGAACACTTATCGCGCACTTCGCGAAAACTTTGGTGTAAATAATCGTCCTTCTTAGCTTGCCATTCGTCGCATCGTTGAGAAATTTGAAAATAATTTTACTCTTCACGATGCAAAAACACCAAGAAGACATCGAAACGCAAGACCTGTTGAGAATATTGCTGCTGTAAGAGCTAGTGTTGCAGTGTATCCAAATTTATCAATTCCTCGTCGTGCTCAAGAGTTAAGGATTAAAAAAACGACAACTTGGCGTATTTTGAAAGAAGACTTGAATTTACACCCGTATAAGATTGTTTTGACCCAAGAACTTAAGCCACTGGACCATCGTCGGCGCAGAGAATTTTGCTTGGAGTTTAAAACAACTTGAAAGGGATCCTAATTTTGCCAAAAAAATTATCTTTTCAGATGAAGCTCATTTTTGGTTAAGTGGATACGTTAACAAGCAAAATTGCCGTTTTTGGTGTGAAACCAATCCACAACAGATTCATGAGAAGCCTTTGTATCCGCTAAAGGTAACTGTATGGTGTGGTTTATGGTATGGTGGCATCATCGGACCATTTTTTTTCCAAAATGAGGCAGGAGATGCAGTTACAGTGAATGATGAACGATATCGACAGATGTTAAGAAATTTTTTGTTGCCAAATATAGATGCACTTGATTTGGAGGATATGTGGTTCCAGCAAGACGGTGCCACATGTCACACTGCTCATGAAACTATCGATATACTGCAAGAAAAGTTTGACGAAAGGATAATTTCAAGGAATGCTACTGTTCAGTGGCCTCCAAGAAGCTGTGATTTAACTCCTTTAGATTTCTTCTTTTGGGGCTATTTGAAATCTAAGGTTTATGCAAACAGACCACAAACACTTGATGCATTAAGGTTGAACATTGAACCCTGCATTCGTCAGATCACGCCCGATTTATTGCATAAAGTCATCGAAAATTGGGTTCGTCGAATTCGCTCGTGTACACGAAGTCGCGGAGGACATTTAAACAATGTGTTATTCAAAACATAAATGTTTATAACTATACTTTAAGATAATATAAAAAGTTTTATTGTATCTGAAATAATTTTAATTTTATTTCATTTTGAAACCACATCGTTCTTATTGGAAAACCCTTTATTTCAAAGTTAATTAAAACATTTAAATTTAAAATAAAATATTTTTTTTTAAATAATGATATGAAAAAAATGCAACACTTAATCAACACAAATGTTGAAAATGGCCTAATGGCTAATTAGGCCCTTAATCATTATGAATAACGGTACCAAATTTTAATAAAATTGGAAAAAGGATATTTCAAAAAATATAAAAAGCCGATTTTTTTTAAAAAAACTTTAACACCCTGTATATTAAAAACGGGGCAACTCCGGATACATGTTCATATGAACTTTTTCTCTTAGAGTATCATAAGGAATCACCCCCTTAAGTTACGTACCGTACTTCTGTAACAATCTGTATAGGGTGTCCTATATAATAAAGTTGGGGAAACAGTGCTTTTACGTTTTGTTTCACACTGTATACTACTAGCAATTTGCGTGAGATTTACCTTAGTGCAAGTAATTGTCATAATATGGATATGTTTTATTTTATAGAGAACTTTTTATAATCACTGGTTTTCCCTAATATACAAAGGGTCAAAACCAATTAGATTTTACGGCAAAATTCTGGTTATTCAAAAAAACTATTAGGTTTCGGTATAGAGTATGTTACATCAAATATGACTCAAATTTACTGAAGAATCGAAAAATCAAAAAATATAATAGCCCATTTAAAAAAACTTAGATTAGGTATATCTCTCTTTTTGGCCACCCTGTGCAATGAAAAATATTTTTAAAATATAGAGCTCAAGTGTCCATTCAACTCTTGCATAATTTTTTTTCCTATTGTTTGAAATAGATGAGATATTGGACTTTATCGCACTAATGGACCACCCTGTATTTTTATTTCTTCTAGAAGAAGCGTTTTTAGTCTTTAAACATAATCACTGATCTTAGAAGCAGACAATGATGGACTAAAGTATTTCGTATATTTATTACCTAATTTATGGTAATATTTTTTCTGTTTATTTTTAGCTACATTAAATTTCTCTCCTCCACATTTTTATTTTAAATACCATAACCTTCAACGTAAAATGTTTTCCCCTGAAAGGTTTTTAAATAAGATTTAAATTCACGCCATGAAATATTCCCTATATTTTTGTTGTCTTTTTATCTTGGCAAGCGTGGAAAAAATAATCGCATGTGTATGCCTAAGGGAAAAGATGTTGCATTTGGAAAATTTGTTTCTGGATTTTTACAATATGTGTTTCCACTGTCACATACTAGCTTCTCTGAAAAGATTTGACAATAACTGAAGATGGAAACATTCTGTTTAGGTTTTAGCGGATTTAGAGTTAGAATGTCATTATTCATACTGTCAAGTCTTACATACTGCCTCCTACCACCCAAATACCTTTTAATTATGTTATAGGTATATATTCCCTACACAGTAAAAAATTTAGTGTTAAATTTAACACTCGATGGTGGTACATATAGGAATTTCACTCAATAAGGTATATTAACCAATCAATATTTCTTGTAAAGAAGACATTTTTGAAATGTTTTTTTGTGTTAATTTTTCTAATTTATGAGTAGGTACATTCACACTATCGTGTGTAAATTAATAAAAATACAGTGTTAACATTTACACTCACAGATTGTAAACCTATCCTTCTAGGGTGTAAAAGAAATAATGAGAGGTGTAAGTAAACCAATTTTTAATGGTAATATGTGATTAATTAGTGTAAAAATCATATTATTGTAGTGTAAATTTTATTCTATTTGGGTGTGAATTTACTGTAGTGAGTGTAATAAAGTAATCTATCTAGGGCTAGAATACTTTCCACTTTGTTTAAGTCATTTAATTCCGTATCAAACTAACTGGCCGTTTATAATTAAAATGTAAAAAATTACGCATTCAAGATGTTCGACATTATTAACCTCTGCTTAGTTTGATACATAATCTGGTCAAAGGTGACTCCTAAGTATTTGACCTTCGGCGTCAATGTAAGAGATTTCCCATACAATTGAGGCGCCCTAAACTCATTTATGTTCCCCCTCCTTGTGAACAGAATAATTTCGGTCTTGTCCGGATTGCCAGATAGTCCCGTCTCCTCGCACCATTCCTCCAGTATCCTGCAGGCCCTCTGCATCCTATCGCATACCACACCTAGAAACCTCCCCGTCACAAGGACGAGTCCATCATCCGCGTATGCCTGTGCGCAAAAGCCAGCATCTGCAAGCCTCGCCATCAGGCCGTCCATGACCAGACACCACAGGTGGGGCGATAGACAGCCACCTTGTAGGCAACCACCCTTCACCCCGATCTCCAGCCGAAGGTCCCCGATGGCGGCGCTCACCTGCCGCTCCCTGAGTGCAGAACCAACCCATTCAATAACCGCCCACGGCGCTTCTCTCATTCTGAGAGAGTCGCAAATGGTCGACGGTTTTGCCTTATCGAAGGTACCTTCAACATCGAAAAAGATCGCCAGAGCGACGTTCTTGTAATGTAGGGCCCTCTCCACCTTTGCTGCCACGGCATGAATTGCTGTCTCTGTTGATCGTCCACGTCGGTAGGCATGTTGACTATCCTGTAGAGGATGCGCTTCTAGCACAACCTCTACCATATACCTATCGACCATCTTTTCTAGTGTCTTCATCAGAAAAGAGGTTAAACTTATTGGCCTAAAAGCCTTGGCGACCGAGTAGTCAGTTCTACCATTTTTAGAAATGGAGGTGACCCTTGCTGATCGCCAGGCTTTTGGCGCGTAACCCAAAGCAATGCTGGTCCGGAAGACGCTCTCCAGATAAGGGAGCAGAATCTCTAGACCTTTTTGAAGCAGAGCTGGGAACACGCCATCTGGTCCCGCTGCCTTAAACGGACTGAACTCATTTACCGCCCAGGTTATCGCGGAGCCAGTCACTATCTCGTCGGCCACGCCCCAATCCGCCCTTGGAATCGGTGGTGCGGCCTCCTCAGCAGCCGGCGCCGGTCCGCCACCAGGGAAGTGAACGTCCAGTAGGTGTCTAAGTGACTCCTCACCGGAACTAGTCCATGTTCCGTCCTGTCTCTTTAAGGGTCCAATTATCCCTTTGCTCTCGCAGCTGAGGATTCTAGCCAGTCGGGCAGCCTCCGGCAGAGAATCGAGTTCTCCACAGAAGGTCCTCCATGACTCCCTCTTCCTGCGGCGAAGTTCCCTTTTAAAAACCCTTCTAGCCTCCACGTAGACGTCCCAGTCCTCCATCGACCCGCTGTTCATTGCCTTGTTCAGGGCTCGTCTGCTGGCTTTCCGCAGGGCACCTAGGTGACCGCTCCACCAGCGAACCCTCCTTTCCGTGGCAACTGTCAGCGGACACGACTGTTCGTAGGCCGAGACGATCGCTGCGCTAAGGCTACTTAGTAATTATTATATAATTATCTTCAGATTAGAAAATCCCTGAAACAAGTGCCGGATTGGACATTAAACCTATGAGTCTACGAGTTTTCATGACTGGGCGTTTTTAATTTTTTGATATCGCCGAAAACATAAAAGTATGGTCATTAAATAATAATTCGGAAAAAATAAGTACAGGGTTATCCAACCAAGACTAGACAAGGCGATTTTTGACTTTTCCTGTACTTTTATAAAAAAACTGAAATAGCCATCTTAAGTCATTTTCTCCCGCGAATTCGAATATCTTCAGCAAAAAACAATTGAACATCAAACAAAAGTACTAGGGGTCACTTTGATATTTTTTTAAATGGGATGCCGTATTTTTAATGAGCTTATCCGATTTCTCATATAAATTTTGATCTAAAATGTTGGATGTTTAATTCAAAAACGCCTTTTTTCTTCAGTTTTAAATTCGGAAAATGTTAAAAATAAAAAATAAATAAATAAATTAAAAATCCAACATTTTAGATCAAAATTTATATGAGAAATCGGATAAGCTCATTAAAAATACGGCATCCCATTTAAAAAAATATCAAAGTGACCCCTAGTACTTTTGTTTGATGTTCAATTGTTTTTTGCTGAAGATATTCGAATTGGCGGGAGAAAATGACTTAAGATGGCTATTTCAGTTTTTTTATAAAAGTACAGGAAAAGTCAAAAAATCGCCTTGTCTAGTCTTGGTTGGATAACCCTGTACCTATTTTATTTTAAAATTGAGAAATATGCAAAAAATGCATGCACTTTGCATATATTCCGCCCATTACTTATAAGATTTAAAATACACTATACCTTATTTGGTCTACAAGTCAAAGCCGAATAAAAAGTGCAATAAGAAAGTTATGGCTTTTCTCGATTTTCTCAATATCGATATTTTGGATTTATTTCCTTCTTCCAACTGATGGTTCAATTTTATTGTACTTTGAAAATATTTTTTTTTCTTTTACAGCCATTAAGGCAACACTACTGATTCAAAAATGGTATAGAAGCTACATGGCAAGACTGGAAGTGAGGCGACGATGTACGTGGACTATTTTTCAGACCTTAGAGTATGCTGGGGAACAAGATCAAGTTAAGGTTGGTATTTAAAATGTACAATGCTTGGTGCCTTGACAACTTATATTCGGTTAACATTAGTTGGGTTTGGTAGCAATGGTTTCGGTTTTAAAATTAGTATAAAATTATCAGGCAGAATATTTAAATCATATTTGAGTATTTTTTTCTTTTTAATTGACAATCTGTATTTGTAGGGTACAGGCAAAGAAGGCGATAAATCAAAAAAGTTAGTTTCAAGTGAAACGCTTTTAAAGGTTTACAGAGTTCCAAAAAGTAATCTATAAGAGTAAAATAGGAGACATTTCTACATACTATTATTTGATAGAGTACTGTGCTACAAATACCAATCATAGTTAATTTTTTAACAATTTTTTTTTTCAAAAATGCATTTTTTCACAAAAAGTCACATTCAAACAGGGAAATAAAGTGTTTTGTCATGAGATATTATATTTAATAAAAAAGAGAAATATTATAATAAATGCCTTAATGAGTCCACAGTACTAAAATTTAAAGGTTCTTATGTGAATTTAAAGATGACTATACACTTATGGGCAGGATATAGCTCAAGTAAGATTAGACAGACTTGAAAAAATGAGTTTGTTTTACCTGCTACATTATCATGTCACATGTGGTAATGAATTGAAGTAGTCTTAAGCAGAGAAATGACAGAACTTTTCCTGAAGGTCCTTCCATTTCAGTGTAGTTACATGCAGAAGATTTTGGACAGCACCAGGGACTTAACATCATTTTACGTGGTTCCGCGCGGACATATCGCATTTTTAGCCGGTATGGCAAAAATAAAACGGGTGATATCTGCTGACCGATTGCTTTTTTGCCATGACAATTTTTAGGGGAAAAGTTTACACCTTTATCGCATAGCTTAACTCGATTTCGGCAAAAATTGACTTTTTGCCTGTACCCGTCGTTTTTGATTACGCCGTCAAATTCTTCTTAAATTTATCTTTTTGACGACATACAAAAACTTACTCAAACTAGAAAAAAAAAACAAAACGGCGACGGTAAAACAACGGATGCAAGTGACAGTGGAAAAATAGAAATAAAATGTGTGGAATTGGATCATTTTATAATTTATTTAGCGCTGGCATTTACATTATTTTTTAAATTTTTTTAAAGAAATCTTTTTTTTTGCTAACCCCAACTCTAGTCAATGGATGTTTTTAATGGTATTTTTGACAAAATTAAAAATAATTGCAATAACGAGACAGTAATTTTAATTGGAGATATAAATATTAATATATTTTCAAATTCTAATGATAGTAATGAATATTTAAATATCTTAAGTGAATACGGTTTTATATCTTTTATAAATGGAAATACTAGAGAATTTAAAAATGAAAATTCTTGTATAGATCATATATTTATTAAAACAGCAGAAAGTTTAAATAATTTTAAATCAATGATTTTCAAATATCAAATAACAGATCATTATCCAATAATTTTACAAAAAAATCTTGATAATGAAAATATTCAAAAAAATTCTATAATATTTAAAACATATATTAATTATTCACAACTAAATAAAAATATGAGTAAAATAAATTGGACAAACTATTATTCAATTCTAGAAACAAATAATTTAGCTAATATTTTAATAACAGAAATTAAAAAAAATGTTGAAAAATGTACATCTAAAGTTAAAATTAAAATTTAAAAAAAAAGATTGGATTACAAATGGTTTCTTGAATTCTATAAATAAAAAAAATGAACTTTATAAAAAATTTAAAAAAAATAGTAATAGTCATATATTACTATTATACCAATATAAAATTTACAAAAATAAATTAAACAAATTAATAAGAGAACAAAAAATTAAATTTTATAAATCAAAAATTGATAATTCTAAAAACTCAAATATAAATCTATGGAAAACTATTAAAAATATTTGTGGTAAAAAACAAAAAAATCAAAATATAAAAGAAATAAAAATTGATGAGCATAATATAATAAATGATGAAAAACTTATGTCAAATACTTTTATTGATTATTTTTCAGAATTCTTAAAGGAAACTAATTATCATGAAGTTGAAGATATTATTGATAGCTTAAAACGAAAAAAATCTCCTGGTATGGATGGAATAACCTCTGAAATTTTAAAATCTATTAAAAATAATATTTCTAAACCAATTACATACTTAATAAATAATATTTTTGAAACTAGTATATATCCAGAAGCTTTTAAAGTAGGTCTGATTAAACCTATTTTTAAAAATGGAGAATTAAACAAAACGTGTAATTATAGACCAATAACATTAATATATTCATTAGCAAAAATTTTTGAAAAAATTTTAAAAGACAGATAGATGAATATCTAAAAAAATTAAATTTCATTTCAGATAAACAATTTGGATTTCAAAAAAATAAATCAGCTGAAGATGCCATATGCTATTTAACAGAAAAATTATATAACACCATGGATAATAAAAAATCATGTATTTGTATATTTTTAGATTTGGCAAAAGCATTTGATACAGTTAGTCATACCATTTTGGTAAACAAATTAGAAAATATTGGTTTTAGGGGAAATCGACTAAAATTAATAAAAAATTACCTTAAAGATGGTCCAAATTATGTAAAAATAAATGAAAAAATAAGTTATTCAAAATATTTTAAATATGGTGTACCACAAGGCACAATTTTAGGACCTTTATTTTTTAATATTTATATTAATGATTTATTTAATAGAAAATGTGACGGAGAAATTCATAGTTTTGCAGATGATACTGTTATTTTTTACAACGACATATCTTGGGAAAATTTACATAAGAAAATAAAAAAGACTTCGAAATTATAAAAAATTGGTTTGATAAAAATTTATTAACAATTAATTTTGATAAAACAAAATATATTCCTTTTACATCAAAAATAAATGTTTTTAAAGATATAAATATAAATAATGATATTCAAATAATGAAAACTAATAATATCAAATATTTGGGAATAATTATTGGTAATAAATTAAACTGGAATTTTCATATAGAAAATTTAATTAAAAAATTAAGAAGTACATTGCCAATATTTAAAAATATGAAAAAAATTTTAAATATAAAAAATCTAGAAATATTATATTATGCATTAGTCAAAACTCATATAAATTATGGTATTTTAGGTTGGGGGGGAATAAATAGAAATTTAGTAAAAAGTTTAGAAATATTACAAAAAAGGTTTTTAAAAATTATTTATAATAAAGATTATTTATACTCTTCAAAAAAATTATATGCACGAACAAAAAAAATGGATGTAAGACAAATTTACTTTTATAATATTTTAATATATATTTTTAAAAATAAAAATAACATTGAATTTAAAGAGCACAATTATAATACAAGATTTAAAAATGAAATTTCTATTAAACCAAAAATAAATAAATCTATTGGACAAAAAAGTTTCAAAATTTTAAGTTTATACATATTCGATTGTCTAATAAATAATATTAAAAAAATAAAATCATTTAAATTATATAAAAAAGAAATTAAATGGTTTAAATAGTTTAGATAATATTTTAGAAATGCTATAATTATTAAATAGGTATTAATATATTAATATATTAATACCAAATCTAAATAATATTAAATAAATTTATAAAAATTTTATCCTCAATTATTTACATAATAATATATTAACCAAATATTTTAATAAAATTAACCCTTATTTTATCCTTCAGGGGTTTTATTCCTAAGTTTATTTTTAATGTAAAATATATTAAAATGTATTGTATTTATGTAAATATTTTAAATAAACTTTATTATTATTATTATTATATTACTTTTCATTATTTATTCTTAATTATCTAAAGACATCCTCCTAGAAATCATAATGGGTTTCACTTCAATTTGAAATATGTTTTAATACAAATTTAATTTTTAAATAATTTACCCTAACCTTTTCTTGTTTAAAATCGAAGCAAAACGTGTGAAATTTAAAACTAACCCAAAAAAAGTATTCACACAAAAATATAAAGGACTTGAACTAAGTCTAAGACTAAATGCTAACACGTGTGCTTCTTATAAAATACATATGAAAACACAAATGTTCTATAACCTATTAATGTGAACTACTTGAAGCTATATACAATTTAAATTAAAAATTAAAAGTTTTCAGGGAAGAACAAAAAATATCAACCTCTGAGATACTTCATAAATTATTATATGTTTTTAGGCATTGTAGCATTCATTTTCGCTATAGATGTATATTTATAGAATGCTACATGATTTTGTGTAAGATATTTGTTTACATTACCTTTCTATGTATTCTGTGGATTTTAAGTTTAGTGCTTTGGTGCAGATGTTCATGTTTTACAGGCCACGGTCCTAACATGAATATTTTTTTTGCACATCCTTCATTCCTTTTCTATTTAATTAACTCGAATGAAGTAGATATCTGAATATTTAAATATTTTTATTGTCAAAATTTAGGGTTATGTTATTTTATGATAACCGGTCAGTAGTTCATTTGGCTTATAGTATGTTCGTTGAGTTGTTCCATTTGAACTTTGGTTAGTTCACTCTAGAACATTGATGATATTGCACTTTCCACCATTCGATAAATTGGTATGCCATTATTTGTTTCTAAATTGCATATTATGCAGGGTAAACTGCTAGTAGTTTTCCACATGTCAAGTTGATTTGGTTTCGTCATTTTATCGAACTGAGATCACTTTCATCAATTGTCTGAACGTACCAATTTTTTTGACATGACAATTAAGGGACACCTGTCATTTGATCATTACCTTTTTCGAAGAGGTTTTGACTTTACTTCACTTAATTTAAGATCACCCGTGAAGGTGGAAGTCGGCGGTTTTTAAAAGGGGCTCACTATTATGTGATTTGAACAGGTCCGCCGCCCCAACTTTAGTTGGCACCTCAGGGGTAGTAGAGCGTTCTCATGTATTTGATGGTAAGATTTCTTTGATTTTTTTTTGTGTCTCCTTAACTTGTTTTTTTTTTTTGATAACCTCCAATTTTCTACAACATGTGCAATTTAATTTTTAGATTTGCACATGAGGCCTCATTTCTTTGTATGTTTTTTTAAATGGTAGCACCGGATAACCATATTTTAGTTAAAATTTTGCTTTTACTGCTATCGAAGCGTTTATTGTTGAATATGTAACAGACGTTATATAATATTCATATTCCTTTTGACCACGTGCTGAAATTGGCTCTTCGTTGGAAGACCACATGGGCCTGTAACCTGTAATGTATCTGTGCTGTCTTGTACTGTTCGGGTCCACCAGACTGGAGGCAGGGTGTCTATTAATTTGAAACAAAGCCACATGGGATTTGGAATATCTGGGAAATAAAGCCAGTGTATTGTGTTAATTTTAAATTTCTTTATAACCTTAACACCGTAAACTTCAATATTTAATTTACTTGTTAATTTCAATATTTACTTGATTTGATGGAATCCAGTTTGGTAATTTTAATAAATTAATTGTGACACTGTATTGATTTAGAAAACTAATAATATCAAATATTTGGGAATAATTATTGGTAATAAATTAAACTGGAATTTTCATATAGAAAATTTAATTAAAAAATTAAGAAGTACATTGCCAATATTTAAAAATATGAAAAAAATTTTAAATATAAAAAATCTAGAAATATTATATTATGCATTAGTCAAAACTCATATAAATTATGGTATTTTAGGTTGGGGGGGAATAAATAGAAATTTAGTAAAAAGTTTAGAAATATTACAAAAAAGGTTTTTAAAAATTATTTATAATAAAGATTATTTATACTCTTCAAAAAAATTATATGCACGAACAAAAAAAATGGATGTAAGACAAATTTACTTTTATAATATTTTAATATATATTTTTAAAAATAAAAATAACATTGAATTTAAAGAGCACAATTATAATACAAGATTTAAAAATGAAATTTCTATTAAACCAAAAATAAATAAATCTATTGGACAAAAAAGTTTCAAAATTTTAAGTTTATACATATTCGATTGTCTAATAAATAATATTAAAAAAATAAAATCATTTAAATTATATAAAAAAGAAATTAAATGGTTTAAATAGTTTAGATAATATTTTAGAAATGCTATAATTATTAAATAGGTATTAATATATTAATATATTAATACCAAATCTAAATAATATTAAATAAATTTATAAAAATTTTATCCTCAATTATTTACATAATAATATATTAACCAAATATTTTAATAAAATTAACCCTTATTTTATCCTTCAGGGGTTTTATTCCTAAGTTTATTTTTAATGTAAAATATATTAAAATGTATTGTATTTATGTAAATATTTTAAATAAACTTTATTATTATTATTATTATATTACTTTTCATTATTTATTCTTAATTATCTAAAGACATCCTCCTAGAAATCATAATGGGTTTCACTTCAATTTGAAATATGTTTTAATACAAATTTAATTTTTAAATAATTTACCCTAACCTTTTCTTGTTTAAAATCGAAGCAAAACGTGTGAAATTTAAAACTAACCCAAAAAAAGTATTCACACAAAAATATAAAGGACTTGAACTAAGTCTAAGACTAAATGCTAACACGTGTGCTTCTTATAAAATACATATGAAAACACAAATGTTCTATAACCTATTAATGTGAACTACTTGAAGCTATATACAATTTAAATTAAAAATTAAAAGTTTTCAGGGAAGAACAAAAAATATCAACCTCTGAGATACTTCATAAATTATTATATGTTTTTAGGCATTGTAGCATTCATTTTCGCTATAGATGTATATTTATAGAATGCTACATGATTTTGTGTAAGATATTTGTTTACATTACCTTTCTATGTATTCTGTGGATTTTAAGTTTAGTGCTTTGGTGCAGATGTTCATGTTTTACAGGCCACGGTCCTAACATGAATATTTTTTTTGCACATCCTTCATTCCTTTTCTATTTAATTAACTCGAATGAAGTAGATATCTGAATATTTAAATATTTTTATTGTCAAAATTTAGGGTTATGTTATTTTATGATAACCGGTCAGTAGTTCATTTGGCTTATAGTATGTTCGTTGAGTTGTTCCATTTGAACTTTGGTTAGTTCACTCTAGAACATTGATGATATTGCACTTTCCACCATTCGATAAATTGGTATGCCATTATTTGTTTCTAAATTGCATATTATGCAGGGTAAACTGCTAGTAGTTTTCCACATGTCAAGTTGGTTTGGTTTCGTCATTTTATCGAACTGAGATCACTTTCATCAATTGTCTGAACGTACCAATTTTTTTGACATGACAATTAAGGGACACCTGTCATTTGATCATTACCTTTTTCGAAGAGGTTTTGACTTTACTTCACTTAATTTAAGATCACCCGTGAAGGTGGAAGTCGGCGGTTTTTAAAAGGGGCTCACTATTATGTGATTTGAACAGGTCCGCCGCCCCAACTTTAGTTGGCACCTCAGGGGTAGTAGAGCGTTCTCATGTATTTGATGGTAAGATTTCTTTGATTTTTTTTTGTGTCTCCTTAACTTGTTTTTTTTTTTTGATAACCTCCAATTTTCTACAACATGTGCAATTTAATTTTTAGATTTGCACATGAGGCCTCATTTCTTTGTATGTTTTTTTAAATGGTAGCACCGGATAACCATATTTTAGTTAAAATTTTGCTTTTACTGCTATCGAAGCGTTTATTGTTGAATATGTAACAGACGTTATATAATATTCATATTCCTTTTGACCACGTGCTGAAATTGGCTCTTCGTTGGAAGACCACATGGGCCTGTAACCTGTAATGTATCTGTGCTGTCTTGTACTGTTCGGGTCCACCAGACTGGAGGCAGGGTGTCTATTAATTTGAAACAAAGCCACATGGGATTTGGAATATCTGGGAAATAAAGCCAGTGTATTGTGTTAATTTTAAATTTCTTTATAACCTTAACACCGTAAACTTCAATATTTAATTTACTTGTTAATTTCAATATTTACTTGATTTGATGGAATCCAGTTTGGTAATTTTAATAAATTAATTGTGACACTGTATTGATTTATACAGGATCTGAGGGGAAAATACTCAATCAAGTAGTAAGTGCTGACTTGCTACATGCAATGGTTGCTTTCTAATAAGATTAAAATAAATATTGAAAAAACAAAATATATGGTATTTAAACAAAAAAATAAAATAGTAGAAGATATGGCTATTGAAATCAAAGACTTCACTTTACAAAGGGTGTCGGTTATGAAGTATTTGGGTTTGCACGTGGATGAAAATTTAAATTGGTCTGAACATGTAAATTATATCTATCATAAAATAAGACCAATGATCCCAATTATATTTGGGTGTAGAGATTATTTGTCAAATAGAAAGAAGTAAGAGTAGTGTGCATCATGCATTTTTTCTGAGTCACTTTCGATATCTGCTTCCTGTGAGGGGTATGTGTGGTAGTACGATCTATAATATAATGCAAGTATTACAAAATAAAATTTTAAAAACTATTTATGGTTATGATAGACGGACGCACACGGATGCCCTATACGGAGAGCTGGGTGTCTGGAAGCTCGGTAAGGTATTGGAATTAGAACAATGCAAGTTGATGTATAAAATAATAAACAAACAACAAAAATGTAATTCTACAATAATATTTTCTAACGAGGTACATAACTATGAAACTAGAGCTCATCAAAGTATTTATCAGATATACACAAGAACAAATATAGGCTTGGATAATCCAATTATGGGTGCATCAAAAACTTATAATAAGTTACCTGAACCTATTAAAAATATAAATAATTTTAGATTGTTTGTTAAAAGCTAAGAAATCATCTAGATTTGAGTTAAAGCAATGGTATGTATATTCTGCTGTATATAGTATTTAGGTACTCTCGAGGCCAGAGCTACAAGCACTGATTTGAGAGCTGTAGTTAAGAATGTATTGTTAATTTGTATAATAATAAAATAAAGATTAAAAAAAAAAAAATCCCATTGTTGTTTTACATATCTGTGTTTTATTATTACTCACTGTACTGCAGGACGAACTATTACCATCTTAAGAAGCAAGCGGTTTTCCTATTTTGAAACGCTTTATAAGTATTTAGTTTTTTAACAATTTAAAATAGGTGGCGTTCAAGACATCAAAAAAGTGTTCAACTACTTAAGGCAAGAACTCCGAGTCTCCGACACAAGAGCTGCCGTTCGCACCATGGTACGCTAAGTTGCCTTGTAAGGGTAATTTTACGACACAGCATCATCCATTAAAAGGAGAGTTTAAGTAATAATTAGTGTGGGACGAATTAAGGTAAAAATTATTTTTTATTTTGGTATTTTAAGTTGGAACTATGTAATATAAATGAGCAGCAAAGCAGGAGAATCTATTAAATTATAAATTTGAACGAGCCGGCGTGCCCCAAGAAAGAATTCTAGGCCCCCATTCTTTATTTGTTATATACCAGTGACTTACGAGTATCGGAAGAAACTACTATAGCCGCATTCGCTGATATTCTCGCAGTTGATCAAGATCATGAGAGCTCTATTAGAAAACTCTAAATAGCAAGCAACATGGTAGCTGACTGGACAAGACAATGGAAAATTAAGCTCAACGAACTAAAATCAATCCATGTACATTTTACTAACAAGAAGCTAAGCACAGCCACTTCTCCTAGATATTAACGGTACAATTGTGCTCCAATGCCCGAACGCTAAATATCTTGGCATGACTCTTGATGCTAAACCTCGGTGGAAAGAGCATGTCAAAAAGAAAATAACTGAGAAATTTTGCATCGGCAATCATTCTGCGATCAACAAGCAAAATCAAATCACGCTTTTCACAGATAATGTTGCAGCTATTGAGATTGTTGTTAAAACATTTCTTATTAACCAATTTAAAGAATTTATTTTGAATAGAAGCTAGTTTATTTATTTCGATATTATACTGGAGATTCCAAATAACAGAGCAATAGCTTAATATACTATTAATATATGCCATAATTAATTAACGTTGCGTAGAGGGGTTTTTAAAATCAAAGCAAATATGTGATATAAACCCCAATAATCTATTCACCCCTTTTAAAATATAGTAAATATGTTGATCGAACCGCATCTTGGCATCAAAAATAACAGCAAGTCTCTTAATTTGACTAACAGTTGCAAGCTTCTGGTTACCAAATAAAGTATAATTATTCTGAAGAAAATGAAGTATGAAAGCATTTTTTAAAATTTAAAAATAGACTGTTGCGACAGAATAGCTGAAGTTGCGTAATATCCGCCTGCAACACAACACTATCTATCCTTAAATCTTCAATTAAGTGATAAGCCTTTTAATCGTCGGCGTACATCAAAAACTTGCCAAGCTTAAAGCATTTAGATATATTGTTAATATACACCTTTAATAATAATGTATCCAAATTTCGATACCCAAATGGCAACACTAACAGTCTGTAATCGCCCTGTTAAATATGATCCAAACCACTTCAGTAAGCTACCGTGCACACCGACCTCAGCAAGTCTGTTCAATATAATGTTATGACTTATCTTATGGAACGCCTTACTGAAGTCAGTGCATCACAGCATCCACCTAAATACGGCTATTTAGGTGTTTTAAATACAGCGTGGGCAAAGAGAATGGAACACCCCCAATATTTTCATAAGCATGTATATTTTCGAAGAACGCCCGATTTTATTTTTTATTTTTAGAAATTTTGAGTTATTTTAGTATTAAACAGAATTGCTCAAGAAGTCGGGGCACACGTCAACTTTTATTTTTAAATGAAATACCCCTATTCTTATTCGATTTTTGAATTCTACTTAAAATTCTGAATATTTTTCATGTAACATACCCTATTTCGATATTCAGCTGTTTTCGATATATCACAATCTAAACAATACTGATGTCAATTTTCATGGAATTAATAAATAGGGAAGAAAATACGGAAACTATTACCTTTATTTTAGTAACCCTGGTAACCAAGCACATTATTGTACTTTTTCGCCACTGTCATTTGATCTTAATTGACAGTATTGCCAAAAAAAGTTACGTTGTATTGTTAGAACGACACGTTTTAAGGAAAATGCACTTAGGTGAAAGAAAGCACATAGAAATCCTCATGGCGGTTGGCTATGGCGATAGAAAGAGATCTAAATTTGAAGTATGTGAACTTTTTAATAATGTTCATCGAGAGCGAACGCCGATATCAAGGTCAACAGTGAGTAAGATAGTTTTTAAATTTACAGAAACTGGATCTGTGCGCAATAAACTAAAAAGTGGCTGTCCCAAAATTTGTGATAAAACTAGATTAAATGTTTTACTGTCGTATCAAGACGATCCCCATTCCAGCACTCGTCAAGTGGGTCGGATTCAAAGTATTGGTTATAAATCTGTACAAAATATTCTTCATAAGGAAAAATATTATCCTTACAAAATTTATCTTATCCACGAACTAAATGGGGATGATTTCGATCGACGCCTTCTGTTTTGCGAGAATATGCAAAACATCTGCAATAATGACGGAAATTTCGCGCAGAATATTTTATTTACTGATAAGGCTACATTTTGCCTTAATGGAACAGTCAACCGATATAATTGCAGGTATTGGTCGACAGAGAATCCTTACTGGATGCAAGAGGCCCATACACAGCACTCACAGAAGCTAAACGTATGGGCCGGAATTTTACGTAACAGAATATTAGGACCTTTCTTTTTCGAAGAAACGTTAAACGGATAGAGGTATTTGGAGATTTTACAGTTTGAATTAGTTCCTGCTTTAGCTGGCCTATATCCAAATCACGATGAACAAAATAGTCCTGAAAGAATCATTTGGCTACGCTGCACCGCCCCATTACGCCGCACGGGTACGAGAATACCTAAACGAAGTTTTCCAACATAGATTGATAGATAGAAGGGGAGAAACAGAATGGCCAGCTCGCTCACTCGATTTAACACGCCTAGATTTCTTTTTTTTTGGGATATTTCATTTAATTTGATAGATGTTTAAATGTTCCTCGCCGTCCGACACAAATTTTCTATAATCTTTATTAATCAAGTACTTTGATCGTGCTCTAAGAATTTCAAAAGTTAAATAATCAATATTATTGTTATATTTCTTCCACTTGGTATGATACTTTTTCCTTTACCTAATCACCTTATTTGTACCTAGACTAAACCATGGTGGAAATTTCCTGTAAAAGCTAGAATTTTTAGGAATGTAGTATTCAATGAAATTAGTAAGAATCAAATAAAATTTGGAAGTGCATTGTTCGACATTGAGACCAAGAAACATTAAATCCCAATCTATTTCTAATAAGCAATTGTTAATTTCATCAAATTTAGCCTTTTTAATATTAAATTTGTTATAAGAAGGTTGAAGTTTATGTGCTATTTTGTTTTTTGCAATATGTACCGGGTGTCCCACTAAGAATGGCTGTCGGCCGTATCTCAGAAAGTGTTAGTCGTATTGCTTGCGGAAAAAAAATATATTAGGTAAAGTGGTCATGAGAAATTGCTGAAAATTATTTCCAAGTCTCTCAGACTGGCGCTAGAGTAACGGTAAGTATGAATTCGTCATTCCAAGACCTATTTGACTCTTAAAAAAACCTTTACAATGGCGACTTGAAAATAAAATCATAATGTTCCGTAATTATGATTATTGTTGTTGATATCTCCTGATTGAAAATAGATATTAACTTGCATTTTTCGCTGACTTCTTAGACTTTTAATCATCCTTGTAATCAGGTAAAATTGAATATACCATTATATTTACAATTATGGAAAAAACGCGCAATGTTTGTGAAGTTGTAAGACAGCGCCCCCTAGCGCCTGTGCAAAACACATATTGCCGTAGTTCATAAGATGATATATAGAGTGATAAAATCCCTTTTTAACAAAACTAAGTTTACTAAATTATGTTAAGCCAGACCGGAGTTATCAGCATTTATTACAAATAATGTTTAACCTTCCCCCACCACTTTATTTAAAAAGTGACGAGCACGTTCTATAGGTGAATTTTATTAATAAATCTTCGAAATATACAAAAAGGTTATTTTCGGGATACCTTAACTAAGCGACTTTTGGGGAAACTTCGTGATTCATCTTTACCGTTACTGTTGCGCCCTCTAGCACCAGTCTGAGAAACTTGAAAATAATTTCCAGCAATTTCTCATGACCACTTTACCCAATATATTTTTTTTCCGCAAGCCATACGGCTAACACTTTCTGAGATACGGCCGACAGCCATTCTTAGTGGGACACCCGGTACAGAGAACTCCAAAGTGCTGATATCTGTCCTTAAGAACTAAAGGAGTGCTGCAAATGTTTAAGTTATTGATTTTAAAGTTATTGCCAATATTAGATACAATGTAATTCCAGAATGGTTTGTGTAATGACTAAACTGGGATATACTAACGAAAGATGTACTATCGACTAATAAATTTGAGTTAGGATGAGAATAATTATTCGGTTCAAACAATCTATTTTCGTTCATAATACCCATCTAATATGAGGTTGATAAAAGTCACCACAGAGGACAATAACATCGTTTGAATTTTCAGAAAAAACTTCACTCAATTTTGAACAAAACGAATGAATAGCAATGACATCACTTGGACGAAGATAAACACAACCGACATGACACTTAAACTATCATCCTCGAGAACGATGGTGACCCAGATATCTTTAGCGTCAGATGCCCATAGTCCTTAAATATAACTACTTTTATCCACAGCGATAAAACATACTCACAGGTTGTTTTTTAAAAACTTGGCGTGAGGGACGTTAAAATTACGATCCCACTCAAATACAGCGGTAACTCAAATTAAATAACTTATTTTTAACATAATGCTGTGTTGCCCTGTACAGAATATCCAGTTTTAATAGTTAAATATTGGAGGATACGGTTTTCGCAGTCCTAGTCCTCCTAGTTTTTGATATACGGGATGTTTTAAAAATAGCCCTATACTTAGGTTACCCTGTAGCTTATCAAAGAGAAAACAAATGTCCTTTTTGTAGTTTTTTACGTTAAATCCAGTGACGTACTCAAACTTTTTCTACGTTCAATAATTCCCGAGAAAAAAAACAAACTTGCTTTTTTTAAAATGGGTCACCCTATATATTTTTTAATAATATAATTTGATTTGTAACAAGCTTCCCAGAAATATATAATACCTAATTTTTATTTTTAATATTAAGCACGAAATTCACGTTTTATTAAAAAATATACCTTTTTTGCTAGGAGGCCATGACGGGCATTTAAAAAAAGAAAAAAACACAGTCATTTATGTCATATTAAAAACTTCTTTAGTTTCTGTCAGAGTATTCAGGTTCTCTAAGTTGTTTTAAAATATTTAATTAATAGTAAAAAATCAGTTTGTCCCAATTATGGCAGAAAACGTAAACTTTGAAAGTAATGAAAAATACGACATGCTCGTTTGTTATGTCCATTGTAATGAAAATGCAGATAAAGCATTAGAAGTATATTTCAATAGGTAAATATACGCCTTTTTGTAGTATTTCTATGATGGTTTATTAAATTTCTAAAAATACCTGTAGATATCCCGAAAGATGAAAGCCGGATAAAAGAATTTCTCTAAGGATGAAATAAAATTTAATTAAACATGGTTCAGTGTCTAAACCTGGCCTTAAATCTACAACAAGGAAAACCGCAAGACTGACGAAATAAATGTTTTAGCTTCAATTGAAACCGATCCAACTAGTTCTTGCAGAACGGTTGAAGGTTCAGTCGGAGTAGTTAAATCAAGAGTTCAGACAATCCTAAAGAAACAAAATTTTAGGCCATATAAATTCCACCTTGTACAAAACTTATATCCTGGTGATGCACAGCGCCGTATAGAGTTCTGTAATTGGTATTTACAAAATATCAACAGGAAAAATAATTTTAAAACAACCGTTATATGGTCCGATGAGGCGCATTTTGCCAGTGCTGGTATATTTAATCGGCACAATACGAGGTTTTGGTCTCAGGTAAATCAGCATGTAATATTTCCACTCGAACGGCAAGGCAGGTTTGGCTTTAACGTGTCATGTTTTATACTAGAAAGCAAAATATTTTATAACATATTTGAAGGCAGCCTTAATGCAAATAAGTATTTGGAAATTCTGGAAAACGTTGTGCCGAAAATAATAGAAGGCGTGTTAGCGGGTCACAATAACTTCCATCTGCAACAAAATGGAGCGTCTCCTCACAATGCGCTAATTATTAGCGCCTACTTAAAGAATAATTTTTCAGGCCACTGGATTGGAACTAATGGACCTGCAAGATGGCCACCAAGAACACCCGACTTGTCGCTTTTGGATTTCTTCTTGTGGTGATACCTTGAAAATAAGATTTACTCTATTCAATACAAAATAATTGCAGATTTAAGAAATGCAACTGAAAGAGCGTTTAGGGGGTTACAAACGCGGCCTTTTATTATTTCAAATTTATTAAGGCGAATAAGAACTATATGTAAAACATGTCTAAGGCATAATGGAGAACAATTTGAGCAATATTTATGAGAAAGTTCTATAAATTTTCAGCTTTTGTTTGTAATGTTTTACGTAGTGAAACACAACTTGATTTATGCATATGCATTGCCATAATTTATACTGATATTTAACTGCTAATTAGATTAAGCAGTCCAAAATATATGTCTTCTGCAGTAATTACCATGCCAGTAATAGTTTTTTTAAATACCCGTCATGACATACTAACAAGAAATGTATATTTTTAAAAAAAATTAAATTTCGTAGATAATATTAAAAATAAAAATAAGGTATTATTTTCTGAGAAGCTTGTTACAAACTAAATTATATTATTAAAAAATATATAGGGTGACCCATTTAAAAAAGAGTAAGTTTGTTTTTTTTCTCGGAAACTGTTCAACGTAGAAAAAATCTGATTACGTCACTGGGTTCTACGTAAAAAACTACAAAAAGAACATTTCTTTTCTCTTGGATAAGCTACAGGGTAACCTGAGTATGAGTGGTGTCCCAAAATGTAAAATTTTAACAATTTAAAACAAGGACAACTAGAAAAATTCTGATTGCGGCATCTTTTATTTCATAAATACTTCTGAGAAAACCGTATCCTTCTATCTTTACTAATAACGGAGATACCCCGTAAAACCATCGAAAACTGGACATCCTGCACAACGATTATATTTACATCCGGTTTAAAGTAATGAAATAGAAAAAAAATCTATAAATAATAAAAATCTTGAAATTAGACATATCAGCATCTACAAATCATAATTTATTTCTTTGCAGCTCTACAATTTCTTCAATGCCTTGCTAACTCATATGCCTCAGACTGTCAATAGAGATGGGTATAATTCTAAAGGAGCCAGCAGAAGTTCTTCCTTCGGTAAGTACTTACTACGGGTCAGGGCAATAACACCGAGAGTAAAGGAATCGGTGTTCTGATGTCAGAGCCGTATGACGTAGACACAGCGAGGTGTACGATCCCCCGTTCGCCTCAGCCTACCCAGTAGGGTGGGCCGAATTTTTTTTTTCTCGAATGTGATATGTCCTGGGTAACCAAAAGTTGTCAACTTGATATAGTATTTATGATACAAAATTTGGGCTTTCTGGGATAACATCTTCAGGTGCCTACTTGAGGTCAAATTTGGGAAAATTATGAAAATATTCATAAACTTTAAATGAGTGATTTATCTTGACTTTCTCCTCTATATAGCTGTATTGTTAAAAAAATTGCCACTAATAAACTCATAAATTCATCGAAACATATTCATCTGAGCTCAACCGTGCAAATGCGCAAGTAGTGTCGCGCAGCTATATCAATATCACGTACGCCGCCGCAAGTCTGCCTTTCCTGTACCGACAAGATTACTTGTCTCGACGCATTCGAAGAGTCAACGTCTTATTAACTTATATTTACTCTTTTTAGTGAACACGTAATTGTTTATTTGTGTGAAAATGCCGAATACACGTAAAGACATTGAATGCGAGGTGTTTGGAGCACCAACAGAACTTAAGTGCAACAAACTTCCGACTTATAGCGATGTTATGCGAGCAAATTTGTGGCACAGGCAATTAATAAAAGACCAGAACAATTTGCAAAGACCCTAGTGTAAGTGATGCTTCTAGAAAAGTTATATTTGTATTGAAAAACATTTGGCAAAATGCTTCTTTACAAGTGGTGAGTGAACAAGAGATTTATCGATTGATTAAAGACTATGTTGTGAAGTTTCGGAGTTTAAAAAAAAACATTGGGTCCGTACATAATAAAAAGTGTTTAGAGAAGCTAGAAAAATTCAGACAATCAAGTGAGAAACTTTTTGATATATCGACGTGCAAGTGTAAAGATTTTGACTCATGCAAATGCAAAATTAAAGTGCTTAAAATAGAACAAGAATTTTTACGAGACCAAAGAACAGAAAGAAGAATGTTTATTGGAAATGTTGACATTAAATTGACAAAGGTTTTAGAAAAACGTATGCAAAGAAAATTCAAAGCAAAAAAACAACTAGAGGACCAAAGCCGCCTAGAGCAATTGAAAAATGTAGGAAAAGTGAATGTTCTAGAAACAACTTCCTCCCCACTGGAAGAAAGTGTGTTACCGGGTGAAAGTTCTACAACAAGCGAGTTTAAACTTTAATTAGATAGTCCATCAACTTCAAAAGCAAGAACAGACCTTCGAGGGGTGGATTTCAGAAATTTACGGGAGTTTCGGATAGATGTGCTTCTTTTTTAGCGAATGCTGTTCTGCAAGATCTTGGCGTTGTCAGTAGAAACGACCCTTCAAAATTATTAAACCGTAGTAAATTGCGGAGAGAACGAAAGAGACGAAGAATGGAACTAAAAAAGGAATCATCATAAGAGATACGTTTTGGAGGAACATATTGTTCTTATTGCAGAACCTGGGTCTGTCTATCTCGGACATGTAACTCCTACTTCAGGAAATGCTAAAGACATCAAATCAAGTATTTTCGATTTTCTAAGCAGTAACGTGGGACCTGTTGAAGAACTTGCTGCTGTTGGCTGTGACGAAACTGTTGTAAATACAGGTTTCAAGAATGGAGTTGTTAAGCAATTAGAAGTAGGAATTGGACACTCCTTACAATGGTTGATTTGCCTACTGCACGCCAATGAACTTCTACTTCGCCATTTGATTGAGAAAATGGATGGTAAAACTAACAACCCAAGAGGATTCTCAGGAACGATTGGAAAGCTTCTTCCAACATGTCAGAACCTTCCAATAGTTAAATTCGAAAAAATTGATGGGGAACTACCAGAATTCGACCTAAATGACAGCAGTACCGATCAAGTTTATTTGTATCAAATGTGTTCGGCAATCGCAAGAGGTGATGTCCCCTCAAATTTATCAAATCGTGATCCTGGAAAAATGTCACACCCAAGATTGCTGACAACGGCAAATAGGATTTTAAGACTTTATGTAGCTTCAGAAAAACCTTCGAACGAATTGAAAACAATAACCGAATTTATATTAAAAGTTTATGCTCCTGTTTGGTTCGATATTAAAATCAGATCATCGTGTACTGAAGGCTCCAGACATTTGTTCTCTCTGATAACAAGATCGAGATATATGCCAAGTACAGTTAAAGATGTGATTGATCCGGTCATACAGAGGAATGCATTTTTCGCTCATCCAAAAAATATTCTATTGACAATGCTTAGAGATGTTCGAAAGCCTATTAGAGAACTTGCGCTAAGAAGAATTCTGAAATGTAGAGTAATGAGTCTTCAAAATAGCAAAATCAGAGAGTTCAAAGTCCCAAAACTGAATTTTGACGCTCAAGACTACACTGAATTGATAAACTGGCAGTCAGTTAGCGTAACTGAACCACCACTCACAAGAAAAATTTCAGATACTGCATTGCAAGAGATGACTCTAACAGTTCCTGACGACATCGAAATTTTGAAATACCCTTGTCACACACAATCTGTTGAAAGATGTATTAGGACAGTCACTGAAGCCGCTGTTTTAGTAAGCGGAACAGAATCAAGAGATGGCTTGATTCGAACTCGGATTGCCTCCAGAAAAAAAATTCCGAAAACTGAGACAAAACAGCAATTTTTAAAGGCTTTAGATCAATAAATTGATAATTTTCATTAATAAGACGAACGTCGGGAGGGAGGCGGGGAAGAACTTGACATGCAGCCACCTCCACGTGGTGAGTTCTGGGTTATTTCATTCAATTTTTATTGAGTGAAATAAGCGAGGAGCTGCATATTTCAGTAGTACGCTTTGTGGAAAATTCGAAGCGAACTAGGCACCTGAAGATGGCGCTTGTCAGAGCCGAAACTTTGCATGAATGATCAACAATAGTAGTGACAACTTTCTAGCACCCAGGGTAATTGAGATCTCACACTTTATTTTTTTCCTTATATAGATCGACCCACCCTACTACCCAGCCATCAACCATTAGATTGTAGTGCGCTAGAGTGAATAAATCTGTAAACTTTTTCCCTTTTTGCTCAAGTTCTAATTAAACAGTAATAAATTGTGTGATATTTTTGTATTGTGTTGTGTGCTGGGATATCGGGAGAATTATAGTAATGGACCGAAGGTACACGCATTTCGTTTTTTAACGGATGCAACAATGTCTAATGAATGGGCAAGGCCTATCAACAGGGAAAATTTCACTTCAAGTTCAGCAGGGTCTGCGAGTTACATTTTACTAAACAAAGCATGTTATAATGTTCTGCAGCAACGGATTCAAAAACCGGCAAAACTATAACTGTACCGAACCTAAAAGGCGATGCAGTATTCAGCATTCACTAATGCCCAGGTTTCCGTTGGATTAAAAGTTTGTCTGATCTTAACTAAACCAGGATTGTTAGCGGAAATCCACTTAGCTTTTGAAATCTGAACCTTTGATGTGTTTATAATCATATTGGCAGCAGTCTTGAAATCGGAGAAATCATCAGGTTGCATCATAGTAACGATAAATGGGTTGCTTGGAGTTGCTGCGGCAATCAGTCGAACTAAATCAAACGGCACTTTACATTTTTCAACCCTTTTGCTTTTTTCAATGTGCGCAAAATCCCTATCACATGATAAGAACGAATGGCCTGACACCAAAAACGTTCGATTTGTTTCTTGAAAATATCCTTTTGTTGCAAAGTAAATCCACAAAAAAATCATCATCCTGTTTTTGTTCTGTCTCGCGCAATGATCACTCCATACTGCCATCTTCTGTTTTCTTGTTATACCACTAGTAATAGCCTTCAAAATACACGATGCAATCTCATTACCACCACACCCAGAAATTCCTTTGTGCCATAAGTACATATTCCTCTTGTTTGTGTCACCAACATGGAGACCAAAATTGTAACATGACAGCTGTCGCAAGTAAAAAATGTGCCCATGAGTTAAGGCTGGAAGAGAAAGTACTTGTTGGAGATCCATAGAAATAGTACAGGTATCACTGGATGGAAGTTGAGATGCACAATGATCTTATTTCATAATTTTCATTGCCTTTTGGGCCTGCCTGTGATGAAGCTCTAGTTTTATCTTTGCATCTTCATTATTGCTACCTTTTTATTTCACGTTCAATAAATCGCAAGTTGCGCAGGTATCGGAACGGGGATGGTGAAAACTTAGATTTTTGAACTTTTCTTAAAAAACTGTGTAGTAAAAGCGGTAGGATATGTTAGAGTTAGGATAAGATGTTTTGAATGCAAGATACAGTCTATTAATATTTAAATCTTGGCTTAAGTACTCTTTCGGCGAGCTGGACTTACATCGGGCGTCATCTTTAAACTAATAGAAAAAACATTTACGATAATCCTGTCACATAGCACGCTTTATAGGTTGTTGGCGATGACATTTAGCACTGTTTTCAAGTTTTAACACAAATTTTGAATTTTTGGAACTTAGCCCGGTTTTTATTTCAAGTCTTAAATTACATACATCTAGTAAGGCAAGATATCGCGATACAAATAGTACTACCATTTTAGCCTCTATCCTTAAAATAAGTCCGCATGCTTACAAATAATTGATACATTTTTATGTACTGATCTGTCTGTCAATCATAAATGCACTATTCATACGATTATTCGCATATCAATGATTGTAATAACATGCACAGTAAACTTTCTTTTAAAAAATTTCTGCGGTAAATCTTACACGACCGATGGGCCGATTCATCTAAAAGCCGTAGGACTGTTACTAAATAGGCCATTTTGTCAAAGATTTAGGTAATAAAACCCAATGGGATGTGAGGAAGGGCTCAGTTTACGATGATATGCACAATCTTTCAATTAAAAGTTCTTTAAAGGTTTTAAGAATACCCATTTATTAATGCTTAAACAGCGAATAACTCATAATAAAGTATGCTGTCAGCATGGGCGGCCGACCACAGAACAATAAAGGTTAGCTGTCGACTCGACGCGTCAACTGCCTGTGGTGACGTCCCGCGGGAGCACCGAGTCCTTGTATTGTCGGTGTTGTTGGTCAAGAGTTGCTTATTACTATTGGTTATTACCTATTTTGATTTTCAATTTATATCGCTACCTACAACTAGATATCTAGTACAGTGACCAAAAGTCCTGCACAAATTCGATATATGCCGAACGAAAAATAAATTTTCAAAATGCTTGGATCTGTCAATCTCTATTTCTAATTGCGCATTTTTCGATATAAAAAAATAATAAACAGGGCAGCTCCTAAAGAAGTTATGACGTCATCGAGAATTTTTTTTTAATAGAACAGCTCTTTTTTATTCGATTTTTGTATTCTACGGGAAGTTCTAAATACATTCCATGTTACATATCGATAGCTGAAAGGCAAAAGGTAATAAGCGATGTAAAGATTATTGTTGTGGGTTTTGTACTATCTTCTTATGTGAAAATAAAACGTCATGTCAGTTTGAACATCTTCTCTATCTCTATTTTAATATATCCTCATTTACAAATTGGTGTGCCTCCCGGTCGACCACCTGACCGGTCAGCAGAAAATAAGTAGGCTAACATAAATCCCGACGTTGCATATTACCAACAATACATTGAATAGCAATTAATATGTTTATGATGTTCAGGGCGAATGCGTACCATGTTACAGCGATAGTTTAATAACGTTTCGAATTTTGACGGTTTCAGAATTTTTTTTTCTTTCTAAATTAATTATTTTCTTTCACAAATGCATTTTTTTAATGTAGAAACTAGTATAGCAAAACCTAAGCCGTGTATATTGTAATAACTAATAATACACACACATCACCTCTCATAATAAAGTTGCTGGCGCTTAAGTAATTTATTGATCAAATAACTTTTAGGTAAAACGTTTAAACCACTCAAGCATTGAATGTTGGAAATCAGCTGGGTGGTTTCAACTACTCTAGCATCAAATAGCGGCGATTAAGTAAAACATTTTAACCACCTGATTTGTAAATAGCTGATAGGTATTAATACTATAACATGCTTATTCCATCAGATTTTGACATTGGGGTAATAAATAATTAAATAAACATGTATAAACGTAACAAATTTTATTTCGTAATATGTAAATAACAGCTATTAAAAAGAATACTTACCTACCGAATAAATACACGTTGGATCGTTGGACACAAAATGAAGAAATCAAGTAAAGTCATCCGTAGCACATCTAACAACATATTGAACGCACTGAACTGTACTTAACCACCCGCCCAATATATCAAGGTAATGACTAAAGGGCGAAATGTACCCTCTTAAATTCAGTCAAAATATGCGTATATATATGCCGTGTTTGCCTTTAAAATATGCAGTCATATGCATTTTTTTGACCAAATATGCATACTGGTATGCAATATTTCTTAATTTATTATAGTAAAATAGGGCAAAAAACACACTGGGTTCTAAAAAAGATGTTTACTTAAAAAAAAATGCAAAAAAAAACTAGGAAAAATAAAGTTAACAATTTTTTAACCTGAAATTGTATAAAAGGCATTTATTATTAAATATCTTTCAAAATTTTCAACTAAAATAATCAGATCAGTTAAAATACGTTTATACAAAGAGAAGCTTCTTTCAACATCTACTGATGTAATCGGACAATACTGCAACTTAGGTAGTAAAGTATAAGGTCAAGATACAACTTCGTTGTTGTTTCAACAATACTAATTGGGTCTCTTAAACTTAAATTTCTACTCTTTAACGAGAATATTATGTCCGGTATTAAACTAAAATTAACCTTAATAAAAACAAGACCTTTTACTACACTAGCACGTTTCAACAACTCTTTACTTTGCACAACTAACTGCGAATCGTCATCTAAATCAAAAATTAGTTCTTTAATGACTTCAAAATGTTCTGCGTAGAATATTGAGGACTTAATCCATGTTCCCCACCGGGTTATTACAGGTTCTGGAGGTAAACTAACTCCTGATAATCTCTCCTTATAAATCTGCTCTCTTAGAGGTGCTTCTAGAAACACTTTTTTTACATTTCAAATAATATATAATTTACTAGAGGATATATGCAGTTCTGACGGTTTCTGCAACTCGGTTTATTCCATGTAAAAGACAAGTCACATGTACCATATTGGGATAGAAGATTTTTAAGTTTTGGCTTACTTTTAATATATACGGTGCTGCATTAGACAAAGCACCAAAAGATTCTCATCTGGGACTGGATTTGGTAAGAGAAAGCTCAATAGGGACTGCTGAATAAATCGGGTTACGGTCACATTATTAGTTTTGTCTAGCTACTTAGAAGCAATTAAATATGGGTTTGTTGCTTTTTCTTCTTGTAGTGCTTCAATCATAGGATGTGCGATATATCTACTACAAGCATCTGTGCTTTTATCAACAATATTGTAAACATTTTTAGCACCCAGTGAAGCTCTAATTTCTTCTAAAACGGTTTCGCATATTTCTAAGCGTGGATTCGTTAGGAATGGGTTTTTGAAAATTTTTTTGCAAAAATCCTCTAAATTGCGGATTTCGCAATTGTCTTAAGGGTATGTTTGCTGCGACTAAAGCCTTGCATAAGTCTTCTTGAGAAATTTCCTTTTCAGATTTCGATTTTTCTCCAACATTTTGAAATGCGTTTTTTAAACTCAGCTGAACTGGCTCACCCATTCCCTTTAAAATAAGGTATCACCCGACCCCCTTTCCATTTAAGATTTTAAGGGTGAAAGCGGGGGAGATGAAAATAGCAAAAATATATGTCCCCCTGAGAGCTAAGGTTCCCGTATTCAAGCGAATTTTGATTTATTTATTTACAAGAAAATAAACATCTGTGGAATGTTTTCGGTGCGCCACCCTGTATATTCCGCCCTTTAGTAATGACTAACAAACATATCTAAACATGTACAAACGCGATTATACTGAAGTAAACTCCTAAATAAATATAATATACCTAATATAACATAAATAAATACAGTTTTATTTCATATTGCAAAATCAGCAAAGATATTTTAAAAAATAATGTTAATGTCAAGTAAAGTGATTTAATGATATTTGTTTAAATATTTAATACAGGTAAAATATGATAAATTATTTAAATAATATTTAAATGAAGTAAAGTGATGTAAAAGACAAATGAATATATTTTCGACCCAGGAAAGACCGGATAGACGCCACGATCAGAGGAAAAGCATGCAGGGAAAAAAGTTCAAACAACAAAACTTAAGTTATTTGGTCTGTAGCAACTAGGTGCAACTAAGATTTAATTATTTCCTTAAATAATCTAAATGCCAATCGTTTTAAATTATCCTTTATCATGTCGCTTGATAGAAAAAATAGCTTACAATTCAGTATTTTTCGATTGCTTCAAGCGACAAAAAGATCGTAGTAGAAAACTGAAACTCCGTTTATTCGACGCAGAAAAAAAAAAGAACTTTAGTGGTGGCGTTTAAATCTCAAATGTGTCGATAACGACTTTTTGCCTTTCAACCATCAATGTCCTATACCGAGTTTGAAATATTGACGTTTAAGCTTTTTGCGTCACAATGAACACTTTAAATCGATAGAGTACGTTAATATAATCAGGTGTTAATCAAATTAGGTATTTTCCTAGGAGAATGCGCAAAATAGTACTTTTCCGCATGCGCAAAGTTACATTTTTCCGCACTGAGTGCGGAAAAGTAAAACTACTAAAAAGTCCCCTTGATAGGGACAATTTACATTTATTTTGGTAGCTGTAAACTATTTTGTGTAATGTGAGAAGCCATTGCAATTGTATTCTTTTTCACCCTTTAATCGTAATTCCCGATTTTTGTATTTGAACTTAAAAAAAAAATATTTTTTAAGGACCTTGTATAATGATAAATGGTTATAATATTGTCAAGCAACAATAAGTGCACCTGCCGATTTTAACAGATGATGTCAGATCTTTCCTTCTTTTCTACGTCAGCAAGAATCTACAAACAACGACACTTTTCTTTCCATCAAATCATAATAATTGTTCTTTTGTTATAAATAATATAAACAAATAATTTAATCCCTATTACTAATTTTTACTGTTATGTAATTTATTGTTATATAGTTCTTTCTCTCAAGTTTAATTAGAAATTATTGAATAAATTATCATTTTTTTATTTCCGTTGTTATGTGATATGAAGCTCGTAGTCAAAATTTTTTTCCTAACACTTGCACAAAGTGCGTAAAAAATAAGTACTACTTTGCGCATTTAAAATAACTATTTATTGTTGGCAATCAAGTCAAAGTCAATATATTAAGTTAAGTCGCCATTAAAGTAGTTTTAATAATTTTGCTAGAAATATAGTTGTGTAAATTGAGTTAGTAATCACTGAACATGGTTAATCTTAGTGAGATTCAAAGAATCAAAATCTAAATGATGATAGGACATGGAGATAAAATCCGAACACAAATTGAGGCTTGTCAGCTTTTTAATTAAAAATATCCCAAAAAAACAAATTTTTTAATCCACCGTAAGTAGAATTGGACAGAAATTTAAAGCTTTTGGACATGTAAGAGACCTTCTAAGATCAGGCAGACACAAACATTAGGAAGAAACGAAACTAAATAATCTTATTTCGGTAGAAGACAGTCATCATAAAGGTACATAATTGTTAGCCCTTGCTAACAACGTTGGACCGTCTTCTGTAAGAAGAATTTTACTAACAAATAAATATTTTCCCTACAAAATTAAGCTGACATATGAATTAAACGAAGACGACCCTGATCGACGATTAGAATTTTGTGAAACAATGATGTGTAGTAAACAGACAAAACTATCGATACTGGTCAGCAACAAATCCTTATTGAACGACTGAAGCCCATACACAGTACCCACAAAAAGTTAACGTCTGGGCCGGGATTGTGGAAAATCAAGTAATTTACCCATATATTTTCGAAGAGACCCCGACTGGCCAAAGATATTTGGATTTTTGTAATTATCTCGCCATGGTGTTCACAGGGAGAAGGATAGGTAGAAGGGGACAATTATTAGAATGACCAGCCAGGTCCCCTGATCTGACGCCTATGGACTACTTTTTACGGGGGTACTTAAAACATTAAGTGTATTTTAATAAACCTAACAGTATAGATAAACTGAAAAATAGAATTCGACAAGAAATTAGACAAATAACGTTGGAAACCGTCCATAATATTTGAGACGAGTTTACCTACCATCTTGGATACCTTCAAGAAGTAAATGGGAAGCAATTTGAACACTTAGTTAAGTAATTTTTTGATAAATAATATACATAGTTTACTATGATCAAGGTAAATATTAGTTTCATTTTAAACGTCAATATTTCAGAAACGGTTGAAAATCGATGTAGGGTAACATGTATTTAGAACTTCCCGTAGAATACAAAAATCGAATAAAAAAGGGCTGTTCTATTTAACAAAATGGTCAATGACGTCATAAATTCTTTATGAATTGCCCTGTGTATTTATTTTGGGCAATTAGAAATAGAGATTGACGGGTCCGAGCGTTTTTAAAGTTTAGTTCTCGTTTGGCATATATCGAATTAATGTGGGACTTTTGGCGGTCACTGTATAAAATTACGGTCAATCCAGTATAGAGATGGTGATATTAAGTTTGCTTAACAGCTTTCACTGGAATTATGTTTCAGATAATTTAGATTTAGAGTTTGAAGATGAATCCCCAGAAGAAGACTACTCATACGACCAAGAAGACAAAAAGACTTTAAGAAATTTCGTTATAGAATTCCCCTATACGGAAGAAAAGATCACGCAATTGATAGAGATATTTAGAAAACACAGGGCAAGTATAAATAATATTAACAAACATTACTCTAGGAAACAAAATAATTTAATTAAAAGGTGTATACACATTTTAAATCAGTATTTATTTATTTCATTTAACATAATTTGAATAAGGTTTTATGATTAAAGGTGATTTAAATTTGATGTAATATTAATTTAAAAACTATTCAAAGAAGTAGTTTATTTCTCCAAGAAACCTGAATTAATTAACCAAAATCAATAAAGCACAAAGTCAGCGTCTCATCAAATTCCTTGCTTATTACCATAAAACTTAAGGGTTATAAGGGCAACGTGAGACCTAAAAGTGTATAACTTTAAATTGTGAATTTCCAAGAGAAAAGCCCAAAAAAAGGAAATCTTAACTTTACCTAACATTCACAACAAAGAACATAAACACTTAATATACATTAAAGATAAAAACAAGTAACAACCTAAGAATTTTCAGTGGGGTCAGGAATTTCGTGGTACTTCCGTGTGAATAAATAATTGATCACGATCTAACATCCTGATTAAAAATTATATTAAGAAGATGAGACCTGTCAAAGTTGTCCTACTGTTTGAAAACACGCGAAAAATACATGGTTAGGGGTATACTTGTAAGCTAATATTACACTCTATAAAGTGACCACCTACGTTAAATGACCGGTTATGAATTCCCTATATTTAAAACTGAAAATTGGGTAATAAAGAAAATCTGATTATTACGAAAAATTGGATTATAAAGAAAAACTGATAATGAAGAAAAATTGGATAACAAAGAAAAACAGATAATGAAGAAAAACTGATAGTAGCAACTTGAAAAGGAACCCTGATATAAAAATGTGATAAAGAAAAACCTAAAACCTAAAATAAAATGGTGGAGGTCAAAACCACGACACAATCGAACTGCATCAGTATTTTACCTGTTGGACTGGTTTCTTCCTTGATTTGGCCAGGAGACAATTTTCCAATGGGTTTAGGCTTCACCACTTGGTAATAATTAATCCAGAAGTCTGCGACACAGATGATGCCTTTTATATACCAATGTGATTTCTCACGCCATAAAAACCTGCCTTCAAGGGAATACTACGCGCAAAAGGCTAGTGCCAACCGCGATCGACAGTTTTGTTTCCTCTCTCTGACGTCAGATCACCCGGCATGCATAGCAATCACACCCGAGGAGTAGCGCGCGAACCAATACGTACCTACTATGGCACGAAACGGCCAGGCCAGTGGATTTTTAATATCTGATTGAATTATTAAGAATAATGAGTGCTTAAATTGGCTAAATCCAATTAATTAAGTTGGAACAATCAAAAAGATTGTTACAAATGGTAAATCCAATATTGTATTGTCAGTTATTAACAAACAATAGGAACTCATATAGGTCAGTATCATTGCCAGTTCATACTTTGCATATATCATCCACATATCTTTTGTATGCGAGCAACAAGTTTGTAAATTTATGTATTATTCTGTTTTTCAAATTGTTCATGAAAACTTCACACAAAAATGGTGACAAAAAAGATTCCATTGTCAGACCCGACTTCTTAACTATTATTGAATGGAAGAAAATGTTGTTCCAGAACTGCTGTCAATAACAGTGTTAGACCAGAGGTTATTATGTTGGGTAGTCCCTTACTAAGGAATAAAAGTAGTCCCTTATTCCTCAATTAGGGACTACTCAGCTTAATAATCTTTGATCTAACATTGTTATTGACCAAAGTCCTGGAGCATTTTTTTTCAGTTCCATAATAAGATATTTAAACACATGTCGGGCCTGGAAATGAGATATTGCTTTTCACCTTTTTGTGTGAAGTTTTCTTGAACAATTTGGAAAGCAGAATCATGCACAGTAAATTTGCAGGCTTGTTGCTCCCATACAAAAGATATGTAGATGATATAGTAGATGGTAGATGTTGGCTCAACCGACATCGCCCGGTGAAATACAATCGCATCGGCATAGATGGCGTGAAGTTGCTCTTTGAGCTAACGTTTCGTCGCTGTGTCGATGTCTCCGGTATCCAGGGTGGGAAATATAGAAAACCTGTGATGATGGTTTCAAGATCAAAATGCTTCGGAGTTAAACTCGCCCCCCGATCGGATCTCCGTGTTGGGGCTGGTCCTGGCCCCTCATGAAGCAAAGTTATCCGAACATCCACATTTCCAATAGTCAGGCGGGTATTTCGAACAACATTCAAAATGGAAATGGTGTGAAAACTGAAGTTGTTAAAAGATCCAAAATTAGCAAGGCGCAATTTTGGCATTCGCATCTTTGTCCGCAGTGATATTTCTTTCTTAGGAGAGAAGACACCCGAGCCTAATGACTTTGATATAATGTGGTTTAAAATAATAACGCAGAGAATTACTAAATTAATCCGCTGTCTTTACCACAAGGCGATACCCAATATAGAGACTTGTTCTCCTCACTTGCTAATACTGTGGACTTTTTGCAAAACCCACCATTCCAATTCCAAAGTTGTCATCATTGGCGATTTTAACGTTCATTATGTCAACTGGCTCAAATACTCAAATACAACCGACGAGTAATGTGACGAAATCGAATCCTTCACCATCTGCTCTGGCCTCACCCAAGTCGTGGGTGAACCAACACAAATTCCAGACCGAGATGATGATTTTGCTAGTTTGTTGGATTTCTCTTAACTTGAAACCCCGACTTGTAGACTGACACCGTGAAGCCCCCAATAGGAACGTCTGACCAGAACTTTGTTTTAGCACCCATACAAGATCGGGCGTTATACATTAGCTAAGTGGGATGACCTAAAGGAACATTTTCGAATCTTTCCTTGGCGGAATGTTTGTTTTACCTCTGACGATCCATCCATCTATGCTAGAGAAGTGTCTGAGGTTATCCTTAATGATATGGAAGCCTTCATCCCTTTCTTAAAAAAGTGCCCTTCTAACGGCAAGTCTTGGTTTACCAAAAATTGCGAACGAGCTGGTAACTCAAAAAATACTTTCTAGGCTTCAAAACCCTACCGCCGATAATCGTAACATCTTTCTTAACGCTCAAAACCAATGGAAGCAAACAATAAACCAAAGCAAAGAAGCACACAACCAGAGGATTAAAGACAACCTTCTTGAATGTCCTAACGGCTCAAGATCATTTAAGTCGGTAGCTTATGCCGTCAGTCAGAACTTTACTAAGTCAATCATTCCACCTCTAACACGTTTTGATGGCACCATTGCGACCAAAGCACAGGAAAAAGCAAACTAACTGGCCGAACTATTTTCTTCACATTCAACGGTTAATTTTCAGGGAAAAGCTCCACCGAACATTCCTCCTGTAAAATCGAGAATGAACGAGATTGTTTTCCAGCACCGCCATGTTAAACGAATCTTGAGGAGTCTTGACACCAAGAAAGCTTCTGATCCTGACGATATTCCAGTCATCGTAATTAAGACATGCGCTGGCGAATTGACATCGGTATTTTGTAGGCTCTTTAACTTATCTTACAAAAAAAGAAATATTTCCTTATTGTTGGAAAACTGCGCGAGTCCAGCCCATACCCAAAAATAGGCAAGAAGATCCTGCCAAACAACTGTCGCCCAGTCGCATTGCTTTCGGTTATATCAAAAGTTATGGAGAAGGCTCTCAATGAAAAATTAGTAAAGTATCTGGATAGCTTCAACATTATTAGTGACCGCCAGTATGGATTCCGTAAGTTAGATAAACAAGGGCACTTCTCACTTATGTTACTCACGCATGGAACAACGCAATAGAACATCATGGCGAGTCACGCGTGGTAGCACTGGACATTCCAAGGCTTATGACCGAGTATGGTATGAGGGGTTCCTAACTAAAGTGAGAGCATACGGAGTGCCGGTTCAATTTTGTTCATGGCTCTCAAGCTTCCTAAAAGACCGTTCTCTGCGAGTGGCAACGGACGGATTTCTTTCAGACACATTTAACATTAACGCCGGAGTCCCTCAAGGTTCTATATTGTCGCCCACCCTCTTTTTACTACACATTAACAGTCTTTTGGAAAATGCTAAAAATCCTGTATACAGTGTGTGTATAAAGTCTGGAAACGGCTTAATAACATCACAGTTTATTGACCGATTTAAACCAAATTTGGTAGAGTTGTGTAAGAGGATCTGACACACCGAATGACGATATTGGCGTTGTTGTCAGCTTTTAAGTTTGTCGGGAATTCGAACGAATTTTATATTTTTAAATGTATCACCCTGTATATTTTTTCATTTATAGTTTTTGCTTTAAATTTGTTACACTTTTGGTATAACATACTTTGTTTCTAATATCAGTAGTTTTCGAAATAACGACATGTTTTGAAAATATCAACAAATTGTGTTTTATTTATTAATAAATAAAACACCTCTTTAGTTTTGATGCAAATTTATAAAAGCTGTCATTTTTACATGCAAAAATGTATTTAACTGAAAATAAAAAAATTACAATTCTTATGATGAGAGGATATGGTGATAGGGTCAGGTCTTACGAAGAGGTTAAAAATCTATTTAATGACCCATTTCCAAACCGAAATCCAATTTCAAGAGCAACTGTTCTAAAAACTGTCCGACGGTTCGAAGAAATTGGAAATTGTAGAGATAGGCGACGATCAGGACGACCAGCAGTAGTAGATGGAGAGAAAGGTTTAGAAATTTTACAACATGTTGTTGAAATCCCTGTTTCTTCATTAAGAAAAATTTCTCAAGTAAGTGACGTCTCCTTCAAATCCGTCCATAATGTTTTAATAAAACATAAATATCACCCTTTCAAAATACATGTAGTTCAAGAGTTATCAGAAGATGATTATTAGCAAAGAATTGAATTTTGTGATATTATGATGTCAATGTTTGACCAAAATAACCAGTTTTTCAAATTGATAGTATTTTCGGACGAACTAACATTTATCTTAAATGGTAAAGTCAATAGACACAACTGTAGGTTTTGAGAAAATGAAAATCCCCACTGGGTGAGAGAAGGTCATACACAGCGCCCTGGAAAATTGAATGTGTAAGCTGGGCTTCTGGGTAACCACAAGATTGGTCCATTTTTTATGGATGGAAATTTGTTATCACAACTTTACGTTGAGCTCTTCGGAACGCAAATACTACATGTGATGGGTCCAAATTATGCAAGTACATTCTTCCAACAAGACGGGGCTCCTCCCCATTTTGGTCGAAACTTGCGGGAATTTTTGAACAACACTTTTCCGAATAGGTGGATCGGTAGAGGGAGTACAATCGAGTGGCCACCTAGGTCCCCTGATTTGTCGCCTAAAGACTACTTTCTATGGGGACACTTGATGAACAGAGTTTATACCACAAAACCTCAAGATTTGGCCGATTTGCAGCGTCGAATTTTGGACGAATTTGAATTAATAACGCCAGAAATGATTTAGGTACAACACAATTGAAAAATTTTATTTTCAAGCTGTACAGGTAAAACAGTTTGAACAATGAACATTTAATATGAAAAATATATTTTTTATAAATTGTACTCGTTATTTCGAAAACTACTGATATTAGGAACAAAGTATATACCTACCAAAAGTGTAACAAATTTAAAGTAAAAACTATAAATGAAAAAACATACAAGGTGTTACGTTTAAAAATATGAAATTCGTTCGAATTCCAGACAAACTAAAAGGCTGGCAATAACGTCAATATCGTCATTCGGTGCGTCAGATCCTCTTACACAACTGTTCCAAATTTGGTTTAAATCGGCCAGTAAATTGTGATGTCATTAAGCCGTTTCCAGACTTTATACACACACTGTATAGCTTCGCTGATGACAGCACACTTGTTTCATCTTTTACTTTGGATGCTCGGACATCGGCTGCCAATGCACATCTCTACAGGCAGCAAGAGGTCTCACATCTCAACAAAGACCTGGAAGAAATTCTGTCTCTTGGTGAGAGTAACCATGTAGAATTTAACGCTAAAAAACCCAGGCGGCAGTTTTTTCTATAAAAGTTAATGCTGAAGAACCGGATATAGTCATTGCGGGACACTCGATTTTCTTAGCTTCATCAATGTATTTATTGGGCGTCAATTTGGATTGTCATATGTCTTGGCATAGTTACGTGGCGAGCATTGCTAAGAGAAGCTTGAAATACTTTTACGAACTACTTTTGATGCTCCATGAAGCACAAATTGGACCAGCGCTGGAGTACTGTTCACATATTTGGGGCTCTGCTCCTAAACATACCCTAAGATTGCTGAATTTCATTCAAAGAAGAGCTCAAATGAAGTTGTCCGCTTGATTCCATCCAGAGCGGTGGATGGTAGAAATATACGACGAGCCACTGCAGCTCAGCCGTACGTGGTTCAGCTTAGTGTCCCTCGAATGAGACTGTATAAAAATTCTTTCATCTGGAGAACGTCATCACTCTGGAACGATCTTCCTGAGGCCGTGTTCCCCAACGAGTATAATCTCCAAAGATTTAAGACCAACGTTAATTGTTTCGTACACACACGCACCGCTCTCGGAGGACCATGAAGGATTAACCCTGCAGTGCTATACCCTATCATAAAAATGAAGAAAAAGGAAAATTAAGATCTCGCTCAACCATGGCAGTAACCCATATGTGATTGAGCTATCTTTTAACATAACTCCGTGGTGCTTTGTACAATAATTTCGTTGACACCCGGTATACTCCTGAATTTTGTTTTTGTGTGGTGCGTTAGGTATTAGACTAAACTACTGTTTTTAAATTTACATTTTTATAGGTCCGTTGTTCCATCATATTTACGAAACATGTAACCTAATGAAATAAAATAATTTTTTGTTGAGACCGAGAATTCGTGTTGTCTATTTTTGCATTTGGAGTTATAACTTTGTTTATGGCGAGCGTAAAGAAGACGATATTATAAGTTTAAAATAATTTAATATGAAATAAAAAAATGTCATATACTTAGACGCTTTATTTTCATTTTTATTACTTAATGAAGTTATTCCAAATAAGAATTTCAGTTGAACTCGACTTATATTTTATTTGTTATTTGGGCGATGTGCCCCCAAATTTTAACCAATTAAGCATAATGATAAAAGACAGCACTCGAAGAAAATAATTAATTTTCTTTCAGCATTTCAGGTTACCTCCGAAAGTTGTGGCAGACATTTTGAGGAGATCGATCACCGCTCTAAGAAAACTTCCGAACATTAATGTGGTTTCAACGGCGTTATCAAAACAAATTACTATTTGCGGAGACTTACATGGAAAGTTTGACGATTTGCTTGTTATTCTTCATAAGGTAAACATTTATTTTTATTAAAAAGTTTGCTTATTGATTAAGATCTGATGGCAATTTAACTTACTGAATTTTGGCACTGTTGAAAGCTTTTAGAAGTTGCGAAATAGAAATTGGCACCCCTACGTCAGCTTTCTCAACTTTAAGAAGTTGGGAAGGAAATAAATAATGGCAAAACGAAAATAAGTGAATAAATATTGGTACATAGATTTGAATAATTGTGCAAACTTATTAATCAGCAATGGAAGCCCATCGGGGTAGGCCATATATGTATTAGTACTATATGGCGCCTTGCCCATTTAACCAATGTAAACATAGTGAAGCCGAGGTTCCTTGTTCCGCCAGGTTCATTTCGCGCAGTGCGCATGCGCGAGAAAAAGAAAATTGACGTTTATTCTAGCGGAAAAAAAATTAGGTTATCACATTTGAATTTGACAACTGGACCGAAATTTGTAAACAAACATTAAAGTTCTTGATTTGTTTAAGATTTTGTATATTATTTCGATTGAGAAAAGAAAAAGAACGCAGGTAAACATATTAATAAAACTTTTATTAGATATTTTACAATTATTCTTAGAGTTTAACAAGTAAAATAATAGGTTTTTGTAGGATTCTTTAAAGTACATGCAATTTTCGGTAAAATAGGTAGGTACCCAAGTATATCAACAGCAGCAAAGGAAAATAATCTTTAGGAAATGGACTACCTAGTTATAGTTTCCTCACGAAATTAACGTAGGTAAGTTAAAAGGAAGAAACATCCGGTCTAGGTACATACCTGTAGAACGATAAATCTTTGTTTAAGTTTTTACGCCTGTTTAAAATAATGTAAAATATTCGGTTTTGCCTCGGCATCGTCACAAAATTATCACACTTCACACACACAATCAAAACTTGCAGAAAAGTAAAGATAAACAGTACACAAAAGCCATTAATTACCAAATCAACTAGGTGAAGCGAAATGTCAAACAAAAATAACATTCGCTAAAGATTTCGAGGTTATGTCGAGTAAAATTGAGACGTTGTCACGTTGTCACTTTCCAGTTATATGAAATTGTTATTTAACGCGTTTTAGTTTAGAAATGGAAACAAATAATTTGAAAGCACTTGGAAGTACAGACTTGATGCTTATTTTACAATTTTTTAGCAAGATTTTTGGTAATTTTATCATTGCTCTAATTTTATAAGGCTCACTCTTCTGCCCTGTTCTAAAGAAATAAAAGTACATTTGGCAATACCCTTACGGCGCATGCGCACAAGTCGAAATGACCCTGGATCTTCTATCTCTGTTGTTTGTTCAAGATATTCAGGGTAATAGCCATATAGTACTAATACATATATGGGGTAGGCAAGGTACCCTTAATTTATTCCCAGACTTATAATATTTCTCAGTAACAATAGAGGGGTCGCAAAGGCCGATTGAATTGATTTAAATTTTCTGATTTTGTAAAGAACCTTTGCCTTACGAAGCCTATAGTTTTTGGGCGTAATCGGAAGATGGCAAGTACTTTATTTTATTGTTTGGGAATTTAAAAATGGTAATTTTTGAAACTTCATAACTCGCAATCGAAATGTTCTATCGAAATGCAACTTAAACCGTCGAATAGACCATCTCAAATACTCTATTTTTTCAATACATCTTCCTATACCTAAAAAATTTTGATATTGTAAGTTTGCGAGAAAAACTAAAAATAATTATTTTTAAAAACCGATTTTCATTAATTTCTTTAGGTTAAAGAAAAATTTGGGTTTTACAATAAATTTAAAATAAAATTAAACCTCATTAATCAAACAAAATCTTTTTTATTAGTCATAATGTAGTATTAAATTAATTCACGTATACATATGAATTCTTATAAAAATTAAAACATTTATTGCAACACAAGTTTTAATAATTTTAACAATGTCATTGGTCTCTTCATAATATTCTTACATCTTAATATTAACCCACTGAGGATAAAGGTTTATGCCTTCGAAACATGTATGGGCATATAATTTTATTTTATTAAATTAGAGGAGCAGACTTTGTGTTTTATTCCATAAATAAAATATTACTCCATTGTGAGATGGACTACTTCTATAAAATTAGAAAAAAATTGATCAAAATTTGGAATACCTTATCGAAAACCGCTCTTCAGAACACGTGAAATATACAGGGTGTCTCTAAAAGGTGCGGAAAAAATGCTACTACAAGTTCCTGAGACTTAAATATGACCATCTAACCCAACTTACTACAGTCCAAATGTAGATGATTTCGGAGATACATAGTGTCAAATCTTCAATTTGGTTTTAGTTTTTCATAAATAATTTTTTTAATAATTGGTGAATTATCCCGATATTCGGCTAGGGGGGGTTTCGTCGGGTGAAAAATTAAAATCTGCTCTCATTTTCATTGTAAAATTTAGAAGGCGTCACCTGCGGTACCTTGCACACATTTGCACACAAAACGAAATAACTTTTTTGAGCCACCCTGTATTTACCTCTTAAACAAAAATTCTTATCCTCCAACATATTTCACCTAAAAAAGGTATACGTGTATGGCCAGGTCTAAATTATTATAATAATTGAACACTCTATTGAAGCGAAGGTATTAAATTAAAATAACTGTCACTTAAAACTAAAAAAAAAACAATTCCGTAAATGCGTTGTTAATTTTATTCTCTAGTAAAAACTGTCAATAAGAGATTTATCAACAACAAAAATTCAATTTAATTTAATTAAAAAAAAAAATGCTTTTTACATCGACTTCATCCTTAGAAAGATTCTTTTATCGGGCTGTCGTCTTTCGGTATATCTACAAGTAATTCAAGAAATTTAATAAATCTTCATAGAGATACCACAAAAAGGCGTATATTCATTCACCTATTGAAATACACTTCTAATGCTTCATCTGCACCTGAATACTCTAACAGAAACTAAAGAAGTTTTTAATATGACATAATTGACTGTGTTCTTTTCTTTTTTTAAATACCCGACATTACCCACTAACAAAAAATGTATATTTTTGAATAAAACGTAAATTTCGTGCTTAATATTAAAAATAAAAATAAGGTAGGTATTATATATTTCTGAGAAGCTTGTTATGAACCAAATTATATTATTAAAAAATATATTGGGTGACCCATTTAAAAAAAAAAAAGCACGTTTAATGTTTTTCTCGGAAACTATTAAACGTAGAAAAAATCTGAGTACGTCACTGGATTCTACATAAAAAACTACAAAAAGAATATTTGTTTTTTCTTTGATAAGCTACGGGGTAACCTAAATATAGGGGTGTCCCAAAATGTAAAATTTTCGAAAACATCCCGTATATCAAAAACAAGGAAGACTAGAAAAATTGTGATTGCGGCTTCGTTTGTTTCCCAAAAAAGTACCACAGTGCTGCGAAAACCGTATCCTTCTATCTTTACTAATAACGGAGATACCCGGTGAAACCAGCGGAAACTGGACATCCTGTATGTTCATATTCAATAATTTTTCCTGCGCCCCCGGACCCTTGATCCAATAATACTCGCTTAATATGGGAAATCCGCAAAGGCAGGTGATCAATTTAGCGCCTTATATTGCAAACACCGTGAATCGCATCACGGTCGCGGTAGCGCTGGTTGACGTCACGACTGCTGGAAAACAAATTAAACGAGACGGAGACGCGAGCGATGTTCCCGCGGAGAACATCGGCTGATCACTAGAAATCTTTACCGGCCGAATCTTTTAGGGTTGTTTTAGGCGCCACTACTTGCCTATAAAATAGTTTTGTTCTTTTATTTTATTAATATTATTAATACTAATAATTATTCACTGGCCGACAAGATTTTTCTAACACAGGTCAGATCTTTATTTTTAAAATGGAAATACCTTTCTAATAATAGAAAAAATATTCGGAAAGCCCCAACACGTACCATTTTTCAATAGCTTTATAAGACCATTTTACATTAGCAGGTAGTCAATTTAATTAGGGGACGGTTAAAATGGATGCATTTTATAACAGAAAAATTACCTGAACTGTATTATTTACAATATTAGACATAAAATCAACATTAAACATTAGTATTCTGTTCAGTTTCGAAGTGAGTGGTTCTCTGTGTATAGATAAAAAGTGTTTTTAAGAAAGAAAATGTCGAGTCAATCGCGCCGTAGTTGCAAAATTTCTCCTGACAGATTTTGTTACATTTGTGGAGCATTTATTGTGAAATCACAAGCCAGGCCATTTTCTGAAAATGTAAAAAAAGCATACCTTAAATATTTTGGTGTTTTAATTGGAGATCAAGACAAGCAGTGGGCTCCCCATGTGTGTTGTGTTAGTTGCAGCGTGTCATTGGTGGAGTGGATGAATGGGAAGAGGAAAAGCATGCCTTTTGCAGTTCCAATGGTATGGCGAGAACCCACTAATCATGTTGACGATTGCTACTTTTGCCTGACAAAGACGGAAGGTTATTCCAAAAAGGGAAAGCACAAGATTGACTATCCAAATTTGCCGTCTGCCATACGGCCTGTTCCTCATAATGCAGATTTACCAGTGCCCATTGCGCCTTTAAATCCGCAAAATATTGTTTTGGAAGATATTGGCGACAAAGCATCATCAGACAGCTCCGGGGAACAGCGTACCGACCCTGATTTTACTCCAGGGCCCAGTTCCGGCGAGCCACATTTCATTGTTCAAAGTGAGTTAAATGATTTAGCACGTGATTTGGGGTTATCAAAGCAACAATCAGAACTTCTTGGTTCCCGTCTTCAGGAATGAAACTTGTTAGCCAAGGAAACCAAAATTACAACTTTCAGGAAAAGAAATGCTACGTTTTCTGCATTCTACAATATGGAAAATTCGTTGTGTGCGTGTACTGACATCGATGGTTTAATACAGGAACTTGATATTGAGCATTCTCCCTGTAAGTGGCGCTTATTTATAGACTCATCTAAATACAGTTTAAAAGCTGTGTTACTACATAATGGAAATTTAAAACCCTCTATACCAGTTGCCCATTCAGTGACGATGAAAGAAAATTATGAAAATATGCGCACACTTTTGAATAAAATCAACTACAACCGGTATAAATGGCAGATATGTGGGGACCTAAAAGTTATAGCAATTTTAGTAGTACTTCAGGGAGGATTTACAAAATATTGCTGTTTTCTTTGTTTGTGGGACAGTCGTGCAGTAGATCAGCATTATGTAATAAAAGATTGGCCACAAAGAAGTGAATTTCAGCCGGGGTCTCAAAATGTTAAGTTTGCACCTCTCGTAGAGCCGAAAAATGTCCTTCTGCCTCCTCTTTACATTAAACTTGGGCTGATGAAAAACTTTGTAAAAGCTACGAATAAAGACGGTGATGGATTCAAATACCTAAGACAAGTTTTTCCCCAGTTAAGTGATGCCAAATTAAAGGAAGGCATTTTTATTGGGCCACAAATCAGAAAATTGCTGGACGATGTCAACTTTACAGAGAAGCTTACCAGGCAGGAACTCAGAGCATGGAACTCATTTGTTAGTATAGTAAGGGGATTTTTGGGCAACAATATGGATGCAAACTATCAACAGTTAGTCGATGAACTTTTAGATTCCTACAAATCGCTTGGTGCCCGAATGTCATTAAAAATTCACTTCCTTCATTCCCATCTCTCATTTTTTCCTGAAAATTTGGGAGCTGTCAGTGACGAGCAGGGTGAAAGGTTTCACCAGGATATCAGGACAATGGAAATTCGCTATCAAGGACGATGGGATCCAGCCATGATGGGTGATTACTGTTGGTTTTTAAAAAGAGAAGATATGACCCCTCATAAAAGGAAAAGATAAAATTTAATTAGTGTGTTTAGTTAATATTTGTAATGTTTGGTTTTTCTTAGATGTAAGGTATGTTTAGTAGGTGAAACAGTATAAATAAAGTCGATATACACAGTTAGAAAATTCTAAAATTATTTTTTCAATAGATCTTAAATATTGTAACATTTAATGTGGTACTATAATTATTGTATAAATGTAACAAGAAAACGTTACGTGTAACAACATTTTTTTTTTTCATTTTCGTATTTGGATAGGTCCATTCTACCACAATATGCCATTTAGCTTTGTGTTACAACAAAAAAAAATTTTTTTGTTGACCTGTGAATTAATGGTATAAATAGTTAAATAGAACCAGAGGATGGTCGCGAATTCAGTATTTATTTATTTAGACATTTGTGGTTTTGTGAATTACTTGGGTTCAGTTCAGGATTTTCTCGATTATAAACAGATAATACAGATCCTAGTAACTTTGGGAAATTTCACTTCAAAGGATTCGGCTTGTCAAGATAATATCAATAGCCCCAACAACGTTAATCTAGCTTTTATAGATAAAAATCTGGTTGGCAACGATGATAATCAGTTCATTTATCAAAATTATGACAACAAACTAATGCTCGGTTTTAAAGAGTGGTTTCAATTTCATGAGGTAGACGTGGATTTTATCGAAAAAATTTAAACTAGATAATACTAAATCAACTGCAATGGGGCCAGACCAAATTAATCTAAAATTATTATATGTACCATACCCTTTTAAACCCTCTATATTACTTGCATTATAAGTAAGTGCTTTACCACGGGTACCTTTCCCGGTGCTTGAAAGAATATTTATGTTGTCCCCGTTCCAAAAAGGTTTAACCCCCCTTCTATTACCGATTTCAGAGCAAGAAGTTAGCCACCCACCTCGTCTAAAGTTCTTGAAAAATGTGTAACGATACAGGTTAATGACTTTCTAAATAATAACATTATTCTTTCGTTAACTCAATCCTGGTTTTCGTGCTAATCACAGCACGAAATAAGCTTTTTCTTAAAGTTACTGATGACATTTCTGGGGCAATGGATACCGAACTAAATGCATGCCTCATTTTATTTGACTATAGTAAGGCATTGATACCTTAAATCATCAGATTCTTTGCACAAAATTAAAATGCTTTGGATTTGACAATAACGCTGTGAATTAAAAAAAAAATTGCCGGATAGAACGCAGAACGTATGTATTAACGATGTATGCTCAGATGTTATTGCACTAGTGCGGGGTGTCCCGCAAGGTAGTATGATTGAGCCTATGTTGTTTTTAATTTACGCCGTGGATTTCTGCAATTATTTAAAATTATATTCATCTCATCAGTATGTGGATGACACACAAATTCCATTTTGTCTCTCCGACTCTCTTCACGGCTCAAAGATTAATGCGGACTTAACAGAGACAATTATTTCAGACCCTAATTTTAAAATTATTGTTAATGATCAGGTCATGTCTTCCAGTGCTTCCTGCAAAAACCTAGGCTTATGGATGAATGTTAGTTTACGCTTCTCTAATCATGTTTCTAAAATAAATCAAACCTCATATTGCAAGTTAAGGTCTGTGTGATTCCGTTATTTTGTACTATGTTACCTATTCTAGCGTGGTTTATTGACCTGCCATCCTAAATCCTGATAAGGAAAGCTTACAAAAACTGCAGAATGCTTGTGTTCAATTTGTATATAACTTACGTAAATTTGATCATATTTCTAAAAGTTTTTCAAATTCTGGCTGACTTAAGCTGGACGAATGATTTCGATTGCAGCTCACACGTTTTTCATATAGATTAAATTTATATCAACCTCCTTGCTATCTGAAGTCCAAGGTTCCTAAACATAGAGCTGCTCATATGCATAATACAAGCTACTGTGCTTTTTATTCTATTCCCCACCATACTACTGCTCTATTTCAAAGGCCATTTAGCTATAATGCTGCTAAGCTATATAATACCATACCGCGCAACATACAGCCTCTGCCGAGCCTGGGAGCGTTTAGTGGGCAGCTTAGGGTGCACATAGTCAATGGTCCATAAAAAATATTTTATTTGCCTATTTTGTTCTCCTTCTTCTTTAAGTGCTTGCGTTTGTCTGTCAATGCATTAGTATCACGTTTATATTTATGGGTAATTATAATTTCGTGGGGGTTCTACATAATGGCGCAGATTGCGACTAGCGCCATCCATACCAATAATAATTCAAAATATTTTCTATTTATTTTAATGAAAACATTAAATTTATTATTATTATATTTCAACATTCGCTCCTCCCGGATGTCACATATATCAAAAGGATGAAGCTCTGTAGAGGCCCTTTCCGTGGGGTTCTTCCTTAGTTACCCATATTATACTTCTAACTGTTCGGCTTGTTGAATGTAGCACTGCTTTCTGAATATCCTTGTAGAGATCTTGAGGTACGTCTAGTATTGTAAGGTTTTCTAAAAGCTTGTTTGGGATTACTCCTGTTGTTGAAACAATAATCGGCATAATTTCGATGCTGTTCATATTCCACTGTCTTCTTATTTGCTCCTGGAGGTCCCGATACTTCGCTATTTCAGCATGCTTTACTAGGAGGTTGTTATTATTTGGTATAGCTATATCTATCAGAGTCATTTTCCTGGCCCTCTTGTCTACCACTACAAGGTCCGGTCTGTTGTGGGCCACCGTCTGATCAGTAAGAATAGTCCGATCCCAGTACATCTTATAGTAGTTGCTTTCTAAGATTGTCTGTGGTGTATATTTATAATATGGAATCTTCTCGTTTTGGACCAGCTGAAGTTATTATTATTATTATTATTATATAGTAAGGAACATAAAAAGATTCAGGTATCACCCACCTGGCGCATTGATAAATTATTGTATATATATTTAAAGACCTTTATATACAACGTTATAGTAGTAAAATAGAAACTTTTAAAAAATTAAACTAATGTGCCGAATAAGGAAACTTTATAGCTTTTAAAATGTGTTTCTTCTTACAGCGTTACAATCTATAAAGCCATTGGCTTTGGTACTCATGTTAAGCTCATTTGTCTCGTCTTGATGAATATAAAGCATAGACACATGATTTAGCCTCTCCTGCTTCATCGTCTGGCGTATGACGGATTTTAGTCTTTGACAGGAAAACGATCTTTCTGCTGTATATGTAGATGTAGGTACAGTTAATAAAGAAGTTACAAATCGTCTAAATTCAAACAAAACTTCACCCATCAGGCGCGTATACAAGGGGGGTACCCCCCCCCCCATGACTGAGAGCTGTATACGCGCCTGTCACCCATTACTTTTCAATCTTTACTGTTTATAAAAAGAATTGAACATCATTTAGATTCGTAATATTTAAATTATCTTGTCTAACAATATCTGGTAATATATCGCGGTGTAGTATAAAATGTATGTCTGTCACATAACCAAACAAATTTGAAAAAACAATTTTTTTTTAAATGGGACACCCCGTATATTATGAGATGCGGTTTTCGCGAGCTAGTTTAGGCATCATTTAGCTACTTTTTCATGGAAAAAAAATCATACCAATGCATTTTATTTTGTTGAGAAAATGAACCATTTCTGTTGGAATGTCGAAAAAAGTACTCTAGCGGCGACATGTGAAACTTACAAAACTTCAAATATAATGATGTTTTTATCCCAAGAATAGCTCCTTTTAACGAGCCCAAGTTTGTTCAAATCGGCTTAGCCGTTTCGAAGATACAGGATGTTATTTACGGAAACGTTTGAATACCCCCCACCACTTTATTTAGAGGTACTGCAAAAAGTGTCAAACAAAAAAGGTCCAGATTATCCTCGACTTTAAAGACCAGAATTTTTTTTATTAGGTTAATATAGCGGAATTTACAGAAACATCACTTTTTTAGATTCAAGATTGCAGTTACGCCCCCTAGCGGCCATTTCAAAAACTTGAAAATATTTTCCAGGTTTTTCTCTTGGCCGTTTTAGTTATAATTTTTTTTGCCGCAAGCCTCTATGATGGATAGTTTCCCAGATACAGTACCTCGCATTCTTAGTTGGCCACCCTATACAGGGTTTTTCCTTATAATTTACCACCCCTTTAAAGACTTTATTTCACGAGATACAGCAAAAAAGTGAATATAAAAGTTTTAGGGTTTTACACGAATATTTTTATTGTGCTAATTAAAAAAATGTATGTCTGTCAGATGACCAAACAAATTTGAAAAAAATATTTTTTTTAAAATGGGACACCCCGTAAATTATGAGATTTTTAAAATCTTCTTAAATTCCCCTTTTCAAAAATATATATAATGTCTATATTTGGACCAACGGTATTCGAGTTATTTGACTGCAAATAGTTTCATCTACTTAGTCATGCCTAGCCATTCGGAATAATATATTATGACGTTTTATCGCTCTTGCCATGGAAATCAAAACAAAGAAATTATTTGACACTAAATCTTTTTCTTCGTCTTTCACCGAGGAAGAGAAACTTCGTATACTTCAAATTTATTATTCAAATGAAAATAATGCGTCAAAAGCGGGGCGTCAATACAGAAGGCGATCGAGTTCCAGCCAGAAAAACAATAGCATTTGTTGTAAAAACTCATGCCGATAAAAAAACTCTTCAAAGGAAAAAGAGAGTTGCTAAAGAAAATGCAGATGAAGATTTGGCAATTTTATTATATTTCGAAGGTAAAATATTTTATTTAAATGTAAAACCTATTCTACAAATAAATATTTTTTAGAAAATCCATATAGATCAATACCAGAGGTTTCACGACTTACTGGAAAATCCTCGAAAAAGGTATATATAACATTTAAAAAATATGGCTATCATCCTTTTAAAATCAGACCAGTCCAACATTTGACAGAAAGAAATATTATGCAAAGGTACCGATTCTGTGAAGATATATTAGGGCGATTGCAAAATGACAACCAATTCCTTGATAAAGTTATGTGGTCTGACGAAGCAACTTTTACGACAGCTGGCATTTTCAATCGAAAAAATAAACATTTCTTGACAACCGAAAATCCACATAAAGTAGAGCCAATAAGAAAGCAGGGCCGTAGATCGCTACATGTGTGGTGCGGTTTAATTAAAAACAAAATTGTAGGTCCAATTATTTTTTAGGGAACTTTGACAGGACAGCAATATTTAGAGCTTTTAAGAAATGAAATTGAACATCTGTTAGAGGAGCTTCCAGTCCTCCAGTATAATCAAATCATTTGGCATCAAGATGGCGCACCGCCCCACAGTATCCAAGCTGTAACGACTTATTTAAATAATCGGTACAATTTATGGTAGATAAGGCCCCATGCAATGGCCAGCGAATAGCCCTGATCTCACACCATTGGACAATTCTTTGTTGGGGTATTAAAAAAATAAAATTTATTATAATATTAGATTTGCGTCAAAGAATTGAACTAGAAATTGATACTTTGAATAGCGAATACAGCCATTTTATCAGCAATGCAGTTTGTAAACTAAGAGGAGTATTTCAAGATTGTTTTAATAACGGAGGTACTCATATAAATTAAGACATTAATTATATAGGCAAGGGCCTAGCGACACTTAAAGCACCGGTTCCCGTCAGATCACCGAAGTTAAACAGTGTCGAGCGCGGTTAGTACTTGGATGGGTGACCGCTTGGGAAACAACGCGTGCTCTTGTCTTAGGGAAGAGTGTAAAATGAATCGACATCAAAACCATCCTATTCACGCCGGACAGGCCGGATGAGATCGGATATCTCGTAGGATGAAGGTGCCGTTTCACACTCCCCAGTCGGTAGACCGCACGATTAAAAACCGTACGGTCGATGACCGGTTCAAGATCGCCTCTGATACGCCGACGACCTTAAAAAAATAGTAAATAAATAAATAATTAATTATAATATTTTCATTGTTATTTAATATGGGCCATAAATAAAAACCTTCTGTAATTTTTTTAAATATAATATTATAATATAAGAATTTCTTTGTTTTGATTTCCATGGCAAGAGCGATAAAACGTCATAATATATTATTCCGAATGGCCAGGCACGGCTAACTAGATGAAACTATTTGCGGTCAAATAACTCGAATACCGTTGGTCCAAGTATAGACATTATATATATTTTTGAAAAGGGGAATTTAAGAAGATTGTAAAAATCTCATAATATACGGGGTGGGGTGTTCCATTTAAAAAAAAAATATTTTTTTCAAATTTGTTGGTTATGTGACAGACATACATTTTTTTAATTAGCACAATAAAAATGTTCATGTAAAACCCTAAAACTTTTATATTCACTTTTTTGCTGTATCTCGGGAAATAAAATATTTAAAGGGATGGCAAATTATAAGGAAAAACCCGGTACATCGCATTTTTAAATTATGAAATGTGTTCATTTCATGTCGTGTACTACTTACAAAATAATTTACCACCTATTATTAGTCATGCAATGTGCTTGGATCATCCATTTAAATAGTGTCATGGTTTATTTAAAAACGTTTGCAATGAAGGCAAAGTAACAATACATTTTTAAGGACATTTACGAGTAGTACAACCTTATGGCGTTTTAATGTAAATGATATAATACATTGATCGGCACGAAAACCGGGCACCTTGAAATTTTAGCGAATTGTAGACCTCCATAACTTTTCTGTTATTGAGCCAATTTTAATGAAATTTTAGGAATATTATAGGTTATTTTCTCCAAATTTTTGATTGTCGATTAGATGAAGAATCGGGGCTACGTCATATATATACAGAGAGAACAAAATGTCGTTTTTTGTGCTTAAGTTCAAATTACTTTGAGAAATTATTTGACAGTGCAGAAATTTTCAAAAGTAATTGGATATGAAGGTGTGTCTATTTTTAACATTTTGTTTTTTGATTAATCTTGATAGCCTCATTTTTCTCGAGGTTAAGCGTTTTTATAGAATACACCAACAATTTTAATTAATCATGTTTGTTTTACTCAAAATCTCTAAATTTACTAATCACACAGAGAGCAAAAATATGGAAAGCACCTATTTATAATAATACTACTAACATCAAGTATTACCCCCACGAGCTTTGATGATAGCGTTTATTCTTCTTGGCATACTTGGAATTAAGTGACTTATCCTGATGGATGGCTGCCCATTACTCGGAGAGTTTATCCAACTGGAGGCAGGTACTAGCTTTTTAATGATTCTATCAAGTATATGCCAGATATGCTCGAGAGGGTTTAAATCTGGGCTGTGTGCTAGCCAGTTCATCGAGATAATCACTAAGTATCCCAGCTACATGAGGTCATGCGTTACCGTGCGTAAAGGGAAAACTGCTAGTATATCATTGATGTACCATTCAGCATTGATATATCCTACGTGAACAAGATGTAACTAGATGCGTGATTTAATTCGGGCTTAAAAGTTATTCGCGCACCACGGTAGAATAAATAAACGGTGGATCCTCTACCCCAATTTTTCCGACACCGATCGAATTCGATGCGAAACTGGTTAGTGGCTAGCGCGAGCACTAATCTGGGACTTTTTGCTTAACGAGGTATAGTTGGAAAATTATTCTGGTTAAGTTGTCGCGTATGATGAAAATAATTATTTTATGTTGATATTCTCAATTCCAGTAATTTTTTAAACTTTAACGTTTTTAAGGGAGGTAAAAAACAAATTAATTTCTTAAACGAAATGGAACTAACACCTAAAAAATGTCAACTGTACAAGGAAAAATATAAGAAACACTATGAAATTTATTTACGGTCGCGAATATCTCTTTCATCCTTTTTACATTAATGAAAAATATTGAAAGTCAAGAATTTTTTGGGGAAAAATAGAAACTCTTACGAAAATTCAAAAACTTAGCAATACAGTTTTCGAAAGCATATAAAAAAAATTTGGCCGAATTTTCTTTGGGGAAATGGAGGAAACTAAATGCTTAATCGAAGTGCATGAATTTTTTCTAAATATTTCACCAGATATTTCAAAAAAGTGCAAAAATTTAACAATCGCCCCTAAAACTAATAATTCTTTTAAGGTGTACACTACAACTGACTACCGGAATTTGGATAAACCCGAAGAAAACGGCTTGATATACCGGGTGATGCATGACTATACCTATACAGGGTCGTTGGTATGTATGAAAACGGTCGATTATTTCTTAAAGTACAACAGCTAGCAAAAAATATTTAAGACAAAAGTTTTAGGGGTGTTTATAGTCTATTAGAATTTTAAAAAGTAAAGTATACAGGATGAGTCAGAAAGTTGTAGAGACATAAAGTTACTTTTTTTTCAATAAAATTACAATTATTTTTTTATAAGCGCATTATAGGTCTAAACCTAATAGTTTCCAAGAAATTGAATTTTGAAAAATGGTATTTTTGAATTTTGACAGGTTCTAGCTTTCTAGCTTTCTAACGGTACGGCTTACATGTCCAGATCTTAGTTTTTAACTCTCTTTCTAAAAGTGTCAACTTTCGGTTAAACCGGATGTAGCTCAAAAGCCGGAAATATAGTACTTCCGGTTTAACCAAAAGTTGGCATTTCCGGGAAGATAATAAAAAAGTAAGATAGAGACATGTCGTAGGGAAAAGTCGATATCTCGGAAGCTATTAGGTTTAGACTTATAATGCACTTAATAAAAAATAATTGTAATTTAATATAAAATCCAAAAATAGTCTAAGATATAGGGTGTTCTATTAAAAAAAAAGGAACCTTATTGCTCACGGCTTTCTGACTCTTCGTGCATACTTATCGTTTTCTAATTCTAATAGGCTTTACAAAACCATAAAACTTTTGTCTTAAATATTTTTTGCTAGCTGTTTTACTTTAAGAAATAATTGACCGTTTCCATACATACCAACGACCCTGTATATACATGGGGAATCCCATGTAAATTTTGAGGTGGCTAAATATTGGCTCCCCTATACATTTTAGAGAAAAATTGTATTATAATTTTTTGAAGAGGTTGATGCCATAAACGCATGTGCCAAGTTTGAATACATTTTTACAAGCCAATCCTAACTTATTCAATTAAATGTGATGGCAAAATTACGAAATTTTCCTTGCTTAGTTAATACAGAAAACAGCAGCAAATAATCTCTATGACACTAATGTCAAAAGTTGACGTAAAGTTGGACATAACGAATAAAGATTATTTCACATTAAAAACACGTTTTTGTTTCACCAATCCGGCAATCACACATCCAAAATAAAAGACAGTATTGTGCTTTTCTTACTAAGCCTTTAATTTAACATAACATACCTAAGACTACAGATTATCACAAAAACATTATTTGACTAAATGTTCAAACAACCCTCCATTAACAGCTAAACAATATCTTAACCGATCATAAAATTAATTTCTAACATTACGAAGTTGATATTAAGAAATTTTGTCACATTCTAACGAACACAGTTTTGTAGCTGGTCTAGATTTTCAAATTTTATATCTTTATCAATAAATTTTTTTAGGGTACCGCACAGAAAGAAGTCGTTTGGCGAGAGGTCAGAAGACCTGGCTCGCCAAAGGATTAGATGCCGTGGACCAATAATATTTCCGTTACAAATATTTCACAAGTGTTTCCTAACCATAAGAGAATTATGGGCATGACAACCATGCATTTGATACCAGATTTCCTGATTTTCGCGTACAACTTCTACTAGTGCGGGTTTAATTCGATTTTATAGTAAGTCCAAATAGGTTACTGCTGTAAGGTTGCCTCATATAAAAAATGGTGCAATAATGTCCTACAATTCCCGCCCAAGCATTTATGTTTTTGTGGATATTGCGTTCGAGTGCGAACAAGACGATGTTCATTTTCTTTGCTCCAATGTCGGCAATTTTGAACATTTGGTTCGTTGTTGAAGGTGAATGTACATTTTTGGGTAAATCAAAAATTTCTCAAAAAATCCCTATTATTATTTGCTCTCTCCATTATCTCAAAACAGAACATCATTCTTCGTTTTTCATCACCTTGCCGTAGCACTTGATGTTCTTCATACTCGTAAGGAAAATATTTATGTTTCTTTAAAGTGCGCAACCCTGTGGTTTGATGTTTTCCTACGGCTTGCCCAATCCTCGTCCTAATCATATTATTTTCCTCCACGTGCAGTAAAATATCAAGATCTATATTATTCCTTTCTTCAGCTCTATTGACATTCTGAGTTAAGCATTTACAGTTATTTATTACAGTGCCTTTGAAATGAAATTTACTAATGATAAATTTAATTAATGAAATGGAAGGGATAGGCTTATCAGGGTATTGAACTGAAAACATTTCAGACACTGCTCTTAAACTGTTTTCTGTATAATACCACTTAATCATAGTTACTTTTTCTTAATGGAATAGCTCATATTTAGCTACAATTAAAGCGCCTTTAATGAAAATGTTGTCAGTGACGCTACTTTTCGTTTTGCCAATGCCAAATAATAATTTGCTGGTCTTTGCTGTATCACCTAAACTATGAAAATTTCGTAATTTTGCCATCACATTTAATTAAATAAGTTAGGATTGCCTTATTAAAATTTATTCAAAATTGGCACATGGCTTTATTATGTCGGCCTCTTCAAAAAATTACAATACAATTTTTGTCTAAAATGTGCAGGGAACCAGTATTTAGCCACCTTAAAATTTACATGGGATTTCCTACTTAACTAACCCATGCATCAATCGGTATAGATTTTCTTTCCCTCCAGCTCGACACTGGAAATAGTCAATATCATATTGAATTTTAAATACATTACTGTAAGAGCATTTAGCAATATTATACAGAATCTCGAAAAAAAAAAGTGACATGTATAACCTACTTTTCTTCTCCCTTCACGCTATGGACCTTGTTCAATTTTCTTTTTGTGATGGGTACATTTGCAGGTTTTTGTTCTTGTAGAGAAACAAAGCATGCCATTTTCTAGCGAATCGTGATTAGAGACAATAAAGAGAATCATATAAATATATACGAAAGATAATGTTCAGAATGGAACAAAAAATATAAAAGCCATTATATCCATTTTCCGTCGACCGTGTATTTACGAACTTCTTTAATGTATAAAAAATCGTACATTAATGGCCCCCATTAATGCATGATTTTTCTATTAATAAACGATTGTATTATAGGCAACCAAACATACATGAAATTAAATTAATACTCAATTGTTATTCAAATCAAGGTGGCGCGAAGCGGCTGTGACGCGTGCATGATGGCGTTTCGCGTAAGTAAAAAAAAACTGTCGCTGTCAACTAGTTTGGATTTCAAAATTTTGATCGTACAACGTTGAAATGAATGTCTTCGAAAATTTAACCCCACCAGAAATAGCAGAAACTGCTAATGTAGTATCGTTAAGTTTACTTCCCGCGATAAGCAAAAGATTGTATGAGAAAACGTACGCTGAGTTTATGTCATGGTGTGATGAAAAACGAGTGACGCGCTTTTCAGAATCGGTGCTATTGGCATATTTTTCGAATATTGCAGAAAGAGGCCTCATTGCAAGTTTATGGCCGAAATATTCAATGCTCAAATCGACTTTAAATTTGAAAGATGGCATCGATATAAGCAAATTCAGTAAATTAATTATGTTTATCAAGAGGCAAAAAGTAGGATATGTACCTAAGAAATCGAAAGTCCTGGAAAAAGAACACGTACACAAGTTTATTTCTGATGCTCCTAACAACCTTTTCTTGATGACAAAGGTAATAAAAAAGAAAGGTAAAACTATAATATCTAACAATAATAATAAATAAATTAAAATTCGTAGGTTGCATTGATTTTTGGAGTGGCTGGCGCACTAAGAAAAGATGAACTGTTGAAATTAGAAACGAATGATGTTCAAGATCTGGGTTCAAAATTCCTAGTCACCGTAAAGGCATCTAAAACACACACAAACAGAATATTTACTATTGTGGGTAATGAAGAAAATAACCTTCTCAATTTGGTTAAACGGTATATGTCCCTGAGACCAAGACACACTCCACACAAACGGTTTTTTATTTTTTATAAATTTAATAAATGTTCTATACAGCCAGTTGGCATAAATACATTTTCCAAAATGCCTTCCATTATAGCAACCTTTTTAAAATTAGAGCAGCCACATCTCTACACTGGGCATTGTTTTCGGCGTTCATCTGCCTCGATACTCTGTGACAGTGGTGCAGATTTTTCAGCCATTAAACGGCTTGGTGGTTGGAAATCCACTGCTGTTGCAGAGGGATATATTGAAAACTCATTACAAAATAAAATTGATACAGCTGAAAAAATCCTCGGTACAACTATAACAAAAGCCCCTCATGCTAGTTCTATCAGCGCCACGACCAGCGCCGAACCACATTCCCTTACAAACATCCAAGATAATGACATAAACCTAAATTTAAATTCAGAATGTCATACAACTACTGATAATGTATCTGTACCTTGCTTTAATTTCAGTAATTGCACTATTTCTAATGTAAATATAAGTATTAATAAACAATAATAGTCAGTTCCATACATAATCATATTTTTATCGACTTTTGTAGGTTTGGTTGTTAAATAAAAATTTTTTTTTCATTATTAACAACACAATCGACGGAAAAATGTTGTAACTAACGCGTATATTAAAAAGCGATTAATAATTTCGACAAATTAACGCGCTCGCTGCGCTCACGCGTTAAAAATGTCTCGATTATTAATCGCCCTTATTAATACACTTGTTCGTTAAATTACTATTACCATGCTGGAAAAATGTTTCAAAATTGCGGGAAAAAAGGAAAAAAATTGGGAGGGTGAAAAACATCATTGCTTTTAAAAATGTTTAACGTTATTGAAAGAAATGAAATGTTGCTTTCATATTTCTGATATTATAAGTAAATTATTAAAAATCTTTAAAAATCCTTACTTGTCAGATGGAGTAGAATAAATATAATATACTAATTAGGAAATTATTTCCTAGCCATCTGATTAAACCTTATACTATAAGGCCGTATTTGGCTAACACAGTTAGCGCTACAATACTAAATTGATTGCTTAAAACTACCAAGAAAGGAAGACCTTTCTGTTGGTAGGATGCTGCTACCTATGGACCGGTTTCTGTGTTAGCCAAATACGGCCTTATAGTATAAGGTTTAATCAGATGGCTAGGAAATAATTTCCTAATTAGTATATTATAGTAAATTATTAATATTTCTAAATTTTCATATATTTATTAATAATAAAAATATCCTAATTTTTCTAATTTTTAAAAATAATAGAAATAAAATCTGCACAATATACAGGCTGGCTCATTTGTGTGGCAAAGTAGTAAACCGGCTCTGCTATTTTAGATATCAAAAGAGAGTTTGTACAAATGTTGTAGGGTATAAGAGTATAACTATGTATTCAAAAATTGTATTGAAGTATACAAGGTGGTCTAGAAATGCAGGACTATAAAAGGATATATTATTTTAAAGGAAACATCCTATATCTTACAATACTTTTGGATTCTACATTAAATTTAAATTATTTTTGTATAAGTGCGTTATAAGTCTAAACTTAATATGTAAATGAAACAATGCAGTCTTCCTCCACAGTTTAATTTTAAAGTGAATTTTAAGTTCCCACCATGTTTCGAATGCTTAAGCATTGTAGCAATTTTAAAATTGCCACTATTTATTTTGTGGGGTATCATCTTTAGTTGTATAACACTAGCCAAAATATGGGGCGAACGCACTACTTCTGTTTTCTGTGGCTGATGGCATCAGGCGCCGCACATAGGTGAAACATGTAATTCCGGTTTCGCGTCTCGGTCAAGTCGCAGACCGTCCATTTCTACTTTTGGCGATTTTATGTTTAGACGGGGTTGTTTAGAATTACTTTCTTCATCTCCTTATGTAATTTAGGTTCTGGTAAAGGCCCAGACCCTTGTTCGTTCTGATCGTTTGGATCCTTTATGTTGTCACTCTGTTCTCTTCTTCTTCTTATTTTCCTTGTCGGGGTTTATGTCCAGCTGGCAGCCTTGAGTCAGCCGATTTTGCTAGAGGAGGGGGTCTGTCTTACTTGGAGATCTTGCGGCCTCCATTTTGGCTTTCTGAAAATACCTTCAGAGAAGAAGGGCCCACGTTGGGCGCCATTTTTATGGCAATGGCAATCTGTTGTCTTGGACAACAGGTTGTCACTATCTGCTGACGGTAGCTCTTTATGTGGAGGCACTAGGTCATGGTCCAATACTTACACCTTCCCTTCGTCTTTGGTTGTCTTGGGCGCCACCTGGTTTGATCGATGTTCAAACCAGGAAAAATATACCGAATATCAGTTCTATTGGAAAATATATGCAACAAATAAAACTAAAGCTTTCCCACACAAATAATAAAGTTTTTATTGAATAAAAAGGGGGTTTAGGTTTACTTTTATGATGTTAAATTGTTTAAAATTTAGATAAGTTTGAATTATAAAGTAAAATGAATAAAAAACAGCCTTTCTGGACGCAAGGATTTAGGTCAAAATTATGTATAACCTCGGGGAAGATTCTAGAACCTTTTAAATCTTTTGGTGGGGTGTGGTTAAAAAAGGTTACCTTTGTCAAGATGGCCTTACATAAAAAAGAATGTCGTTAATTAAATTTTTAAAAGGGTAGATTAAATTAGTTTTCAACAAGGAGTATTTAAATTAAATTAATAAAAAAATGAAATTGAAATGGCTAGATTATTAGATTCTGTATAAAAGAAAATAATGTTCTGGGTGACTATACCAGCACGCTTCTGCGGTAGCTCCTTCAGCTGGGCAGGTGAACTTTAACCATCTGTGTACTGTGGACCTTAACTTGGTTAGAAACCCTTGGGAGCACTCCCAAGGTGGCTCGTAGACTTAATGTCCCCGGTTACAACCCATGTGGTTCTTTAACCTCACATCTGGTGAAGTGGTGAGAAATCAATTACAACCCCAGCAACAAAACACACAACTCCTAAAAAATAATAGAAAGGAAAATTAACCCACTGAATACTCACAAAACGATAACTAAGAACAAAAGAAAAGAAAATAGCTTACCTCTAAAAGGGGGGTGAGACCTCGTGGTCTTTTTGAAAGGTATTTTCAGAAAGCCAAAATGGAGGCCGCAAGATCTCCAAGTAAGACAGACCCCCTCCTCTAGCAAAATCGGCTGACTCAAGGCTGCCAGCTGTACATAAACCCCGACAAGGAAAATAAGAAGAAGAAGAGAACAGAGTGACAACATAAAGGATCCAAACGATCAGAACGAACAAGGGTCTGGGCCTTTACCAGAACCTAAATTACATAAGGAGATGAAGAAAGTAATTCTAAACAACCCCGTCTAAACATAAAATCGCCAAAAGTAGAAATGGACGGTCTGCGACTTGACCGAGACGCGAAACCGGAATTACATGTTTCACCTATGTGCGGCGCCTGATGCCATCAGCCACAGAAAACAGAAGTAGTGCGTTCGCCCCATATTTTGGCTAGTGTTATACAACTAAAGATGATACCCCACAAAATAAATAGTGGCAATTTTAAAATTGCTACAGCATTCATCATCAGGAGATAATAAAAGGATATTACATGATTGAGAATGAACAGTGAATACAAAGTAAAGTTTTAGGACTTACCTAACATCCAGTTTAAAAGCGATGTATGTTGTCTCAAACTAATGAATACAACTTATAATGTAATACAGTAATATGTGAAAGTTGAAGACTTGGTATGAACTAGCTAGTTGTGTTGAGATTAATGTAAAGATAAAAATTTGAGTGGAATGTAAGATTTTAGTAGAAAAAGAAACATTTTAATGAGACAGTAAATTAATGTAAAGCATATGAAGGAAAAAGTTTTATTTTGTATTGTATGATATTAAATTTGTTAAACTTAGGTGTTTAACTAAATTTAGAAATTAGAACTTAAGAATTAAAAAGGAAATTTAAATTAATCAGTCTTTTAGCTGACATGATGGTATGGGGATATACCCCATATTTTAAATTTTATTTGTATTATTAACATTTTGATGAATAGATTTTGTATTTAAAAGTTAATTTAAAAAAATTTTAAGTTATAAATGAAATAAATATAACCTGTGCTACAACACGACCGTAGTACCCGCCTGCAACGTGGAAGTTGAAGTGAGGTTAATAAAAGAGAAAAATGACAATATGGGTATAGAGCCAGGTACCATTATTAGAAATATTAAAAATAGAAATGACTGTTGAAATATGGTGAGAAGATTATACTAACTGGATATTAGGTTCACAGAAACCATACAAATCGATTGACATTTAGTTTTTGTCGTCACTGGACAAATGAATTCTTTGAAATTGGCAGAATACAGACATCTGTCAACAAATGGTAAATAAGAATGGTTATGTTTCAAAGGGAAGAGGATGAACAGTGAATATAAAATAAAGTTTCTGAAATTACTCAACATCCAGTTTACAAGTAATGTATGTTGTCTGAAAGTAATGAGTACAACTTATAATGTGATATAGTAGTATGTGAAAGTTGAAGACTTGGTATGAACTAGTTAGCTGTGTTGAAATTAATGTAAAGTTAAAATTTTTGGGCGAAATGTGAAATCTGAATATAAGGAGAAGCGTTTTAATGGGACAATAAATTAATTTAAGGCATATTAAGGGAGAGTTTTTTTTTTATATACATTATATTGATATTTTGTAGGTTATAAATAAATTAAATATAACCTGTGTTACAACACGCCCGCATTACCCGCCTGCAACGTGGAAGTTAAAGTTAGGTTAATAGTGAGAGAAAAAACGACAATATAGGTATCCTGGTACTATTATTAGAAATATTAAAAATGAAAGTTACTATTGAAATGTAATGAAAATATTTTACTAACTGGATATTAGGTTTATAGAAGCCATACAAATCGATTGACATTTAGTTTTTGTCATCACTGGACATATAAAGTATTTGATTATACTTTTCAACTCTAAACTTAATTTGATGAAGTAGTCCATACTTGCAGTGGAGTGTAGGTAATAAATTAAAACAACACTTCTGTCTTCCTCCACAAATAATATATATTTTTGAAAAATTTTAACGATTGTCCCTACATGTTTCGACTATATACAGTGTCACCATTAAAGTCCGCACCATATGGAACTTTTTTTTATTAATGCGGTTAGTTAAAATTAAATTTGGGCAATCGTTTTTGCTTCAAATTAAACTAAAAATTATATAATCAAATGTATTTAATCATTTGGTATCTGTCAAAAATTACATTTTAATCAAAAAATGCTGAAAAATGGCATTGTTTTACCGAATTTCAAAAAATTTTATTAGAAAAAGTTGTTTCTAGTACAATTCTTGGCCTAAATACAAAGTTTCAGTTTTCTAGCTCAAAGTTGATTTTTTTGCGATTTTTTCTAATTAACTTTTTATTTAATGTAAGTTCGCTTAATGGATATTAAACTATTTGATTATGCCATACTCAATATTTTATTTAGTTTGTATGAGCTTTTTTTTACTAGAATGCCATTTTTTTTCGAAATTTAAAATTAGAGGCAAAAAAATTTGACACAGGTGGTGCAAAGTTATCCTAATTTAAAAATTTTAACAGATAGACGTCAGATGTTTCGTTTTTCAAATGACAAATACATCTAAATATTTGATAAAAATTTTATTTTATACTTAAAACTATCATTATTATTAAAAGGAACAAAAAGGAACTTTAATCATTTTAAATAGGTAACACAAAAGCAATATAAATTTCACATTTCAGTGTGACGTCCTTTTCGCTCTATACAAACACCCGTCCGTCTATAAACGTCTTTGACAGCATTTTGTAAAAAGCTTGGTCTTATATCGGCACAACACTGTCTTATCGTTTGTTCCAAATGCTCGATATTTCTAAACGGTCGATTCTTATAAACTTTCTGCTTAAGATAACCCCACAGAAAAAAGTCTAGTGGGGTTATGTCAGGCGACCTGGGTGGCCAGTGACATTCTCTATCACGCCCTATAACTCTGTTTTGAAATAATTGGTTTATGCGTTCTTTCACTGCTACAGTTTGATGTATGGGTGCACCATCAAGCTGATACCATAAGTTATGTCTATGGTGTAAGGGCATGTTATCCAAAACTTCGGTAATCTCGTTATCAAGAAAATTCAGGTACCTTTCACCAGTTAAGTTTACTCTAAAGAAGTATGGTCCAATAAGCTCATCTTTCAAAATTCCACACCAAACATTGGTTTTAAAATGATACCGGTCGCGACATTCAATTGTGAAGTTAGGATTTTCTTGGGACCACCATCGGCAATTTTGTGAGCTCACGGTACCATTCGAAGAGAAAGTGGCTTCATCTGTCCATAATATCTTGTATGGAAAAAGAATTCTCCTCATATTGTCCCTGATACCAAAACGAAAAATCAAGTCGGATATCAAAATCGCGTTCTTTTAATGTGTTTATAAACTTGGGTTTATATGCCCGAAATCGATTTTTCTGAAGAATTTTTCTAACGCTTTCCCTCTTGCACCCTGTTGAATCACTTATCTTGGTTACACTAGTTTGACCGTGGTCAATAACAGTTAAACAAACATCAAGTTGTGCTGCTTCATCGTATTTACTTGCCGCGTGAGGTTTCTTAAAATTAGTTTGAACAGATCCAGTTTCTCTAAATTTTGACATTATTCTTGAAACAGTGCTATGCTGCAAATTTTTTTCTGGATGCCTCTCATTAAAAATGGCAGATACTTGCCGGTGAGGCATATTCTCTCCACAAGTTAAGACAATTTCTATTTTTTCTTGAATGGACAACATTGGTGATAACACTGAAAACTATAACTTGCAAAAATATTCAAATTTATGACATTTCTTTTATTTATTCGGCACTCTAATTCGTTTTTTTTTCCAGTCTACTTATAAAATTCAAAATTGCCTTGATATTTTATTGTGGATAAAAAGAAAATGTGTCTAAATTTTGAACTAATCTGATATATGGGAATTTTATTATAAGTTTTTTAAACTTCTTAGGTGTATGTACTATCAAAAAAATGGAATACCTGACGTCTATCTGTTAAAATTTTTAAATTAGGATAACTTTGCACCACCTGTGTTAAATTTTTTTGCCTCTAATTTTAAATTTCGAAAAAAAATGGCATTCTAGTAAAAAAAAGCTCATACAAACTAAATAAAATATTGAGTATGGTATAAGCAAATAGTTTGATATCCATTAAGCGAACTTACATTAAATAAAAAAAAAGTTAATTAGAAAAAATGCTAAAAAAATCAACTTTGAGCTAGAAAACTGAAACTTTGTATTTAGGCCAAGAATTGTACTAGAAACAACTTTTTCTAATAAAATTTTTTGAAATTCGGTAAAACAATGCCATTTTTCAGCATTTTTTTATTAAAATGTAATTTTTGACAGATACCGAATGACAGATGGTGACATTTGATTATATAATTTTTAGTCTAATTTGAAGCAAAAACGATTGCCCAAATTTAATTTTAACTAACCTCATTAATAAAAAAGAGTTCCATATGGTGCGGACTTTAATGGTGACACTGTATACAGTCATCTTCAGGGGAACTAAAAGGAATGTGTGAGAATATAAAGACAATAACAGGCACCATAAGAGACTTACCTATATCGAATGTAAAATTGGATCCAATAGTTGTCTCAAATTAATGAGTACAACATTTTATATCATAGCAAGTGAAATTTGTGTAGTTGAAGACTAACTTGAGGCAACTCAGAGTTGTGGATATGTAAGTAAGCACATTTTAGTTATTTAAAAAAATTTTTATGTTCATAAAAGTCAGAAAATTTAGTTATATTTAATGAGCATGGTGTGAAAATAAATTTTAATAATTAATATATTTATATTATAACATGGTTTATGTGGAGAAACCAAAAAGAAAAGAAAGAAAAAATTTTTTAGCTATTTTATAAAAATATGAAACTTCATGTTTTTAGAATACTATTATAGATAAATAAAGTAGAATGGGGGCTAAGCCCCTATGGGTTTAAATAGAACCGCATTGTGATTTTAAGAAAAATAATTTTTTAAGTTTTTTATAAAATTTAAAAGAGAAACGAAATTTCGTGCGAACCACTACCACGTTTAAGTTAAAAAGAATTTTTAAGGAAGGTGTGGTTAAAGTATAAAATGAATGACAGATTTGACATATGGCATAACAAATATCAGACTGTAGAAATCCTAAAAATTGAAGTGTTGGTGTAATCTAGAGCAACTCGATAGTAGGTTTACAAAGTCTACAAGATATAGTATACCTGATGTTTGAAAGTTATTATAAATGTTAAACACACAAAGTACCTGAATATGAAAAAGAATGAGACATCTGTGATTGAATATATGAATTAATAGTTTTCATAAATTAGTAGTTTACAACAATTTTATAAAATTATTTTTAAAAAAGGAAGTTATAAAAGTTCATGGGAGGGCAGATACTACTGCACCGAAGCATATATTTAGAGTTAAGGTTCACTGCACTTTACACTAGGTGGACATTTAAGAATTTAAACTAAAAATTATAATTAACATTATAAGGAAAACAGTATAACATAACCAAGATTGAATCTAACAAAACTAGAATGAACATTGGGCAGACTGACGTAGGTATGTTACAATTTTCAAGGTTGAGTAGTATAATAGGCTGGAAAGAGTAATGATATATTGATGAAGCAAACACGAGTGCTGTAGCAATAATGGGAGGGGTGGCGCTGTTCCGCCAAGAATACCAACACCAGGATCCGCAAATCGACCTCATAGCAGCAGCCTCAAAACTGAACCCGTGAGACTAGTGACTAGCCGATGCACTGATACATGAGTCGCTGATTTAAAGGTCCAAAAGCGACCCCCACTGCCCACCGCGAGAAGGTGACAGGACAACGCCAGCTCCCAGAGACAAAAACAATCGTGATGCTATCTTAAATTTAGAGCATTGAAGAAATTTGTACTGCTATGAATAATTTGATCGTTGACGCAATTTATATTAGTGTTGTCTAAACTTAATAGTTTCCGAGATATCGACTTTTGAAAAATTAGATTTTTGACGCTTGGCAGCATTCTAACGGTACGTCTTAGAGCAGAACGACTTACATATCCCCATCCTACTTTTTTATTATCTTCAGGGTTCAGGTCACAAATGAACGGCCAATTAGAAAATATATTTTATTTCCGGAATTTGATCTATAAAGATGTATTGATAATATTTGCATCCTTATACTGAGGAAATTTGACATAATTTGTGTTCAAACTTTTTTTTTTTCATGTCCCTAAATGAAGTGCTTGGAGAACGACAATTGTATTTTTTTTTTATTTTGATTGATAATTTCGGTTTGGCGAATTTAACCAACTTAGTCTCAAACTTGTTTTATCGTTTGCATTGTAAACTATGTCTTAATTATTTTTACAGTGACCGCTAGAGGGTGCTGTTTGGCAATTTATTAGTAATTACGATATTTATTAAAAATCCTAAACAGCCAGTGTAAACCTTATTTGTTTAACTCTTTTTTGACCGAAGGTACTGGCAAGCAAATTATAACTGCATCACTTTACCGATGATAAATCGCCTACCCGCTTAAACTCTATCAATAACAATAATAGTAATACTAATAATAATAATAATATTAATAATAATAATAAACAACAACAATAATAACAACCTTCTAGTGAAGCATGTTGAGAAAATAGCGAAGTATCGGGACCTCCAGGATCAAATAAGAAGGCAGTGGAATATGGATAGCATCAAAATCATGCTGATTATTGTTTCAACAATGGAAGTAATCCTAAGCAGGCTTTTGGAAAACCTTAGAATACTAGAAGTGCCTCAAGATCTCTACAAGGATACGCAGAAAGTAGTGCTACTTGAAACAAGCTGAACAGTCAAGAAGTATATGGGTAACCAAAGAAGATGTTTGTGGCGATTCTGTCTGTCCGGTCTGACATGAAAATCACGTCATAATTCAGGGTCTCTCTGTTGTCTCCACTCAATGGATGCCCATGAGGAGAATATTATTTTCACTTTACCTTTCTAAATTTTCTTTTTACCTTAAAACCTAAAAACCGGTTATCGATACGCAATCTTAATATTACGATTATATTAAATTTGCATATTTATTTTTTTTTTCTTTTTCCTGAAATCGAATTGCAGAAAAACTTTTTAGAAGCGAGAAAGAAGGAATATGCGTTCCGCTTGTTTGCCTTCCCCACATCAACGAACCTGACACAGGCGAGAGAGCTCCCATTTATCATGGATTGTCACCTTTACGTTTTTTCCTTTTATTTATGTTGAGGTTGGTCTGATATAATTCTGATTTTAAATGCTTTTACAGAGATAACGGAAGTGGATTTTAAGAAGTTCGAATTAAATATTTCAAAAACTGATTTTAATTATATTTGGTTAATTATTGAGGAAAAAGTAAATCTCTCAAAATGCATTGAATTTTATTGCTTTACCCTCTTTGCATGAGCGGAAAGCTCCAATTTATAATTGTTTTTTACTTCATATGTTTTTTAGTTTTTTGTTCCGGTTTTCGAGAACAAATTGGACTTATTGGGGATACTCTAAAACAAAACATAGTTTGCTTAGTAACATAAATTAATGTGCCGACCCTAAGAGTTTTTATTGGTCTGCCAAAGACTTTACTATTAGCCACCAGTTTTTGCTGGAAAAACTGGAACACCTAGAAAAACGAGAAATTTCGGTGTTGGTCACTAAGGACAAACCCGGCTTAATATCGGAAACCAATAATCGTACAATTTTGGGGAAAATATTTTCGGTAAAAGTGGCCAAGAGAAATCGCTGGAAATAATTTTTATAAGCCATTTTCAACTTTGCAAAACTTCATTGATTCCGAAAGCTCGCAAACATTTTTTTTTGTGTTGGTTCGCCCCTTACAGAAATAAACACTATAGACAAATATATATACGTAAAATAATTTGGGTGAAAAATAGAACCTTTAATTTCGGAGGTATTACCCTGTACTCTAGTAGGTTAAATATTATGTTTGGATTGGAGATGGTTGGTCATCACATAAGACTTCGATCCTAGAGACGTCAAACCGTATTGGTCTGTGAGAAAGGAAATTTTTCTTTACAGTGATGTCCTACTTTACAAAATGGGGCTCGTCATCCCACAGTCTCTAAAAGAATGAGTTTCTTACAATAATACATCTGTCTCGCCAATAAATAGTTTCTTGTTAAGAGAGAGCGTGAGATATAATTTTTTATCTTGGACTTATCAACGATATTGAGAAATTAGTGCTAAACTGTCTAACGTGTTAAATAATAATAATAATAATAATAATAATAATAATAATAATAATAATAATAAAAATAATAATAATAATAATAATAATAATAATAATTATAATAATTATAATAATAATAATATTATTAATAATAAAAATAATAATAAATAGCCTTTATTTAAAATATTCAGCAAATATACAAATTTAATATTAGACGAGAGTGGCGAGATCTAGCAGAGCTACTTATCTAACCACTCAGTGCAAAAAGTATATTAAAAATGTAGATAAAAAATAATATAAAAATTAAAAATACAGGGAAACATATGTAAGTTTACCCTTGTGTAATATACATAATCAAATAATTATGATAATTCCTTTAAAATATACCTAATTCATATTTGAAAAAAAAAACAAAAGCGTCAATCATAGCGACCAATGTGCTTGGTTTGGTGTTAAAAGATAGATATAGAATACAAGAAGTAAAGTTAAATTTGCTCTAATGATATAAAGGTTTTAAGTTGTTTTTTAAATCTATCAACTGTTGAGCAGCTGTTTACATTAGTTGGAAAGGGATTGAAATATTTCACGGAGTTGTAGGTAAATGATCGCTGAAACAAGGCTGTCCTGTGTCTGGGGACAGAAAGAAGATCGTTATGACGTATTCGTCTTTTATGAATGTCAGAGCCCTTAACAAGTTTTTCGTAAAGATATTCAGGCTGCTGAAATCTTTGTACCTTAAACACTAAAGTACATAAATGTAACTGAAACCTCTGCTCTAACCTTAACCAATTAGAATTCGAGAGGTTCTGGGTGACATGATCAAACTTTCTAAGCCCATAACAAAATCTTAAGCTACTGTTCTGAAGCTTTTGCAGACTGCTTTTATCCTCCAGCAATAGAGCAGGTCAAAAGAGTACATCACAGTAGGACAATGATGATAAAATAAGCGAATCACACAGTCTTAATTTGACTGGTGCCGACAAAATTTTTTAAACATGTACAATGTTCTTAAATTGCCATAGCTCTTTTTTAGTAAGAATGACACATGCGGCCCTAATCTACTTTAGAATGGAAGTAAATACCTAGGTTCTTGCATGATTCAGAGGCAGCGAGCTGAACACCATTTATATTGATATTGAGGTTCCAAGATATATCATTAGTATTGCTACCAAATAATGAGAGACTGTGGGCAAGAAATATTTCATAGATAATTTTAAGATCTTGATTAATTTTAGTATTAGCCAGCCACCTCAACATCACCAGGACCAATGCTATAATATAGCTGAAGGTCGCCAGCGTACTAATACGAACATGAATGTTTTAAATAGCCTCCAAAATCTGCCGTATACAGCGAAAATAACAAGGGGCCCAAGATACTTCCTTGGGGCACCCCACGGCTCATGTTTAACATACCAGAAAAATTATTGTTAACTGTTACCCTCTGACGTCGATTACAAAAGTAGTTTCTTACAAATTCGACAGCAGTAACGTCGAGGCCAAAATACGTAAGTTTAGCACACAGTGTATCGTGGTCAAGGGTGTCGAAGGCTTTACTGTAATCAAGAAGCAGTAAGCAGGTACACTTACTAATATCAGATGCACGAATGATATCATCGGTAACCTTTAATAGAGTTGTGGTTGTACTATGCCGCACCCGGAAACCTGATTGAGGAACGGGAATAACTTTTTGTTGTATAGAATAATTATTTAGTTGCTCAGCCATGATTTTTCCAAAATTTTAGATAAGATCGGCAATAAACTTATGGGTCTATAATTCGTTTGAATATTCAAGTTTCGCAAAAGAATATGACATTTTAATTACTAACTAACTAACTAACCTCGAGCCACACATATCCAGAAAGCAACGGAACGATTGAAAGAATCATTCAGATCATAAAAGGTGATAAACAAGGCCTGTCAATTCAATAATAGAGACCCATTTTTAGCTTCGTTGGATTATAATACAACAGAAAAGCAAAATCTGCTCCCTGTTTGCTACTAACAGGAAGGCATTTTAGGACAAATTTACCTATAAACACTAAACTTCTTACTTCGAAGAATCCAATCCAGGATACACAGATCAGTTTAAAAAAAAATCAAAATTCTATAAGTCGGTATTATAACAAACATACTCGCAGACTACCAGAAATTCATATTTTAGATAAGAAAGTGGAATAAAGGGGTAGCCCTGAAGAAGAATGGACCAGAGATTACACTGGTAAAGTTAATGGTGGCGAATTTAGAGGAAATAGATATTTTCAACGACCTACGCAAAACGAAGGTATTTTACAAGAATTTGAGACAAACCCCCGAGAAAGTCCTTCCAAACCAGAGGAACCTACGAACAGTAGGTTGCCAACTGAAGCTCCATACGGCTCTGTGGTAACCTGCAGTGATCGCATCAGTTACACTTTTTGAAGTAAAACGAAGACTGTATTAATTTATTTGTTTTTATAGAATTTTATTAGAATACTACTTTTTTATATTAACATCGTTAACGCTGTTATGAGAAGTCAACAGAATACATAACAATTTCAAAGATGTTTACTGTGTTCTTAAACGAAAAATACATAATTTTAAGGAAGCGCGGGTTTTCCTTTCAGCTGATCTTACTAAATTCTTACAGTAAAGCAGCATTAGTTAATTATTACATTACATATTATCTTCAAAAATATTCTTCTAGCACCATTTTAAATAAAGATGGATCCAACGCATTATTTTGAAACTACTATAAGACTGCTGAAATAGGACCATGCATTTAAAGGTTTTTGAGTAACGGTCTTTTAAATAGTTACAAATCGCTTTCTTTAAGGTTAAGGCAAGTTTTATAAAATGATTTAACAAATTTAAGGGTGAACTAATAAGCGTTCTTATAGCAAATTATATATTCTGGTTCTATAGCTACCTTTAGTACTTTCTTAAATTCAAAAATGTTACTTGAGAAATTTTACTTATCCGTTCTCTTAGCCTTAGCAATCAGTAAATACAACTTCAGGTACCTGGTTCAAGCCCGGGCTGGCCCAGCAGACTTTTTTCAGTTTGCAGGGCCAAGGTTACCATACTACGTAGTGTTGCGTATGCAACACACACCGACAAATTCTCAACGGCACTCTAGTCTAGTGGGTAATCTAGAAACGGCATGTTGTCGAGGGAGGGACCCTTGAGCCAAATGAAGGATGACAGTGGTGCGGATGGTGTATCTCGGACACTGCCTGATATTCGTATGGTCGAGGTAAAAACCTTGACCAGAGAATTGGCGGCGGAGTATCGAGTGCACGGGTCCGATGATGTTCCGGATGGTTTGAGGGTCCCCGCGACATACATAACTCTCTTAGCTGCAAACAAGGACGTTTAAGGGCCGGCTCGTCGAGGTTTGTGGTGAGCAAAGAGACGTTAAAAATAACAAGACCGTAAAAATATTGTGCCGAGAATAACATCTGTCGGTATATTGTGGTTCGGAACCCACGTTAAAACTGTAGGTCCCGCCTGGCTGACATAACCCAGACGTTAAAACGGGGTTGGCAAAAAGGGTCAAAACTGGCCTACTTGCTTGGCGTCAAAGCCTCCTCGTCCACTACTACTACTACTACCAACGTAAAAACAGTAAGCTTTTACCGTTCCATAATGATGTTTTTCCGGTCTACAATTGTATTAATTTTCCGAATAAAAAAATTGATCGAATAGGTTCAGTTTTCTGGACGAATTCAAAATTTTCCTTAAATATTTGTAATAAGTAATTTCTTTAAACTAATAATAATATAAGTTGCTCTAGCAGGGGTTAGAACTAAACTGCTATAAAATGCATGTCATACCTTTTTCAGTTACCACAGAGGTTAATAAAATGTATATCATACCCCTTTCAGTTAGTAACGGACATTAATAAAATGTACATCATACCCTTTTCAGTTAGTAACGGACATTAATAAAATGTATATCATACCCCTTTCAGTTAGTACAGTTTTGTTATAAAATGTATTTCATAGCTTTTTCAGTTAGTGGAACCATATCTAAGAGACAGTAGTTTAGTACTTAAAACATAGCCTTTATTACAATTATTTATCTAGAATTATGGTTATATTTTTTAGCTAGAATTATGGTTATATTTTGAACTTTTTGTAATAAATCTTGATAGGTACTAGTGCTAGGAATCAAACTCGAATAATTCGACTATTCGAATATTCAAATACTCAAATTCCGAATATTTTTCGTTAAAATTATTCATTTGCTCGATTATTCGAGTATTCAAATATTCGAATATCCGATTAATTGCATGTTTAAATATTTCAATATTCGAGGATTTATTTATCAAATATTTTTACTTTAAGATTATTTAATGTTACGTGCATCAGCCTCAAAAAAATTTTATAATATACTTTACAGGGTGTTACTTAATGATAGGCCGTAATTTCAAGGGCGCATTCCTGAACCAAATACAAGTAGAAAAGGTCATATAAGCGTATGTCCTAAAAGGTCTGGGTTTCAAGATACAGGGCGTCAAAGTTTAAAAAAAAATTGTTCTTTTATTAATATCTCAGAGATCATTTTGCCGATTTGGGTGAAATTTGGCAGTGTTGTTCGTTGTGATAAGACGCCAAGTTTGCACTAACTAGATATTAATTATATGAGTTCCAGTGGCGTCCCGGGGGGCACTCTTACTAATAATATTGACAAAAAAAGTACGTCAGTGACTTGTTTAAAAATTTTATATTGTTTTCGGGTTAAGCAACTAAAAAACAACTTTTTTGTCTTTTGACATTTCTTCATATCATATTTCGTTTTCGAGATAAAAAAGTAATAGCCACTTCATTGCATGTCGAGAAATTGATAAAATAAAATCACAATTATTGTCTAGTTAGTGTTAGCTTAGCGTCTTATCACAACGAGCAACACTGCCAAATTTCACCAAAATCGGCTAAAGGCTCTTTCTTTATGATATTAATAAGAAACCAATTTATTATTTAAACACCCTCTGTATCTTAAAAACTAGACTTTTTAAGATACATGTTGATATAAACTTTTCTACTTGAAATTGGTTCAGGAATGCGTCCTTGGAATTACGGCCTATAATTAAGTAACACCCTGTATATATTATTTACAGGGCGTCTCAGTACTGTACGTAATTTAAAGGGGTGATTTCTTATGACATTCTAAGAGAAAAAGTTCATATGTTCATGTGTCCGGAGTTGCCCCGTTTTTGATATACAGGGTTGTTAAAGCTTAAAAAAAATAGTTTTCTTATAATTATTTTATACATCCTTTTCTCGATTTTACTGAATATTGGTACCGTTATTCATAATAGTAAGAACATAATAGAAAGCCCTAACTGCTTAAACTTATTAAGTTCAGTGGCGTCCCGTGGAGCCCCTTAACGAATATTATTGACAATAATATGTACGCCACTGACTTTTTTCTCATTTTGATATTTCGTTTCGGATTTACCAACTAATAGTACAACCTTTTTGTTCCCTAAATTGTTTTCGTATCTTGCTTCGTTTTTAAGAGAAAAAATAAAAACCACCTTCAAAGCACGTATAAAGAAAATACCTATGTATTTCAAAGTTAATTAAAATATTAAAATTAAATAAAATTGTTTTTTTAAATAACGATACAAAAAAAAATTCAACAGTTAGTCAATGCAAATATTGATAATGGCCACCTTCTGATAAAGCGCACGATTCCAACCGATTTTTTTTTTAAAACCTTTAACACCCTGCGTATCAAAAACGTGGTAACTTCGGACACATGCTTATATGAACTTTTTCTCTTAGAATATCATAAGGAGTCACTCCCTTAAGTTACGTACCGTATTTCTGAAACACCCTGTATAGTTCCTATACCTAAAAACTTTAATTTTTTTAAATACTTGGAAGCTAAATCTAAAATTTAAGTTTAAGGTACTAGAAGTCAAACAATAAATTTATTCAATGTTTCAATATCACTACGAGTATTTAAATATTTCAATTCGTGATATATATATGTCGTAGGCTAATTACAAATTCAGGCGTTTTATAAAACGCCTAGTCGTTTTATAATTGACTAGGTATATTGTAAAATGAAGAATAAATACTGAATTTTTATAATCCGACTGAACTTTTTAGGCGTTTCATAAAACGCCGAATTGCTCTCAGACTCATTGTAAACGGTCCTTCAATCTTGTTTGTTTTAGGATATGACTGACTATAACTAGTCGTTTTGTAAAAGACTGGAAAGGACTTAGGCATTTTATAAAACACCGATTTATATTGTTGCTTGATCGTATAATATTTCAAACAAATAAATAGTAAGTTGGACACTTTATTTTTGTCATAACATCATAAAAGAAATTAATGGGTAAGTCTTACAACACATGTTCCGACATTCGCTACATAAATTTAGGTACATATTTACATAATGTAATCTAACATAATTTAAAAGTAATATTATTTTACTTATTTGAACACGGTCCGCTTGAATGACATTTACGATTGCATTTCAAGTGAGCCTTAAAACAAAAACACTTATTTGTGTGGCACTGCGTTTTACTTGCTTTGCAGGAACATTTTAAATCTCTGCCCTACGAATTTAGAAAACTTTGTTAAAGCTTCTCTTAAAGAAATCATTTTATATAACTCTTTATCAACAAACACATCACTTTCTGAGTCTTCTAACATCTTGAAACTAAAGTTTCTAAAGTAAAAACAATGGAAAAATACTGTTAACTCGTCGATTGTTTACAAACTGTCAAACCACAGCATAAAGAAGTTAAACTAACAACTCGCCTGACTCGATAGCAGTCTTATTATAATACGCCTAAATATGTCTAGTTTTATTCCAGGCGCATTGTAAAAATAATCGCCCACACCTTCATTTTACAATGAGCCTGAGAGCAATTCGGCGTTTTATGAAACGCCTAAAAAGTTCAGTCGGATTGTAAAAATTCAGTATTTATTCTTTATTTTACAATATACCTAGTCATTTATAAAACGACTAGGCGTTTTATAAAACGCCTGAATTTGTAATTAGCCTACGACATATATACAGTATACAGTGTCGTTGGTATTTATGGAAACGGTCGATTATTATTTCTTAAAGTAAAATAGCTAACAAAAAATATTCAAAGACAAAAGTTCTATGGTTTTGTAAAGTCTATTAGAATTAAAAAATGATAAGTATACGGGATGAGTCAGAAAGCCGTAGAGAAATAAAGTTACTTTTTTTTTTAATAGAACACCCTATATCTTGCAATATTTTTGGATTTTACATAAAATTATAATTATTTTTTATTAAGTGCATTATCAGTCTAAACCTAATAGTTTCCGAGATATCGACTTTTGAAAAGTAAAATTTTTGAAATTTGACAGCTCTAGCTTTCTTATGGTACGCCATAGAGCAAAACGGCTTACATATCGCTGTCTTACTTTTTTATTATCTCCTCAAAAATATCAACTTCCGTTAAACCGGAAGTACTATGTTTCCGGCTATTGAGCTACATTCGGTTTAACCGGAATTTGACACTTTTAGAAAGATAGTTAAAAACTAAGATAGGGGCATGTACGCCGTTTTACGCTAAGACGTACCGTTAGAAAGCTGGAAGCTGTCAAAATTCAATAATGTCATTTTTCAAAAGTCGATATCTCGGAAACTATTTAGTTTAGACTTATAATGCACTTAACAAAAAATAATTGCTATTTTACGTAAAATCCAAAAATATTCTAAAATAGAGGGCATTCCATTAAAAAAAAAAACGCTGTGTCTAGGTACACGCTAACGTGCACGCAAATTTAAAAATAATATACACGCGAAACGTCATCAACCCAAAGACGTCACTTTTTAGCGTGTACGGATTGAATATTTTCTTGGTGCACGTTGGCAGGAATTTTGAGGTTATGCATATTATTTGTTGTGATTTGTTGATTACAGTTTAGTGTAAAATTTGATACTTTATTAGTGTCTTTAGTGTTAATGAGATATGCAGTGTGGCCAAATATTTAATATTTTTAATGAGTTTATTAAAACTTTACAAAAATATGAAAGAGACAAGAGACAAAAATTTGTAATTAAGGGTAGCAGAACGATCGAAGCAGCTCAGAAAATGTTTTTTTTTTTTATGATAAGGCACAGCACTACAGGATAAGTCCTTTATGATGCTCTAAGAGCGGTGCGTGTGCGCAGGAAACGATTCACGTTGGTCTTGAATCTTTGGAGATTTTACTCGTTGGGGAACACGATCTCAGGGAGGTCGTTCCAGAGTGATGACGTTCTCCAGATGAAAGAATTTTAAAACAGTGTCGTTCGAGGGACACTAAGCTGAACCACGTACTGGTGGGCTGCAGTGGCTCGTCGTGTATTTCTACCATGCACCGCTCTGGGTGGTATCAAGCGGGCAACCTCAGTTGAACACTTGCCATGAAAATATTTGTAAAATAGACTCAAGTCGCCAACCTGCCTTCGATGTTCAAGGCTTTTCAGGTTGTTTGTCAGACTATGGTCACCGATCAAGCGAATGGCTCTTCTTTGAATGGAATCTAGCAATCTCAGGGTATGTTTAGGAGCAGAGTTCCAAATATGCGAACATTACTCCAGTGATGGTCGAATTTGGGCTTTATAGAGCATCAAAAGTTGTTGGGGTGTATAGAGGTTCTTTGTTCGGAAAAGTACTCCAAGCTTCTGCGAGGCTGCCTTAGCAATGGCCGCAACGTGACTATGCCAAGACATATGACTATCCAAATTAACGCCCAATAAATGAATTGATGAAGCCAAGGGAATTGAGGGTTCCTTGGCGGGAATTAAATAAAGATCTTAAATAATACGAAACTCAATACGTTTGCATTCATGGCGGTACGGTAAGAACTCGTTGAAAAGGCATGCGTAAAAGAAAGTTGGTATAGGTGTATTAGATACCATCTAAATTTATTAAATATTATAATTAATTGAAATCCTTTAAAACATGGTTAAATATGCACTACTTATACGAATGTTGTAGAACTCACAAGATGAATTGTCTAGCTCAGATTAAGATTCGTGCTACAAAGGCAGGAGATGCTCTTCAAATTAAACAATTATTGGAAAAACATGAAAATCATGATATGTCAGGAGTAAGTCTCTATCTTCATAAATTTGTTGTATTTTTAAAAGTTTTATCGCATTTTTATTATTTTATAAGCCTCTTTCTTTTAGTTAGGTGGTATATGATCATTTAGGATTAAACCGTAAACTAAATATTAAAGAAAAATGTATTGTTGAGGATTTGTTGGATGTCCGTGGAAATAAAAAATTGATTCAGCAAAAAATATTTAATTCCACTGGAAAATTAAGTACAATGAAAGATCTATCAAATAATTATTGAATATAGTATAAAGAATGATAGTAATGATTTAGAACATGCGATGAAGGAGCTTAAAGACATTCACAGTGAGTACTTTTAAAATAATATTTACTTAAAACTCCGAGGGCCCATATCTCCAGAAAGGATGAATATATTTTGATTTCAAAAAGCCGTTGTTAGATACGTTCAATAAGCACTTGTTAAATATAGCATCAATGCGGCGCCAAGGCTTAAAAAATATAAATCGATTTTTGAAAGTACTTTAAATCTTAGGATAATTTTTGTAATTTACCCTAGTTCGATTATTTCGCTCGTTTTTAAATACCTATCACAAGAGTTTTTCATTTTACTAACAATTATTATTCAAGAATATTATACTTCTTATCATGTATAAAAGAGTACGAAATAGCAATATTAATGAAACTACATTTATTTTTGTAGAATGCAACGTCTACATTTTACATGATTCTGTGAACCACTTCAAAGCCCTTTATTTCTCGGCTGAGTTTATGAGAGGGGCAATAAAATACTGGCCTAAATTTGTCTGTATAGATGGAACTTGTAAATTATTAAATTTAGGATTCACTGTTTTTATATTGCTTGTTGAAGATTCAAATGGTCAAAGTGAAATAGCTGCAGTGGCTATTACTGCGCACGAGGGCAAAGAAACGTTTTCTTGGTTGATAAATACTTTTAAAGAAGATAATTTTATTGGTGTAAATGAAATGACATGTTTTATGGGTGATAAAGATTTACTACAAAGAAACGTAATAAAAGAAATTTTTCCCCAAGTTCAAGTATATATTTGCTTATTTCACACTTTGAAGACTATGAAAAGAGAAATATCCAAAGAAAAAATGAATATAACAAATGAAGAAAGGATTAAAGCTCTAGAGCTGTTAGAGAGTCAATAAAAACTGGCATACCATACGAAATTAATGGACAGTTTACAGTATGTGCCATGGTAATTTATTAAATAGAACAAACAACAGGTTAGAGGCAATTAATGGTAAGCTAAAGCATGTAATAGAGAAAAACAGTAGCTTAGCAGAATTTGTAAAAAGTTTTTTAATTTTTTTACATTCACATGAACATGAAAGGGATAATCAAACAGCTCGATTAATTTTAACAAGGCCGGTTACATTGTTTACTCAGGATAGCTGTGAATTAAAGTACGAATAATAATTAACACCTTACGCAAGTAGATATGTTCAGTTCCAAATTTCTGCCTCAAAAAGAAGTTGAAGTTAAGTTAAATAATCAAATTGCACATATAACGTATGAAGTGCAGTGAAAGGAAAAGAAATACGATGTTTCAACAATTAGATGTACTTGCATAAACTTTACATCAATGTTACTGCCCTGTAAGCACATTTTTGCTACCGGAAGATTTCGGGAAATGGTGTTGTTTGACAAAAGTTTATGCAGTGAGAGACGGTCCAAAGAATTTTATTTCAAACACCAAAGAGTTACAACAAGAGCTACTACTACCGGCGATAACATTTCTGTGTCACCGGTTTCTATAATTCTAGGTAGTGCTACTAATATAATACAGACAGTAAACCAGAAGAGAAAAAAAGCTCTATTTATTACAAATTCTCTGGCAATTTTAGCTAGCTTATCTTCCGGCAGTTCATTTAATTACAAAATGAAGGTACTAGAAGAAATAGAGACTCTTTGAAGGGGGGATTATGAAGTCGCTATAAGTAAAATTCGTAATGATGATAACAAGAATGAAGTCCAAAGCATCAAAAATGTAGATTCAAGCAGCTTTACTGAGGTGACTAGTGTAAATATTGAATTCATAGATCTAATGGAAGAAGAAAACAAAAACATGGAAAATGTAGATTCAAGTACCTTGACTGAAGTTACTAATGTAGATCCTGCATTTATAGATCTAATGGAAGAAAAACACAATAGCGGTTTGTTGCTTTAAAACTGTTGTAATAAACTCATATTATTACCAATTTTATCTTTTAGATGAAAATGAATGTTCAGTTAAAAAAATCAAAAATGGAGAAGACAATGTTTCAGTAAACAAGAAAAAAATCAAGAGTGAGATATTAGCAGGTACATAATCCGAAATTAATATACCTAATACTTACATTTTTTTTAGTCATAACTGACATATTATTACCACCCAAAATTAAAATAAAAGGAAGACCCAAAGGTGCCGAACAAACCGTCATAGGATTGAAAAAAAGAAGAAATAAAAAATAAGTTTCTAGATATAACATATTTTAAATTACAAATTGTATATTTTCTTTTTTACGTGCCTACAAAACACTTACATATACCTATCAAACGTTGTCACATTTATTTTTTGTTCTTATTTTGAATTAAAACTTACTTTTCGATATACACGTTATTAGCGCTTTATTAGCAGTATTTCAAAAAAAAACTAAGCGTGTACCTAACGAATATTCAAATATAAAACGCACGCTAAAGAATGACATCGTTGCGTTGATGACGTTTCGCGTGTATATACTTTTTAGATTTGTGTGTCACGTCAATTCGTACACGCTAAAAAGTGACGTCCTTGCGTTAATGACGTTTCGCGTGTATATAATTTTTAAATTTGCGTGCACGTTAGCGTGTACCTAGACACAGCGTAAAAAAAAGGAACTTTATTTCTGTACGGCTTTCTGACTCATCCTGTATATTTAATTTATTAAGATTCTAATAGAATATAAAAAACCCTAAAACTTTTGTCTGGAATATTTTTTGCTAGCTGTTGTCTTTTAAGAAATAATAGACCTTTTCCATACATACCAACGTATATTTGAATATTCGAAATCGAATATTTGAGTATTCAAAATCGAATATTTGAATATTCGAAATCGAATATTTGAATATTAGATATCGAATATTTGAATATTCGGAACCGAATTTTTGAATAGTCATAGATGATATTCGAATATTGAATAATTTGAATATTTCAATAATAAATAAAGTGAGTATTCGAATACTTAAATTTCAGAAATTCCGAGCACTAATAGGTACATCTGTCGGTTTGTTAGTAAAAAACATGTTTAAAATTAAGTTTTTAAAAATTTTAAAATTTCAATAAATAAATCATCTCATGAATTTGTCCCGTTTCATTTCTCATTCAATGTAGTACGAAATATTACAACGAATTTCATAACGTATTTTAACAATCATAAAAATATATTTGCCGAACCCTATAACCTCACCGTTGCTCATCATAGAATGGAAATCCTGACCATCTGACAATAAAGAGGATTGAAACAAAAATTCGAATTTATTGGGGTATTCCCAAGTTCAGTAAATATTACTAAATAGTTAAAAGTTCTAAAGCTGTTCGTAGAGACACTCAGGATCATCATAAGCCTCCTCTATTATTATGCTAATCATATTTATGTAGGAAGGTTTATGCATAAGCCTCACATTATTATGTTTCGGTTTGTAATGGTTTTACCTGCATACTAGCTGGGGTATCCAGCAGCTTTTCCGTTTTAATATAGATATAGTTTATTACAACGGGAAAAGATAAGTTTATGAGATAGGAAAAAGAACATGGTACTCCATTTCAAACGAGAGAAATAAGAAGAAAGCCAAATATATATAGAAACGAATGAATCTCAAAATACCATAAGAAATAAGAGATTGTATTGAAAAGAGAATACTTACATTATATGCACTAATTACATGGGCAGTTAATCATCGATTAGATGGATCAGCAGTTGATAATAATAATAACAATAATAATAATAATATCGTTTATTTCTCCAATTTAAAAGTAATACACATAGTCACAATAATTGGAAAAAACGTCAAAAAAAGATTGTTACAAAATTACAGAAAATACAAAGAAATAAAACAAATTACAAGAAAAATTCATTAAGACTATAGCAGTTCTTTTGTAGTAGATTTTTCTTTAGTCTATTCTTAAAAACAATAATATTAGGTGCTACTTTTATATTATTATCTAGAGCATTATAAAACCTAAAACAATTAAAATAAAAACTTTTTTGGTAGGAAGCTCTTCGATGAGGCGGTGGCAACAATCTAGAGTGACCTCTAGTATTATAATTATGATTAAAGTGGCAGCCCTCAAAGAGGTGCTTATTTCTATACACATATGTACAAACCTCAAGTATATATATATCAAAAACTGTCAAAACTCCATTCAGCCTGAAAGCTTCCGTACATGTTTCCCGGCGTTGAAGTTTGCATACAAGTCGAAGGGCAGACTCTATTCACATGGCTGCAGTTACCCCAACATAATATACCATATTTAAGATGGCTGTGAAAGTTAGTATAATAAAGCGACATAAGGGTGGCAAAGCCGCATTGCTGAGATAAAAAATTAAGCTCATAACAAGTGCTACGCAGTTTGGAACACAAATTATCAACATGAAATCCCCACTCCAACTTATGATCAAGTCCCACGCCCAGCATCTTAGTATTTTTCTCACAATCCAGTTCATCTAAAGTACCCTCAAATAGTCTCAAATCGCCCCCCGAAATGTGCCTAGACAGCATAAAGTATAATAATACTGTTTTATCTCTATTTAGTTTCAAAAATTTTTTTTTAGTCCATAAAAGTATTTTACTATAAACATTTTCACATTCTGCTTTCAAAGTAGACTGATTATTTGCAGTTATAAGGATGTTAGTATCATCTGCGTAACAGACGACCTTAACACCTCCTGTATTAATGTATTGACCCAGGTCATTGGCAAAAATCAGATACAATAACGTGCCCAAGATTGACCCTTGGGGCACTCCCTGGTATATTCGCTTTGTATTTCCTCTAACTTCATTAATTTTTACAAATTGACACCGATTCTTTAAGTAGGACTTTATTAGATCTAAGGAAATGCCTCTGATGCCATACCGATACATTTTCTCCAACAATAAAACATGGTTTACACAGTCAAATGCCCGATAAGAAAGTAGTTTGGATTAGCTGAGGAATTGGGGATTGAAGAGAGAAACAAAAGATATATTGCTGTACAAGATCAAGTGCTGAATATTATACTTATATGACTGAAGATGCAGTCTGTCGATAGTAAATGCAGCATCTGTGACAAAGACAAATACAGTTTTGGCTTCACAATTTCTGGTTGCTTAATATTGGCACTGGAAAATATACAGGATGGTTTTTTTTCGTGGATATTATAGGGTATCGGCTAAACGGTAAGAGATACAAAAAAACCAAGTCATGTGGCCCGTTATCTTTTTTAGTTTATAGTTTAATAGCGCAATCAGATCTACGCTAACTAGATTGGTTTAGAAGATACAGGGTGATTCTCAAAATCGGCGGTTTTTATTATCTCTTCTGACTCGGTTATTTATGGAGATAAAAAGAAACTTTTAATACGAAAGTTTTATGACTATTTACGTAGAATCCAGTGGCGTATTTAAAAAAAATATAGATATGTTAATTTTTGAGATATTACCAAAACTAGCATTTTTTTAAATGGGTACCTGGGTGTCTCAAAAAATTGCATTTTTTCTTGCGATTGCAGCAATATAAAACACTTAATCTTTTGCTTTGTTTTAAATAGCTAAAATATCGAAAATGAAAATTCTTTTTTGTTTGCCATGGATTGAATTTTTTAGGCGTTTATTTTTGTTTGTTCACATGTCATAAAATTCATTAACAATTAAGTATTGGTTTTGACACTTGTTGTTAATGAAATATTTTCGAATATATTTTTTTAAAAAAGGAGTCTAAAATGAATAGTTTTCAAAACTATGAAAAATTAAACATGTTTGAGTGCTATATTGAGAGTAATAAAAATAAAGACGCAGCTTTTGACATTTATTTTGAGCGTTATACGGAACGACAACAGCAAGAAAAACAAATATTTCAAAGATTATATCACAATTTAAGTGAGTATTGATCATTTGGAAAACCAAGAGGTAAGATTTACAATAAGGAAAATAAAGAGATGAAATTAATACGTTAGTTTGTGTTGCTGCTGATCCGACGGTATATAGCCGTAATATTGAATAAGATATTGGCACAAGTAAATTTAAAGTTTTAAAAACGTAAAGAAAACATAAGCATCAACCGTATAAAATAAGAAAGGTTCATAACTTACATCGTGGAGATGAAGAGCGGCGTTTAGAATTCTGTCATTGGTATTTCCGATAGATTAAAAATCCGAATTTTTTCAAAATATAATATGGACCGACGAGACTTTTATATCTAGTGAAGGAATTTTTAGTCGACATAACAATCAATATTGGTCAAACATAAATCCTCATCAGACGGTCGCCAGGGTACAACAAGGACGGTTTGGGTTCCATGTATGGGTGGCGCTATATCAAAACACGGTCCTTAACTACAGGATTTTTAATGAAAATTTGAATGCTGAAGGATACATCCAAATTTTGGAAGAGTGTGTAGTAATCGAGTTGGATAACATGCCATAAGCTGCAAGAAATAATGTTTATTTACAACAAGATGGTGTTCCAGCATATAATAGCCATATGGTAAGGCACTAACTAACTGCCAATTTTGGCGAAAATTGGCTTGGTACATATGGACCAAACAGATGGCCTCCGGATTCCCCCGACCTGACACCACTCGACTTTTATTTTTGGGGATTTATTAAAAATGAAATATACAAATCCCGAAGTAATACTATAGAAAAACTTAGTGCAAATTTTATTAATTACATTGGAAGAGTATCGAATATTCACATCTATAACGCGACTCATTCAGTTACAAGCCAAGTTTAAAAATGCCTGGAGCAGAATGAAAGACAATTTGAGCACATTTCGTGATTAAGCACCTATGCTAATTGTAATAAGCATATGAAATAATTGTTGAGATGTTATTATAAATTTTTGTTTGTTTTTTGTAGTTTTTGTTGTTTTAGTTTACCAATGTTTTAAGTTTTAATATTCCTGTTAATTGGGTTTTTAATATACCTATAATAAAATAAAAGAATAATGATTTAATCTACGGCCAACTAAAAAAAATTTTGTTTCTTGGTATTTTAGCCATTTAGAACAAAGAAAAATATTAAGTGCTATATATTGTTCCAATCGCAAGAAAAAATTTACTTTTTTTGAAACACCCAGATACAGGATGTCCCATTTAAAAAAATGCTAGTTTTGGTAATATCTCAAAAATTAACACATATATATCTTTTTAAATACGCCACTGGATTCTACGTAAAAAGTTTTTATCTCCATAAATAACCGAGTCATAAGAGATAATAAAAACCGCCGATTTTGAGAATCACCCTGTATCTTCTAAATCAATCTAGTTAGCGTAGATCTGATTGCGCCATTAAACTAAACACTAAAGAAGAGAACGGGACACATATCTTAGTTTTTTTGTATCTCTTACTGTTTAGCCTATACCCTACAATATCAAAGAAAGAAAAAACACCTTGTACAGTGCGGGCGTAAATAGCCCCCCCCCTTAACTTTTTAACGGAGCAAGATATCGTCATCCATATAAAAACTAAATAAAATTAATTTTTTTAATAACAATTCTTAAAATGTCATCAATAAAACTTAACTCAAAACTACTTATCAACTAATCTTACAAAAAAAGTCGCCTAAGCGAGTTTTAAAAATGGTGTTCCTCTTCTTCGTGACAATAAAACAGTCTGTTTTGAAACTCGTTTCATCTTTTAGCTTCTTTCTCAATTCTTTGGGGTTGTGTCATGTAAACCTTAGTAGACCTCGTGGGCAAATCTACCGTTCTGGATATGTCTGGTCCAACCAATTTCTGATATACCTAAAGAAATGTGGGTGCGCGGCCTCCTGCTAAAAAATGAAGGGTGTTTCAAATTCGCTCTGATTTGCAGCCACTATTGCTTAAGTTTGGGAAATAATAATATTTTATATAAGACCCACACGAAAAGAGCTTATTACATAACATATTTTAGCCTGCTTTCGTTATGTAATATACTATATTATCGTACTGAGTGATGTAATGAACTCATTACATCACTTAGTCATGTAATGAACTTATTACATTACTCATTTTTAATCAAATTATGATTTTTTTTGTTTAGTTAGTCACTGTCATTTTTTGTGTAATGTCACTGCATAAATATGAAAACCATTTTGAATACATAAAAAAACCAAAATTCTGGGTCCTTTATAAAATGTTGTATATCACACGTACGGTAAGGCTCATTACAGCACTCGTGTGTAATGAAGCTCATACCGTACTAGTAATATAAATAACTATTAAAGTAAATTCTGGTATAACCATATACAGGGTGTCTGGTAAGTATTTCGTAATTTCTCGGGAGTATACAGAGGAGGTTAAAATAACCCTAATTTGTCATAGAAAAAAATTAACGGAGATACGGAGCCCCAAATTGGTATCCAGCGATTTACTTTTTTGGCTCCAACTCTTGAACCGACTTGTATAATTTAATGAAATTTTAAAATTTTATAAAGAGTCATGAAACCATACTACAATAGATGTTTTACATGCTCGGGGAAGTCAGGAACGGACTCCACCCTCGTTGGTCCAAAATTTTGACCGGTGTCATTTGACAAAGATGGAAATATTTTTTAAATACTCTGATCATTCCTTTTTATAAAAGGCACCCTTAATTTATTTCGATAAACTTACGGTTTTCGAGATAAATTGGTTTTTATGCGAAACACCCAAAAGTTACTAATGCTCAACACAAACAGGTAAAAATCAGGTTGTGATTGTTAATGCCTACATAATGAGGTACTAATAACGGAACTTGTCAAAACCGCCTTTAAGTAAAAATAATTAAAAAAATGTAAGAATATTCTTACGCAGAATATGATGATATGATGATAGATATGTATTTAATATATGGTGAAGCGCTGTTTAACCTTTCGAAGACAACAAGACGTTATTCTGCCCGAGCATTGCCAAAAATATTTTTAAGAGTTGATTGAAGCTTAAGGGAAACAGGTAAAAGATGATTAGAAAGTAATTATTAGAATACAAACGCCTTCGTAATCAAACTTTATCTATAACAAGACTTGCTAAAAAAAATCATTTACAACGGATCTGTGCCGAAAACAATCCACGTAGAACTTGGACGACTTTAAGAGATCTTAATATTCGTTCTAATAAAACAAATAACATTCCAGGTGAATTTTCTAATCCCGAAGACATAAATCAGTATTTTTCACAATATTTTCAAAATGTATCTAATTTATGCGACGACAAAATTACATTTTATAACAATAATATTTTTAATACTAATAACATTTTTTCATTTTCCTTAGCCACGGTAGAAGAAATTCATAATGTTTTACACAATATACGATCTGAAGCTTTCGGTATCGATAATATATCATCAAAAATGCTTAAATTAAGTAGTCCTTATGTGGACATATATATATTACATATTATTAATTGTTGCATTGAGCAGAAGTATTATCCCACTATGTGGAAAACAGCGGTCGGAAAGCCTTTACCTAAAAATAACAACCCTCAAGGTTTCTCTGATCTTAGAATAATTAGCATTCTTCCCGCAATTTCTTAAATATTTGAGAAAGTTTTGTACAATCAAATATTTAATTATGTTATTGAAAAAAAAATATTAACTGACAAACAATGTGGATTTAGAAAGGGGTTTAGCACTGCCACGGCATTAGTTTCTATGCTTCACGATATTGCGACTGCTTGGGATGAGGGATCGGTAACTGCGTTGGTCCTGTTGGATTTTTCTAAGGCATTTGATACCATAGATCATCGCTTGTTGTGTTCTAAATTAAAATATTATGGGTTTGACTCTTGTGCAATCGGTCTAATGTCATCATATCTGCGTGGCCGAAGTCAGAAAATAGTGGTTAATGGAGTGTCATCTAGCACTGCTTCGATATTGTCTGGAGTTCCACAGGGTTCAATTTTAGGACCATTACTGTTTATAATTTATACTACTGATATTTTAAATTCTGTTCAGAAATGCGGAGTAGTCGCTTATGCAGATGATACTCAACTCTACTATCCATTTAGAATATCTAGCGTTAACGACGCAGAGGTAGTTTTAAATAGAGAATTGGATTGCATACGTAACTTATCAGTTGAACACAATCTTATGCTAAACTCAAAAAAATCCATTCTTATGTGTTTTGGCAGCTCTAAAAATCGAAATTTTATAAAGGGGCATCTAAATATAAAAATTGATAATGTTACTCTACCTTTTGTTAACTACGCTAGAAATCTAGGAGTAATTATAGATGAGGACTTAAGATTTGTAGAGCATGTAAAATTCTTAAATAAGAAAGCATATTCTTCATTAAAACTAATTTTCAGCAACCGAGATATTTTAAATACCAATTTAAAAAGGATGTTGTGTGACAGCTTAGTACTATCTCATTTTAATTATTGCGATTTTATTTATGGCAACTCTCTATATCAGAGAGATATTTCAAAGATACAAAAAGCCCAAAATACTTGCTGTAGATTGATTTTCGGCCTTAAGAAGTATGACCGCATATCACATAAAATCACTGACTGCAATTGGCTTAACATGGAACATCGTAGGATGCATCACTTCGGTGTTTTCTTGCACTCATTGTTTACCACACCACACTCTTCCTCATTACTTAAAGCGAAATTTATTCAGCGTTCAGATATACATGACAGAAATATAAGAGTGATTAACAAATTTACTCTTCCTAGATATAAAACGGCATCGTTTCAGAGAAGTTTTCTGTATAATGCTGTCAAGTTATATAATTCTTTGCCAGACGAATTTCGATTGTATAATGTAAATAAGTTTAAATATAAATATCGGTCTTTCTTGTATAGCAAGCAGACGCGCATTGCGTGAGTCAGTTGATGGGTGTCTTCGTGGGGTGGGTGCGGTCAGGTGTGATTCGGGAATTTCATAAAAAAAAATTGTATATAGAGTTCAGTAAGTATACTTTTTCATTGATTTGTTTAATTTTTCTAATAGTACTATCTTTCGATGTAATTTTTTTTTTTATTACAAAGAGACTAGCGACTATATTGTGGTTGAGTAAGAGTAGCATCTATGCTAGACTTCGCCACACTATTGATCGTCCTTCTCTTTTATTACTTAGTCTTAATTGTTTCAATTTTACTTTGACTTATGGCATTTTATGTTTATGGCATATTATGTGTAAATTACCTTTGAGTTTGTTTTTAATAAAAGGCGTGATTTATTTATTTATTTATTTATTTATTTAATTAACGAATTAATTTTCGAAATTTTCTATTCAGGGTCATTTTTGCCGCGGCCTGGCGGTGAGGAACCTCCCAGGAGAGCACGAGACCTTCACGTTGAGTAACAAATTTTGCAAGATATTTCTGACAATTCTTGAAACAGCATAAGAAAGATCACGACACAAAACAAAAATGGCTTGTACATGAAATTCTAAAAAAGAACAGTTACTTCACCTGTACCATATTAGAAAAGTGCACGCTATGTCTCTGAATGATTATTCTGGAAGACTTCAATAGTCCAACTGGTTTATACAGCAACATAACGTAAATTAAAATTTTTAGGGGGGCACTTTAAGTTGTATACTACGGGATGCTTTTTTTTTGTAGCCTCATCTACGCAATATATTTTATCATACGATTTGGTTTTAACTATCTTAGTTTTTTGTTGAATAATTATCTTTAAAATGTAGGTCATGTTGGCTAAGGGACTCTTGCAGTACCTCTTTTTTGCTGCTTAAGATTGGTATTTTCAAATGATTTAATAATATTTTGACAATTCCTAATGTGTCGACAGGTATATTTCGGTTGGATCTTTTTTTAAGATGTTGTATTTATCAGGATTTAAAAAATCTATAGTCTTTTAAATGTAATCATTTTTCGGAATAGCTGTACCCGTATTGCCTTTGTTGGCTCGGTGAAAAATTGTGTCTGATGAAAATTAATTGAAATAATTAATTAATTAATTAACAAACTTTTTCGCAAAATTTCAAATAAAACATTCTATTTCTTTAATTAAAAAATTAGAAAACATTAAACTTCCGACCAATTCAAAATTAATCTCATTTGATGTAAGCAATTTATTCCCAAGCATACCTGTTTCTGATACTATCGATCTAGTCGAAAAACTTTTTTCCTCAAGAAATGTAAATTTAATAAAAAAACATGAAATATTAGATTTGTTGAAGATATGTTTAGAGGAAAACTATTTTGAATTCAATGAAACTATCTATTCCAGCAATAAAGGACTGATTATGGGAAATCCACTTAGTCCTTTATTGGCAGAGATATTCATGGATTCGTTAGAAAGTAATATAAGTTATCACCCTCGTTTCAACAAGTTTATTTATTGGTATAAATATATAGACGATGTTTTAGCTTGCTTCACCGGCACTGATAGACAATTAGCACCCTTTCTTGATTATAAAAATAATATTCACCCTAATAAAAAATTCCCCATAGAAGAAGAAATAGACAATGCCATCAACTTTCCAGATCTAACAATATCACGAGAAAATAATAAACATGTTTTTCCTATTTTTCACAAACCAGCACACACAGACACAACTATACACAAATCATCTTGTCATCCTACACAACATAAATGCGCAGAATTTACAGCATGATACACAGATTAACCACAATTCCTATGAATAAAATGAACTTTCAAAATTAACTAAACATTATTAAGCAAATATCTATAAACAACGGATATACTTAATACCATATAATAGATACAATTTTAAATAAAAAATGTTACAAAAAAACCATTAATATGACTTTTCCCTTAACCAAAGAAAATTCAAACAACTTAAAAGTAATTACGGATATCGGTCCAGCAAGTGAAATCATCGCTAAATTTCTTAGAAGACTCAATGTTAACATCGCTTTTAAAGCTGATAATTCGACGGGCACTTTAATAAAAAAATAATAAAACTAAAGTAGACAAAGACAATAAATCGGGAATTTATCAATTAACATGCAATTATTGCCCTAAAACATATATAGGTCAATCTGGCAGAATTTTTTTTTTAAAAGAATGAAGGAACATTTTTCAAGCTATATTAAGGAAAAAAAACAACTCTAATTATTCCAATCACTTATTGGAATGCAATCATAAATTTAACTATAATTACCAAATTCTCCACACTGAAAATAAAGGTCCTAAATTAGATTTGTTGGAATTCCTGGAAATAAATAAACTTAAGGATACCGACCGCTTATTAAATTGCCAAACAGATTTAAATAAATCTCATTTGTTAAATCTATTTTAGCACCTAACCTAATTATATAGATAATTGTTAGGAAAACCAGAATTTATATATTTTATACACCTTCACTTTTATACCATTCTTTCTTGAAAAAGCTACAGTTATAGCGAAACTAGTTGAATTTTGTGAATAATTCTTAAGTTTCAAATATAGTGGAATTAAATAAAAAGTTGCTGTACAGCGCTTTCTGAAAGATATTTTTATGCTTAATGAAGCAAAATTATATAATCATCTTCCTATCCACCTCAAATTGAAGAACCCTTTAAAATTCAATCGTCATGTCTTTAGATATTATTTTAACAGGCAAAACAATAATAATTAGATTATGTCAGTAGTATGTATTTGAAAAAAATCCATTAATTCGGTATATATTCTTATCCTATAATGTTAATTTTATATATTATAAGAAATTTACTGCGTTATGATAATGGAAGGAAGGATACTTAAGTTGATTACTGGTGGAGTAGAGCACGATAAGTTATAAAATCGTCTTCGGTTCTTCGCTAGAGAACCAAATTACATCGCCTGTTAAATCTGACCAATGGGTACGAGTACGTGTATGAGTATGCCAAAAGATCACCCATTGCTTTTCGACTCCAAAGAGATAGAAGTATTTCTTAAGGGAACCACAACTTTTTATAGGGGTAGTAAATTAAATCTAAAATACAACGCAAGAAAGAATAAAATTCATTTTTATTTCCCTAACAAAAGATTTAAGACAACGAACATTTTTTTTACGTAAATAGGCTGTCGCAAAAATAATGATAATTCTGCCTAACAAAACTGACTGGGCAACATCACCAGCCTACACAAAACGAATGCTAAAAGCTTCCCTTGTATCGAGCTCTTTCAGTCGTTTTCCTACACCCACAAGCCCATAACTCCAAAAAATATTTAGGCATTGTAGTAACGGCTTCTTTTACAGAGCCCTCGGAGTAGAAATTATTCGAGTTATGTATAAAAAGGATTGGGTTTTGCAGTTTCCTTTTTAGAACGAGCATAATAACCAAGGGTATTTTATTTATTGATTTGTTTATGACTGGTTGCATAAATCCCAATGAAAAAGAATAACATAATATTGTACGAGGACGTATGCCTATTAATGCATATAATTCTATACAATTAGAAATGCATTTTCATCAGTTTTCAGGCTGGTTTTAAATGCCTTGTATAAAAGTAAACCAATTTTGTAAAGGTTAGTTAATTTTAAGCAATTTCAACCAGTTTAGTGCGAATAAGGATATCAAATTCACATAATTTTATAATATGGTCTGTGATAAACGGTTCGGTATTATTAATAGCGTATCTAAGAGCCACGATTTAAGAGACTGTTTAAACCAGTTCTATTAACCTAGTTAGAGCCAAAACAATATTTTTTAAATGGTATATTTTTGTCTGAAAGTGGATTCTTTACCCATTTCTGAATAATGTCTAATAAAGTTTTTTTTTTATTTCTTAGCGAATTCTTTTGTTTGATAAATTCTGAAGATGACCTTATTAGTTTACAAATTAAATATAAAATAAAAGCTTTTTTGGATATATAAAATTTTTTTTTATTTTATTATGCTAACATGAAAAAAGACGAACCCGGAAAATTATAGGGGTATAACACTCCTAAGTACTACTTACAAAGTGCTAGCCAATACCCTGTTGGAGAAATTAAAACCGTATGCCGAGAAAATCACCGGAGACTACCAGTGTGGCTTTAGACAGGGGCGCTCTACTGTGGATAAGATATTCACGATTAAATAGATAATGGAATAGCGCTGGGAATTTAACCGAGAACTACAGCTTACGATAGTGTTGCGAGAGCACAACTGTGGGTGGCTCTATGGAGGAGCTGGGATTCCCAAAGAAACTGGTGAAAATGACTTAAGTTTGTGTCAATGGATCCAGAAGTGAAGTCAGAGTGGGACAGGAGTACTCAGATGTTTTTGAAATTAATAATGGGCTGAAACAGGGCGACGCCCTTTTACCACTGCTGTTTAATATCGCACTGGAATATGTTATCAGAAAAGCCGAGATACGTTACCACGCAAACCTTTTTGGAAACAATGAACCAAAATTACTACTGGCGTTTGCAGACGATGTGGACGTGGTTGGCAACAGCAGATTAACCATCAAGGAGACCTTTATCGGATTTGAAAACAAAGCACACACCATTGGGTTAAGAATTAACGAGGAAAAAACTAAGTATTTGTACACAACCAGAGACAGCAGGAACAGAGATAGAATAGGGCAAAACATCACAATGGCAGACTATAACTTCGAACGGGTCAAGAAGTTTAGGTAGTTGGGGGCAACATAATCAGAAAATGCAGACGGAACAAAAGAGATAAATTGCAGAATAGAATAAAAGCAGGGAACAGATGTCTGTTCGCAATGAATGAGCTCCTCAAATCAAAACAACTGATACAGACAACTAGAATCTCAAGTAGACCATGGTGATGTATGGCTGTGAAACATAGACACTGACCGTGGCAAACGAGGAAACATTCCGCGTCTTTGAACGCCGAGCACTAAGGAAAGTATATAGAGCCATCTGGGATGGAACATCGGGACGGTACCGACTGCGTAGCAATAGAGAACCAGAAGAACAATATGGAGCGGCCAACATCGTTAGAGAAGTCAAAGCGAGGAGACTACAGTGGGAAGGGCATGTAAGGGGTCTTCCTGATGATGGTGGGGTCAAACTGGCTTTTGAGGAGGCTCCTGTAGGAAAACGACCGTTAGGCCGCCCACGCCTGCGGTGGAAGGACAATATTGCCAAAGATGTTAGATCGGACACAATGGAGGCATGTAGTCTTGTCGGCAAAAACCCACCCACGGTTGTAAGCCACGGAGTAAGTAAGTAACATGAAAGAAAACTACATTTTATGATATTGGAAAACAGTATTTTGGATGTAGACAGACCTATGTTACATTTTTTATGTTGGAATTGAACTTTGTTGTGGCATTGCCTACATCTGATCTGGCTCTCTTGGTAAATAGAAAATTCAAAATCACATAAGGAATAAAAATCGGTTGAAGAATAGGGGGTATCGTACTGAAGATCCTCGCATCAAGGCAGAAGCTAATCAGGAAGCCCAGGTAGTCAGCGATTTGTTGACTGAACGGCAATCGAACATGTGGGATGACAGGGTACAAAGTCTTTCTATGGCGGATAACTCCATCTATAGAATAACCAGGGCCTTGATCAAAGGCACACGAGCACCTATTTCCCACCTGAAGAATCAATAGGCAGGTGTGGTTTTAATCGATGCCAAGGATAAAGCTGAATTGGTCATAGACAAACTTTGCGATCGATTTAGCGAAAATCCTACCAATGACACGTTACGAAATGAGAGCGCTCAAGAACAATACATATTTATAAAACAATCAGCCACCCCTTTTAGGTCTTTTTCAAAGTCACTTTAAACGAGGTTAAGTCCCTAATAAGCGTTTTGAATATTAAAGAATTCTCGGGTTTTGACGGTTTAAACAATGCGGCATTGCGAAATCTACCTGACAAGGCTTTGGGGAACATAGTAAGTATATCTCAGGCTCTAATCAAAGAAGAACACTTTCCGGCCGCATGGAAACACGCAAATGTTATTCTGATTTATCAGAAAGGTGAGGACCTTACGGCGCCGGCTAGCTATAGGCCGATTACTTTGCTGTCGAACCTAAGGAAGATCGCTGAAAAGCTAATTTTGAGTAGAATTAATGACTTTGTACTTAGACGAAACGTTCTGCCTGCGCAACTGACTTCGAATATAGTCAAAGGTATCAATAAAAGGGCGCACACGGGAGCGGCTTCTTTGACGTGAGCAAAGCATTCAAGAAGGAAGAAGATCTGGCACAATGGTCTCTTGCTAAAATTGATAGAGCACCAAAACTCCGAACTACTTAATCAAGGTGATAGCTTCTTTTTTTGAGAATAGAGGTTTTGCGGTCTCGTCAGAGAACGCACTTTCATCGGATAAGCGCATCAGGGCGGAAGTTCTGCAAGGCTGACCTCTCTCTGCGATGATGTATAATATTTATACCCATAATATTCCGCGAGATAGATTTACGCAGCTCTATCTTTTCGCTGACGATACAGCAATTACTTCGACATCTATCTCATCGCGCGTTGTCGTCAGCCGGATGCAGCGTCACGTGATCGAGCTGGAAAAATGGCTTTAGGCTTAGAAGATTCGCCTGAATCCCGCCAAGACAAAAGTTATCTTTTTCTTCAAAAAGCACCGTCCACAGGCCTAAAAAGGCTTCGGGTCAATGGAGTCCAAGTGAACTGGTGCCAGGAGGTGAAATACCTGGGACTTATATTTGACCAAAGGCTTAACTGGAGGCTCAATTCAATTAATAGAGTAAAGCTTGCATTGCGTCAATTAGGCTCTATCTACCCCCTGCTTCACAGGCGGAGTAGACTCTCAAATAGGACTAAGGTCAACCTGTACAAGGTATTGGTCAGGCCGGTTCTCACTTATGGTGCACCTTCGTGCTGCAACATAAGCAGAACGGAGCTTAATAAGTTCCAGGTAATTAAAAACATTGCTCGGGCAACGTTTAATAATATGAGATCATTTTTTTGCAATGACAACCTGAATCTGAAGTTAAGACAACGCATGGTTGAATGTTATGTATGGTCGGTATTGCTGTACGGCGTAGAGACGTGGACTCTGAAGGTCAGGACAATGAACCAACTGGAGGCATTTGAAATGTGGCTTCACAGAAGAATGCTTCGTATTTCGTGGACACAACATGTTACAAACGAGAATGTACTACGAAGAAGAGCAAACATCGAGAGGCAACTCTTGATGACCGTAAAATGCCGAAAGACATCCTATCTTTGACATATTTTGAGAGGTGATAAATATCGTCTATTACAGCTCATACTAAAGGGCAAGATAGAGGGGCGCCGTGGAGTTGGAAGAAAGCAACAGTCGTGGCTCAGAAATATTCGGGATTGGACCGGCATAAGAAGGGCTGGTGAACTTTTTCGCTTGGCGGAGGACCGTTCAGCTTTTGCCATGGTGATCGCCAACGTCAGGGAGACCGGACAAGGCACATGAAAGAAGAAGAATTAAAAACAGGGCGTTAAAAACTATCGCGGACGTACCTAGATATACACCCAACAGAGTGCTTCACCGCGACTTTCAAATGCAGACAATAAACTTTTAAAAGAGAACGCACAAACCAAAATAAATTAAGGCAAGAGCCGATATCAAAATTTCTATAAACGACAATACCTAAACAGTACACAATGAATAACAGATGTCAAAAAATAAGATAAGATGTAGCTGCTTTAAGTTCTTCATATAGACCTCAGTTGAGGTTTTCTGTCTATCAGGTAACACAGTATGTTAACACATTTTTCGGTCACCATGATTGATGATTGGTTCCACCGTGCATATATTAAGTAGAAATGCTCCCTGACTAACTATATGTATTGTCAGATCGAACGCGCCTATTACAGGATCCGCGTTACCTATTCCGGATTAAAAAAAAATTATCCCAGCCAATATGGCGGCTGGTCAAAGATTTAGACATTCTCTAATTTTTTAAATTTAAATCCACGTATGTTATTTTTGTATACATTCAAGAACCCAAAACAAAAAAAAAGAAAGTCCTAATCATGTAGTTTTCATATCTATTTCTAATATACCCATTTCAAGCGCTCGACAAAAAGAATACGGACTACTTTTCTTGCCATATCCAACCCTTGGCTAAGACATGGAAAATACCTTATTTCCCCATACGCTAATTCGGTATAAGCTTATATTTTGATCTGGTCACAGTGTTATTGTCTTTCCAACGACAAACAAAGATGTTCTTCCTCTTTTTGTGCCAAATATTCAAAAGTACCCCTAGTGCAGATATACTATTCACTGTGACAGTACCAGTTGCCTTTATTTCTCTGTCCCGAAGTATACTGATCAAATCCCAGCAAGTAAAACAATTGTCAAAATGTATGTGATAAGGTATCTGATTGCCCCCTTTTAAAAATAATTTCATCTGCGAAAGTAAGAACAATGCTGACATCCAATTCCAAATCCTTGTATCTCTCATCCAAAACAGTGTTCGCGCCTTTGATATGATTCGAACCATTCGGTTGGTACCCATCCAAAACGTATACTCCATCTAATCGGTTTTCGTCTAATAAACTGCTTCGAACCATGTCCTCCATTATATGGAATCATCGACTAGTATGATCTGTGTTTTTCTAGCAACGGATACATTTTTGGTTTAGATGTGTCAAAAATGGTCGAATTTTGAAAAATTTGTCATTTTTTTCCAAGTTAGCGTTATCATTACACTGCAAATTTTTCACAATATAATTAAAACGTTTTCTTGAAATTGCTTCAGTTACAATTGTATGATTGGCATCGGAAGAGCTCTCCCAATCCAAAGATGTTCTGGTATAGCCACTATATGTTATGTCAACTTGTCCGCTGTATTGAATTGCATAAAGTTTGGTATAGGCTGTGTTGAGAACACGCCGAATGTTAAAGCAAAGTACGCCACTGATGGCATTCTTGGAAGTCTAATTGAAGTATATGTCGTAGGCTGATAGTGAAATCCGTCATTTCATGAAAAGCCTAGTCACTATCAGCCTACGACATATATATTGCTACAATTAAAACAGAAGATATATAGACTTATATTAATTAAACAGTGCTAACACGGCATCTAATCCACCTTTTTGGTTCCAATTTTGGTATTTCAAGGAAGAGGATTAAGTAATTATGGTACTCATGAAAAATGAATTTGCGATCAATTGACGTGTTTTTACACAATCTGCCGACGCTTCATGAAGTGACTAGGCTTTTCATGAAATGACGGATTTCACTACACAGCCTACGACATATATAGTGTATATATAACGCTTATGTAGCTATCGCACGATGCAATAACAAACCCTGTGCTGTCTGCGTTTTTATTAGTTCATCTCTTTTCCTCACGTATACGTAAATATCCAAGATTCATCATAAAACCCACATAGTAACAGCGCGGCATTGTTGTCATATGTAATTAGGCGCTTCACCAAAAATAATCACCTACCAAGCTGCGTGAGGAAGGGAGACAGACGCGAGAAGGGATGAGGCAACGCAGCCTCCAGACGGTCGTCAAGCAGAGTTTGGCTAAACGCATAAAGTATAAGTTTATCAAGGGACTGTTCCCCGAAAGTTCGGCGGTGCATGTCACACGGCTGCTTTTAAAAATTAAAGCACGTCACCGAGTGGAAATTGTCCACATTCCTTGTACTATGTAGTTAAAGTTAACAAAAACAAAGTTCAATAAGTTAATACAATGTGAAAGTATTGAGTACTATGAAAACGTATGTGTGAATACAATTTGAAGTGTAACTAGTAATTTGATGTAGTGTATTCTCAGATAGTGGGAAATTATAAAGTGAATATTGTAAATAAAATGTTAGTGCTACCTTACGAATAAAATGCTGTTGGAATTAAATACAGTGTTTTATTAAATCAACAGATCTACACACGAGCCAGCTATTCAGCCTACGGATACACAGTAATAATAAAATAAGTGTAAAGGCTAAACCATAGTTGACTTTATAACAGTCTGTAATTATTTGCCATAAATATTCGTATTAAAAAGGATGGAAGCCATCCTACGGGGTTTGATTATTTCGTGACCTCATTTGACCCTCCTGTATGGTATGGAGATGGGCCAACGCGCGCTTGTCTTGAATTATTGTCCGATGACGGTCAGCTTCTTCCATTGACTATGTGATAATTGACATGACATCCTGACAATATTAAAAAATGTAGGTGTTTTTAAATGTTAAATTAAAAATAAAATTTCTTAATTGATCGTGGGGGTGCAATAGCCTCATGGCCCAATATGTTTGAGTCAACTACGCCTTAGTAAAATCTTGATCGGTTACGACGAAATACAGGGTGGTAAAAATTAATTTTCGGAAATTATTTTGCACATTTTAATGAAAATAAATTTTTAAATCATTACAAAATTACCATCGTTAATAATACTGTTACTGGCTTTCTAAAGTGGGTGCTGAGAAGGTTGAAATCATAATATTACTATTTTATTCTAATGCTAAGGGAGCGGACGATTTGGATCGAATGAATATTTATTACTTTCCCACTAAACTTACCACATAACTTTTATTATTAATTCCTGTACTTCGGCTGGAAAGTTTGAAATCAATGGAAAATTTTTAATTCCGGTAATAATAATAACAATAATCCGATTTAGATCTCACGTTTCAGACATATCACTTAGTTGCCTGTTTTCTCTTAAATCTTGGAAAAAATAGTATTGGAGCAATTGTTCGATTATTCGTTAAAACTAAAAATTTTCCCCGAATTCAGTCTAGCTCTCGTTCCCAGCAAAGCACTACTACTGCTCTCTTAAAGCTAACTGATAATATTACGCGTGCTACTGATGAGGGTAGGAATACCTGTTTAAAGAAACTATCGGAAATGAAAGAAATGAATTTTTATTTCCAATGATAGGATGCTACACTGCAGTATTTTGCTATATAAATCAGCGCTTATTAGGGCATGTAGCCCAGAGAATAGCTGTTTTAGCATAATTTGGTTACTCCCGAGGCTAGAGAACAAATTTCTCACATATACAGGGTGTTCATTTGAAAACTTCCCACCACGGATTTATCGAAAACCACTGATTAAAAGAAAAAACGCCGAGTCGTCAAAAGATTTGCCAAAGGGGACAACTTTTTAACCAAAAACTACTTCACCCTCTTTTACCCTCTGCCCCCCGGGGTCATCCCCTTAAAAATTTTAAATGACAAGGGGTATCAAGTAATAGCTTCTTTGAAAGGTCTTTCAAAGTGCTTTATTTTTACGTTTGATTTTTTAAAATAGGTCGATTCGTTTTCGAGAAAAGTAGAAAAATCTTTATTTATCTTAATTTGTTCAGACGGAAAAAAAAACACACGAAAATATCACTTTTTATTTCAATAAGTGTTCAAAATGTTGCCCGTTATTGGCCAAACAATAATATAGGCGATGTTCAAATTCCTGACGGACATTTTCAAAAACATGTTGTGGGAGATCATGGCAGCTTTCGATGATGCGTTGACGAAGTTCATCCAAACTTTCAGGTTGGGGAGTGAACATAATAGATTTCAAATGTCCCCATAGAAAAAAGTCTAATAGCGTCAAGTCAGAAGACCTAGCAGGCCATTCTATAGGCCCTCTTCGCCCTATCCATTTATCTGGAAACTCGTCGTCTAGCCATTGCCGAACCGGAAGAACATAGTGAGGAGGAGCGCCGTCTTGCTGAAAATATATTTCAGCCTCATCAAGTATAGGGTTTCCATCGTCTTCGATTTGGTTTTCAATGGTTTCAGTGATAAGCGGATTGATGGTTATTCCAACATATCTATAAATGCCTCCATTAAAATTCCCATTAATAAACAATGGCCCAATCACTTTGTTTCCTAAAATGCCTGCCCATACATTAATTTTTTGGGGGTACTGAGTATGCCCTTCTACAAAAGCATGAGGATTTTCATTGCTCCAATACCTGCAGTTATGCTTATTAACAAATCCATTTAGATAAAATGTGCATTCATCACTGAAGCAGATATTCTTTACATGAATGGTATTAGCATTAATCGCTGCAGTCATTTGTTCACAAAACTCAACTCGCCTATCGAAATTATCTTCGGTTAACTCTTGCAATATTTTCATTTTGAATGGATGAAATTTATGTAATTTAGTAACTCTGTGTACAGAGCCTAATGAAATACCAGTCGCATCAACAATTTTGCGTAATGAAGTATTAGGATTTATGCCAAAATGACCCAACTTGAGCGGCTTCATCCAAAACTCTACGATGATTAAGTTTTTTATTTGCAACAGATCCACTTTGAGTAAATTTAGTAACAAGGTCCAAAACATACCTATGCGAAGTTATCTTTTCCGGATGTCTGGCGTTAAATGTGACGGCAGTTTGCCAAGCACATTGAGTTTGGGCATCATAAATTAGAATCATTTCCACTCTTTCGGCTAGTGTGTAAACCATTTTGGAAGTAAAATCTGAATCAATAAATTAATTTTCACTATCCCAAGATTGTCACAAAGGTAACTGACAGCAAATTAAATTCTTTCTTTTTACAGTTCGCCCATGTTATCTGTGTTTATAAATAGATGGCTGAAAAAAAGTCGGGTTGTTATTTGGTTGCTGCCACGTCGAATCTTCCGAATTGCTGTTTATGTTGGTTTTTGAACACTTATTGAAATAAAAAGTGATATTTTCGTGTGTTTTTTTTTTTCTATCTGAACAAATTAAGATAAATAAAGATTCTTCTAATTTTCTCAAAAACGAATAGACCGATTTTAAAAAATCAAACGTCAAAATAAAGCACTTTGAAAGACCATTCAAACAAGCTATTACTTGATACCCCTTGTCATTTAAAATTTTTAAGGGGATGACCCCGGAGGGCAGAGGGTAAAAGGGGGTGAAGTAGTTTTGTAGTTGTGGTGGGAAGTTTTAAAATGAACACCCTGTATACATATTTATGTCATATTACCACTTGCCAAGTAGTATTCTTCTGCTATTTATTGTGTTTATAGTACCATACGATATTTTTCACTTCAGATTGCTAGAAACTTCTGAAATAATACCTGTTTACTGCTTCTCCATTTTAGCAATCGAGGATATCGTCGATCATAACATTCTATGCACTAAATTAAAATTTTATGAACTTTACCCTACCGCAGATGTCAAAGAGTATCGTTTGACAACACCTTCTCTGATGTTTTAACTATGAATCGTGGTGTGCCTCAGGATAGTGTTCTAGGTCCTCTGCTGTTCTCAATATATTATACAGCAAACTTTAGAACGGCTGCTTAAAGTTCTGCTATGGAGTCAGAAAGTATGATGGTGCTACCCAAAGTTACCCAAATTCTGGCTGGTTGGAACTGAAACAAAGGTTTTTGTTTGGTATTCAAGCTAACTAGTTCGAAGCAGCCGAATATATTTTGAGAAGATTGTTAGAGTCTCTAATATACACGACACGTTTACGCACCATAATAATCTCTTTTCAGCTCCCAGGCACACAAGACTGCGCTGTTTCAACGATTGTTAATAGTATTGTTATTATTTCGACCATTTTCTCAATGTTACGAAATATAAATGCCCTAAAAATTGGACATACTATCACGATCCTTTTAAGAAAAGTAGTTATTTAAGTGATAAAGTATTTTATTTATAATTTGCACTAAACATTTTATTCCCTTTCAGAATGGTCTTCCTTCTGCAGCCAACCCATACGTCTTTAATGGCGACTTTGTTGATCGTGGCAAACGAGGCTTGGAAGTTATGTTGATATTATTATTATGTCTGGTTACATTCCCTGGAGGAGTATATTTAAACAGAGGAAATCACGAAGATCATATCATGAACCAAAGGTAAAAAGTAGGTTCCTACAAAATATTAACACATCAATGATAATATATTTCCTTACGTACAGTCTGTCGAAATAATTATTTATGATGGGTTTCCACGTCTATGGTGATGAGAGTATTGATATCTCCGAAACTATAAGCGCAGTGTTAAATCAGGAAACTTTTAGATAATTATTATTTTATTGGCGCTTGTGGATCAGTCCTGGTTGTTTGATTTTTGAGATATTTATTTTAAAAATACTAATATATATATATTTTAAAATATTAATTTTCTTCTAGATTTCAGTTACGCATTCTTAATATTTAACATCTTAATGTCAAAGTTTTAAAATTTTATATAACACAATTAAGTTAAATTTATTACACAGAAGTTACCGTAACTTTACTTTAAAAGCAAATTCAAATGCGATAATTATTAGTATTATTGAATAGTGAACAATGTAAACAGAAATACCAACGCGACAATAAAATCTGCAAATCGTACATCAGAAATATTATTTTCGATTTAAAACGTTTTTCTTGTTTCCTGTGAAATTCATATTTTTAGACTTAGGCACTCATATGACGCTGACAAATCATAATTCCTTCACTTAAGAATGACGTCAAGTTTAGTAAATTCAAATTCGCTTCATGTGAAAGTACAATAAACATTTCAATAATTTGAAATATTTGAAAAATTCAAAATATTATTATACATAGTGTCCCATATCTAAGGGTCTATACGGCAACAGGAGATAGTAAACTTGAAGAGAAGTCATTAATGCTTAATTTCTTATAATAAAGTTAAAGATATACCTACAGGGTGATCCAAGTAAAAATTTTTAAAAGCTTAAATGTCACCTAAAATAGTTCAACGACAACACCAATTGTCACGATGATCTGGCATGATAACGTCCACAGCCGCGTTTGATCATCTCTTTTTCTCACATCATTTTTACGTAGTTTAATATTTAAATGCAAGTATTTTAAAGACTAATTGAAATAGCGAGATTAATAAAGTATATAATTGATATGCGATAATAAATAATTAATGAAGTATAGCTTTTTTACGTATAAATGAGCCCTCTTTCATAATTTGAGGTGAAGCGAAGAGAAATAAGAAATACAAGGTGTCCCGTATATAGCATACTCTCTGGAGCTTGTAGGAGATCAAAATAACCCTAATTTGTCATAGAAAAAAATCCTAAAGTCCCCCTTAATGGAGATACAGAGCCCCAAAGGGGTACCCAACGACTTACCTTTTCGACTCTAACTTTTGAACTGACATGAATAATTTAATGGGATTTTGATATTGGCGACAGGAGTATTCCTATAGTGAATATGCTGACATATATCTAATTTATGGACAAGCACTCGGCAATTGCGTGGAAGCGAGAAAATTGATTCATTTTCAAATCGACCGAAAAACTTTTGAAAGGGTTGATCATGGCTTCACCCAAAATTAAGTAATAAATTGCCATAATTTGCATATCTGTTATAAAGAAAAACCCCATGCAACAGTACAGACAAAGTACCAACGGGTTATTGGGAATCATTTAACTGGACCGTTTTTTGTTGAAGGCATGTAATGTCGGGAATATTAAATTCGTGCCGACCCTTCATGATCTACTTTATTCTTAATAATGATAAAAATAATGTTTTACAAAATATTGTTTAGTGTACATCCATATGATATACCAATGCCTACGTTTTAAATATATGTCCTAGATAATTAATTACGAACTATTAAACATATTATTTATTTATGGAATAAAACACAAAGTCTGCTCCACTAATTTAATAAAATAAATTTATATTATATGCCCATACATGTTTCGAAGGCATAAACCTTCATCCTCAGTGGGTTAATATTAAGATGTAAGTATATTATGAAGAGACCAATGACATTGTTAAATTATGAAAACTTATGTTGCAGAAAAAAATTTTAATTTTTATAAGAATACATATGTAACGTGAATTAATTTAATAATACATTATAACAAATAAAAGGTTTTGTTTAATTAATATGAGTTTTAAATTTATTTTATTTTATTTTAAACTTATTGTAAAACCCAACTTTTACTGGGAAATTAAAATCAAAAACGAAATAGGGTACGACCATCATGGTGAAGTCATACCAAATGGTTTTTGATTTTAATTTCCCAGTAAAAGTTGGGTTTTACAATAAGTTTAAAATAAAATAAAATAAATTTAAAACTCATATTAATTAAACAAAACCTTTTATTTGTTATAATGTATTATTAAATTAATTCACGTTACATAATATGTATTCTTATAAAAATTAAAAATTTTTTCTGCAATTTAAGTTTTAATAATTTAACAATGTCATTGGTCTCTTCATAATATACTTACATCTTAATATTAACCCACTAAGGATGAAGGTTTATGCCTTCGAAACATGTATGGGCATATAATATAAATTTATTTTATTAAATTAGTGGAGCAGACTTTGTGTTATATTCCATAAATAAAATATCACTCCACTGTGAGATGGACTACTTCCATAAAATTCCATAAAATATTATTTATTATTGAATAACTAAATCATCATAATAATGAGGTTTGTTATAGTGTTAGTAAATATATTATAATATTTGATTATTATGAAATTAAATAGTTTAAAGAACTTAAACTATTACACCCCCTTTTCGCAGAAAAAATTACCTTCACTGTGGCCATTTGTGAAGGTCATTTTCCTCGAATATTATTGCTGATTCAGTGAAGTTAAATACATGACAACTTTATTATTATACTAGTAACCCATATAAATATATCACATTTAACTATGTAGAAAGATTTGTTATGAAATACAATATCTTACTTTGTAATCAAACCCTTAACTTAATACGAACGTATGTTTTACTTAGGTTATACTATATACATATATTTTATACTATGGGTGACAGGCCTGTCTAAGGTAATTATCTAAATTAGCAATTTACATATTTTTTAACTCTGTTTTTATGTAGCGTGATACATTTACCTTTACTATTTTTTTTTGTACAGTTTGTGTTTTCAATGCCAACTACCTCAAAAAGACCGTCGTACCAAGAGTCGAATTTTGTGCGATTTTTGTTAGTTGTGATAACGAGATCTCCAAGTTCTAGACCGATCTCGTTTGCTTTGACATCATAAGAAGCTTTACGATCTATCTTAGCTTTTAATAATTTTTTTTTTGCTTTGTTATGTGCCAATTGCAATCGATATCGAACTTCTTGATCGTACGCCTCTATATTATAAAGAGGATCAAACTGCGAGTAATTATGCCTTTCTAGATTAGGTTGTTTAGTAGTAAAAATGAGTTTGTACGGGGTATAGTTGTGGTAAGTACTTGGAGTGGTATTGTAGCAAAATGCGTAAAATCTTGTCCTGTTGTCCCAGTCCGTTAGTGAGTCGTTTATGTACATGCGTATATATTCGTTCAGAACCCTATGATTTCTTTCACATCCGCCAATAGTCTGGCTGTGGTACGCAGTAGACACTTTATGTTCAGTCCCTAATAGCTTCACGATGTTGTCGAAAATTTGATTTTTATATTCCAAGCCCATATCTGTTCTGACCTCTAAATAAGAATAAAATTTTCGACAATTGCTTTTGAAACTGTTGACGCCTCTTTATTTGGTATAGGTATAATAGTAACGTATTTTGTTAACTAACATTGTATGGTTACCGGATATAAGTTACCTGCGTTAGTTTATTAGGAGTTAAAAAACCCAAAGTCTTGGTCTCAAATTTTATAAAAGTTTTAATATGCTGTCGATAAGTTTATGTAGGTTACATGTTTCGCCTTCTCGGGCATCATCAGACCTAAAATAATTGAAAACCTAATATACAAAGGGTCTCTAGGCTCTACGAGTAAGAAAAGTGAGGTTAAAAATATGTAAAAATATAAAAATAAAAATACAAAAAAAATGTATAAAAATTAAACTAAATAAAAACGAAAAACACAGAAAACACAAAAACTATCAGTTTACCTAATCTAACAGTAAAAATGAAACATCTTTACAAAAATACAGTAATGGCGCTAAAATATATGACATAACACAAAAGATAAAAATAATGACAGAGGTTGAATGCATCCTGGAACTAAACCGTGCTCTGGGGCGAACAGCGAAAAGTTTTTCAGTAAATTATTGTTGGAGGTGACTGAAATACCTTAGAAAACAAAAAGAATTGAATGGTTGAGTTCGACTCATGTCCATGTAGAACAAAGTCCTTCATAGGGAAAGAAGAAGAAAAAGATTGACAAATGACATATAGAAAAGGGGCGGGGAAACTACTGGGATTGTTGTTGTTAAAATTCTACTTTCAGGTTATTAAAAATTAAGTTGGATTCAAAATTAAACACCTCGTTAACGCAAGTAAGAATTGGACTCCTCTTAGCTTTAGTGATCTCCATCTTCTCCAACAAATCCAACTTCCTGCCCTTATCACATTCATGCAATATTTTTATGTTTTCAGGTGCTGAAAAATGGTGTTGTGCTGAAAGTAAATGATCAGCGAAGGCTGAATTAGTCACCGATATATCTGAATCCTTATATTTATCGTACTGCTTTATGTGCTCCTTAACCCTAGTTGAGATTTTACGTCCTGATTGGCCGACATAAACAGCTGGACAGTCATCGCACTGAATAGAATAAACACCTGATTTAGTGAATTTATCAACAGGGTCTTTGGTCTTCACTAGATGTTTTTTAAGGGAATTATTAGTTTTAAAAGCAATTGAGATGTTAAATGGCTTGAAGAACTTTGCTAGATGGTAGGAAATATTGCCAAAGAACGTAACAGAACGAAAATTGCAAGTTTGTTTATTAGGTGATTGTATTATATTATAGGACAGTTTGTATCTATTAAGAAATTAATAATAAAGCTTATTAATCGACACTAATGGCAAACCGTTATTTAAGGCTAATTGTTTAATTATGCTCAATTCCCTCTTGAAAGCATCTTGTGTCAAAGGTAAATTGAACAACCTATACAGAAAAGATTTGAAGGCAGCATATTTATGAGAGAAGGGGGAATTTGAACTAAATTGTCTGTAGCAGAAGGTTTTCTATATACTTCAAACTGTATTTTATGATCCTCTCGTTTTAAGAGAAGGTCAAGAAAAGGAAGTTTAGCCTCGTTTTCAATCTCTATAGTAAAGGTGATTTTAGGGTGTAAAGAATTGACAAATAACAAAAAACTATCCAACTCTTCACTATTACCTCCCCATACAATTCATATATCGTCTACATATCTCTTATATCCCAGTAGGAAACCTGAATAATTACTGCTCATGATCTTCTGTTCCAAGTTGTTCATGAAAACCTCACTCAAGAAAGGAGATAAGCAAGATCCCATGGCTAAACCCTCTTTTTGTCTAAAAAGTTTTGAGTTAAATTGGAAAAAGTTTTGATTTAGAACTGTTGATAATAGCAAAAGTAAGTTTTCAATCGCAAACCTAGGAACGTGAGCCTTCAATAGGAGATTCTTGACCAAGATAAGACAATCACTCGGGGGAATGCTTGGAAAAAGGTTCTTGACATCCAAGGAGATAAGTTTGGCATTATTAGGGACAACAATATTCTTCAAATAGTTGGCAAATTCAATTGAGTTCTTTGTGGAATAAGTGCTAATAAACCCCGTGCTCGTTCTTAAAGTGTCATTGAGCCATGATGAAAGATTGTAGGCAGGAGAATTAATGAAAGAGACAACTGGTCTCATAGGGATGCCCTCCTTGTGTATTTTGGGTAATCCATACAAAAGAGCGCCATTACTGTATTTTTGTAAAGATGTTTCATTTTTACTGTTAGATTAGGTAAACTGATAGTTTTTGTGTTTTCTGTGTTTTTCGTTTTTATTTAGTTTAATTTTTATACATTTTTTTGTATTTTTATTTTTATATTTTTACATATTTTTAACCTCACTTTTCTTACTCGTAGAGCCTAGAGACCCTTTGTATATTAGGTTTTCAATTATTTTAGGTCTGATGATGCCCGAGAAGGCGAAACATGTAACCTACATAAACTTATCGACAGCATATTAAAACTTTTATAAAATTTGAGACCAAGAATTTGGGTTTTTTAACTCCTAATTTATATCAGGTCTCTTTGGGAATTATCGACCGACTCTTTATTCTGCGTTAGTTTTTTGAAACGGGCCTATTGTATCTATGCACACTATATCGAAAGCACTTTGGGGAGTTGGTGTGATAACAAGGGGTTCTAAATGTTTAGTTTTTCTTTTATTGACTTGACATTCGTGACAATTTTTAATAAAGTTAGCTACATATTTTTCCAAGTATAGGTAGACTTCTTAAGTAGTCGTTTTTGACCGCAGTGAGCTCCTAATATTGGGTCTCTGTGAAATTTTTCTACCAGCTTTAACTTTTCTTCCCTATTGGTTATAATCTTATTTGGTTTAAATAATGAAATAATTACATTTTTTAAATGAATTTGACCTAAGTGGTTAAATTCATTAACGGTGCACCTTTTAAATATTTCATCTGCTAGGCTTAATTTAACTTTTTTACACTTACCCTCACTAGCCATTAAATTTAGCTTAGACATCACTTGCTCTAAGGCAACCGCGCCATTAGTGATTGGGAAGCTTATTTCAAAGATATCTTTATTTTTATACCTAACCGTTATCCTAAGATAAGTAGTTTTAATAGTTATTTATGTATCTAGGGAATTATAATGGTCTTAATTACCGAGGGCAAAGTTTACGTCCTGAGGGCCTTTGGCCCGAGGGACAGCAATTGCCCGAGGTAATTGAGACCCTTATAATTCCAGTGATACATTGATAATTTTATTTCTGACCGATTTTAGTAACATTTTGTTCATTTTTAAAGTGGAATAAATGTTTCAATAGATGACAATCAAATTGACATTAGACGTCAATCGTTTGATTTTATGTCAAATTTTTCTTAATATCCCAAGGGAGTTATTACCCTTATAATTCCCGCGTAACTAAGACGTTATAAGCTAATAATATACCGGTCAGAAATAAAATCAAATTTTAAACTGGGAAGTTTCAATACTTCTGAGTTGTGTAAAGTTTCATAAATTTTTGGTTGAATTATCTGAGGTTTTTCTTTAACAACTGTATCCGTGCAGTTTTGTACTGACTTTGACTTAGAGCGCGTAGTAATAAGAATGGCATTTGTGTTATAAGAAAATTCTTTTAAGGTATCTATAATAATTCGCGATAAGGCGTCAGATGTAACATTATATTTACCTTTGATATATTGAATTTCGAAATCATATTCCTCCAAGTCAAGGCGCATTCTGGTCAGTTTCGACGAAGGATCTTTCATTGAGAATAGAAAAGCAAGTGGTCTATGGTCGGTTTTGACTAAAAATTTTTGACCATAGAGATAACAGCGAAAGAATTTAATTGCCCAATGGAACGCAGTAAGTTCTTTAAGGATTGTTGGTTTATGCGCTTCGCCTTTTGTAAATGTACGAGATGCATATGCAATTGGCAAGTCTTGTCCATTAAAATTTTGAGAAAGTACCGCTAATGAGGTTTGTTATAGTGTTAGTAAATATATTATAATATTTGATTATATATGAAATTAAATAGTTTAAAGAACTTAAACTATTACAGGCAGAGTACATAGTGCCATGTATTTGCAATTCTTTCGACAAAACTTAAACGGTTTATAAGAAAATTGGCTCTAAGGAAGAGCGCCCACCAGAGCAGTGAATTGCTTGAGGTGAAGTGTCTATAAGGCATACCTGAACCGCACTTCATGCGTGCTTGGCTTGAAGCGCACGCATATCAAAACAGTGTACGAATTGCAAGCAGTGCGTAGGTTAATTGTCATTGTCAAAATGTTATCGTCAGATGATGAAGATGTTTTAACATTCCACATGATTCTAGAAGCTGCACGAATTCAATATTAAATTGTTGATCGTCACGCATTTTTATTAAATTTTTAAACAGTAAGATAATTATCCAGGGGTAAACCGTCCTGGAAATGTCAATGCCAATCAATACGGAACACTGCAAGTTATAACCTGCAAAGCTATAATTCGGTGCGCATCAAGTGAAAATAGAACAGGTTCCATTTTTCCATGCCGTGCGGCACTGCATAGTGAGGCGACTCACTTCTTTCGCACGGCTTCTGTGTGCATCATTGCATGTAAAACATGGTACGCTGCACTCCATACCAACCTCATGCGCACCTCAAACCTCTTCATTTGAAGTGCACATCTATGGTGGGCGCTCTGCCTTAGAGATCAGATATCGCATTTGCACGACGGTGTACCGCCCCATTTTAGCGATTTAGTTCGTCAGCACTTATGAAAAGCTTTTGATAATTGATGGATAGGTCGAGGTGGACATCTTTTGTGCCTCCGAGGTCGCCCGACATTACTCCGTTGCATTTTTTTTATGAGGAATCTTAAAGAGGCTTGTATATTCGCCGTCAGTTCACGCCAGGGAAAATCTGATAGACAGAATACACACCATTGTTTCAAGTACAACTAGAAAACATCCGTCGGCTAAAGAAATATGTAGAGGTACAGGGCGCCTATTTAGAAAATGTGTTGAAGTAAACAGGAAAAAGAAAATCTTTCACATTTTGAATTCTTGTGTTTAAGTAATTTCCGATATGTCCATCCTCTCAATGGTTTCTTTAATGCGGCACACTTCGATTCGGGAAAGTTATCATAATAAATTCTTCTTGCAGCTACATAATTGCCATGTGCTTGTCCATAAGCTATTATGTAATGAGATTTAATACTGGCCAATGTTATTATTTTAATGCGAATTATTAGTTATGTTGTTATTCGATTAGTTTAAATAACTTATATTAATAAAGTTGGTTATTATACAGTGACCGGCAGAAAGTGCGCAGCATATGGGAAAATTTTTTACCTACGAATTTAATGAATTTATTTTATTTCAGAAAAGTTCTGCATATCCCTAAATCAAAATAACACCCATCAACTCCGGTAAAAGTCTTATGGTGTACGATATTTTTTGTACGGATTTTATTTGTCACGATAATTAATAATATAATAATAAAGATCAATATAATTTTGTATACTTTAAATCGAAACATTTCAAACTCGAAATATTCATTTAAAATACAAAGGATAACATTCTTTATATCCTAATTTGAAACCCAAATAGTGACAATACAAATCATTTTTCTTTTCATAACCAATACCGCCGTATATAAACAAAGACTATTTAAGATCAAAGCAGCCGTGAAAATAAGTCAATAAGTGAAATTAAATTAATGACATTAAGTTAGTCTGTTTTAAAAATGAAGAATGCAGTTGAAAAGTTGTCTTCACAGAAAAAAATAGAAATAGTTTTAATTTATGGTGGCAATTATAACAGTTATCGCAAGACAGCAATTCTTTTTAACAAGATGGTGCTTTTATTCATAATAAGGGAATGGTTAAATCAACAACTTCCCTACAAATAGATCGGACGGTTTTCAGAAAATCCTTGGCCTGCAAGAAGCACCGGATGTTACTCCTCTAGGCTTCTTTTCTGTGGTACGTAAAAAACCAAGTAGTGTATACAGGGTGGCTGATTAGTGCGAGAAAGTCCAATATCTCCGTTGTTCTTTAAAATATCGAAATTTATTAAATGCAAAGGTTCTAGGATAAACAAGAGCGCAAATTTTAAAAATATTTTTGGATATACAGGATGCGCCAAAAAAGTGGGGTTTAGAAAAAATGTATTTTTTCAAATGGAACACCCTATATGTTATATTATTTTTGGATTCTACATAAAATTATAGTAATTTTTTAATAAGTGCATTATAGGTCTAAACTTAATAGTTTCCGAGTTATCGACTTTTCCAAAATGACATTTTTGAACTTTGACAGCTTCTAGTTTTCTAACGGTACTTCTTAGAGCAAAACGGCTTACATGTCCCTATCTTACTTTTTAATTGTCTTCAAAAAAATATCAATTTCCGGTTAAACCGGATGTAACTCGAAAGTCGGAAATATACTACTTCCGGTTTAACCGGAAATTAATATTTTTGGGAAGACAATTAAAAAGTAAGATAGGGACATGTAAGCCGTTTTGCTCTAAGAAGTACCGTTAGAAAATTAGAAGCTGTCAAAGTTCAAAAATATCATTTTGGAAAAGTCGATAACTCTAAAACTATTAAGTTTAGAACTACAATGCACTTATTGAAAAACAACTGTAATTTTATGTAGCATCCAAAAATAATATAACATATAGGGTGTTCCTTTTGAAAAAATACATCTTTGCTAAACCCCACTTTTTTGGGGCATCCTGTATATTCAAAAATATTTTTAAAATGTGCGCTTTTGTTTATCCTAGAACCTTTGTATTTAATAAATTTCGATATTTTTAAGAACAACGGAGATATTGGACTTCCTCGCACTAATCAGCCACCCTGTAAGTCGGCATTTTAGAAATTTTGACCATAATTAAAAATAATAATAAAAAAATATTATTAGAGAGTCTATCGCTAGACTTAATCCTACTTTTTTAAGGAACGTAGCCAAAGAATTTAACAAAAGAACAGCAAAATGTATAGGAAATGGCGGAAGACATGTGTAGAAACAAAGTTATAATTGTTGTTAATGTAAATAGTCTTAATTATTAATATTTCTTGATTTCCATTTTCGAGTTGAAAGATTTATTATCAGTTATATTGTCCTTATTTTGCGTGGCAAATAAAATCCGTACAAAAAATATTTTCACTTTTTAATTTTTTTCTTATGACGATCACATTTAAAATCTAAATAAAGGAAATACTTTGTACATTTATAAATAAATATACCAATTGAAGGCTCTTTAAGTTAAAGTGCATAACATAATATCAGTTACATTAAATTATTTTGTTTCCTCATAAAATAAAATACGGTGTGCACCAAGAATATTTAATATTTTTATGTTTTTAATTTAAAAGGCCATCATATTGTCAAAACTAACTAATCTGGTATACTATTTGCAGTTATCTCTGACAAGGTGTACCGAAAATACAATTTGCGTGCTGTAAGGTTGCGATGTACTTTTTTCACAGAGTAATTCAGAAAAAACTATTTAATGCTATTTTTTGTCAAAAATAAGCGAAACTTGGTATTTGAGTATATCTTTGTAATTGAAACAATATTCATTAATAAATTTTTTTTCTAAAATGAGAAATGGACTTTCACCGAATTTGATGGGTGTTATTTTGATTTAAGGATATGCAGAACTTTTCTTATATAAGATAAATTTAATAAATTCATAGATAAAAAATTTTCCCATATGCTGCGCACTTTCTGCCGGTCACTGTATAAATTTCGAAAGTCAATGCTTAAATGTGTTATTCAAAATTTTATTCGAAAACGGCTTATGTTATCGATACAAATATAAAGTATCTTTTTCAAACAGGAATGACTCAAGTATTTAAAAAATCAGTTTTCACCTCTGTAAAATGACACCTGTCAAAATTTTGGCACAACAGGTGCGGTGACAAGTTCGTTCCTGACTTCCCTGACGATATAAAACATTTACTGTAGGATGATTTTTTAAGTGTTTATGGCCTACATAACATATTAAAATTCCATTAAATTGTACATGTCGGTTTATAGGTTAAGGTAAGAAAAGGTAAGTCGCTGGGTACCCTTTTAGGACTCTATATCTCCGTTAAGGGGAACTTTAGAAATTATTTTTCTATGACAAATTAAGGTTATTTTAACCTGCACTATACGCTCCCGAGAGTACGCAATATACGCATTGGACACGCTGTATATCCGACAATTTACCAAAATCATATCAAGTAACTAGCGTCCTCTATGAGGTATCTTAAAACTAGTAATCAAATCGTTGCCCTCAAAACATAATTTATGCTAAAATCAGCTCTTGAGATTTTAAAAATATGAATAAGGGTTTTTTGGGGATGCTGATTCTAAATCTGATAGAAACAGTTATCTAAAATAAACCCTAATATCCTTTTCCGAAAAAAAAAGCCTTTTTTACCCCACCAACACCGCACGTCAATGGTAAATAAAAATGTTCACTATGCCAAATACTTCATTTTTCCAACATACAATTACCACCAAAATTTCAAGAAAATCTCATCATTAATAACTGAGATATTAGGGTGCATTCATGAAAAGCGGGGCACACTGTATAATAAGGGGCCGTTCAAGTATTACGTAAGCAGATTTTTTGCAATTATTAACCCCCTCCCCCTCGTCAGCAAAAGTAAGCAAAGCTCTTACCCCCCCCCTCCATTTTTCAATGCGTTCTGGTTTCTTTATTGATTTATGAGCAGCAGTTATAAGTCTAGAAATAAGGAATAGGCTTGGAATAGAGGACTTTAACGCACATAATATTTATTCAAGCAAATTTTATTGACATGGTATTCAGTTATTATAATCTTAATATATTAACGAACAAAACAAACTTCTTTTAAAATTTTGGTGTATTAATTAAAATTAACAGTCCTCAGTCCATGACACACGAATCCATGACTCTAAGTCTTCAATGACATTGGATGTTTGCTGCTCAATGTTGTGTGTCTGCTCACTTTCGTGTGATTTTGGAATATCGACATCGTTCTCATCGAGCCATTCAACATCTTGGTGCTCGTCTTAATTTTGTATTATGCACATCAATTCGTTAGCACGACGAGCAGCCACTCTTAAAGGTCTTATTCTCATTTCGGTGTGCGTGTTTACTTTTTAATGGATCTTTTCGATGTGACGATTTAATGACTTGACGGAAGCATGATAAAGACCACACATTTTGCATGTTCGACTTTATAGCTTCAGTTTTACCGTTGGACAAAAATAATCAAAGGGCATTTGCAGAAAATCTTTGAGTAAAGAATTCAAGTGTAGAGCTTAATTGACTGGAAGATTGAGAAATTGCCTTTTATCATCCAAGACCAAGTTATGAACTGTTTGTTTAACTTTAACTGGTGGTGGGAGAAACCTGTTGTCCAGTAATCTGAATCCGCCACTTCTTGGACGACAGCATTCTGTGTTTCTACATTTTACAATTTGAAGCAAGCAGTGGATCAATGGCAAAACAAACATTAACTTACAACACGCCAAATCGTCAATCGTACCGAAACGAAGCAATAGATTGGCGGAATAAATTTAGACAAAGCAATAGATTGGCGAAAGAAATTTAGAGAAGTGCATAGCGCGCGGTAGTTCCCTTACTCGGTTCTAAGCGAGTAAACGTATCCATTATTTTAGAGAATCCCTGATAATGCGTTTCGTTTTCAAGCATAGACAAGTAGGGTTGCCATATTATTATGTGTTCAAACCAAAATCGACTAAATTTTGTAGAAAATCCAAAAAAGTAAAAAAACAAATACTGCTGACGTAATCACCATCCATACCCCCCCCCCCTCCCCCATATCATTAAAAATAAGCAAAGCCAAGACCCCCCTGTCCCCCTGTAGTGCTTACGTAATACTTGAATGACCCCTAAAGAGAATCACGAAATCACGAAAGGGACGAAATAAACGTTATGACTTTTGTAGAGGCACTAGAAGTTCGTGCAAAGTCATAGAAAAAGATCTCTGAATAATAAAATCTTGTCTAAAAAATTAATAAATAAGTAACATTTAAAACCCTAGCAACTGAGAATGCTGTGCTTATTTTTAGCAGTAATGACATTTTCTTTTGTTTGTTTCAATGGTTTCATAGCCTACTACCTTAATTTTCTAAATTTTTCGATTTGTGCGTTTATTGTTAATAATAACTATCAACTATTATATATTTTTGAAAAGCTTAAAAATAGCCCAATAAGACAAGAATATACAGTGTGTTCCAGTTAAAAAATCAAATGTTTGCTTTAAATCTCGAAAAGTAAGACTTCTAGAAAAAAATAAGCACGCCACTAAATTCTACTTAAAGAACTTTTTAAAGAATTTCTTGATAAGTTAATGGATAACCGAAACACAGGGGATGGTTAAATAGTAAACATTTTCGAAAACACCCTGTAGCTTAAAAACTAAGAAAGCTATGACAATTCTGTTTGCGGCATCTTTTGTTCCACTAAGAAGTAGCACAGTAATGTAAAAACCGCAATCTTTACTAGTTACCAAGGTAACCTGCAATTACATCGAAAAATGGACACCCTGTATTTGAAAACATACTTTTTGAAACTCATCATCATCTGTGTTTTTTAGATATGGATTTATTCGAGAAGTGCAATCCAAATACATTGTAAGTATCTATTTAATAAATTTAAACATAGTCTCCTTAAGTCATTATCTGTCAACGTTGTTCATGTTAGCACAAAGTTCTAGAATGCCAAAGAGATTGTGTGCTGTACTTAGTAGTTTAATGCTTTACGGCATACCAAGTAAATTTCTAACTAATCGTTGGGAATTTGACGAAAGTTGAAACGTGTTAAAAGACATTTTTGCTCGAAGGAATTTTTGACATTATTTGCCATATTTTTAAACTAATGTGGATATTTTATAATTCTTATATCTTAGAGGTCCAATATGAAGTATACACTAGTGTACAGGATAATTCAAATTTAATGTCATAGTGTTAATAAAACAATGCAGTCTTCCTCCACCATTTTGTAAAAACAAATAAACAGTTCCCTTCATGTTTCGAACGCTTAAGCGTTTATCCTCAGGGGATACTAAAAAGGATAGTAAGAGGTTTCGAACGATCAACAAACATAAAATAAAAGTTTGAGTGGGACTTACCTTACACCGAGTTGAGTCAAACTGTTAATGTAAGTTGTATCATATTAATGAGTACAACTTAACAGGATAATAAATGTAAAATTGAAGACCTAGTGTACTAACTAGTCATATTAACATATTAATTGTATTAAGATTCAAATATAAGTGAAATTTTAGTTATAAATGTGAAATTTTAATTAGTGGAATAACATTATGGATAAAAGATAATAAATTATAACATTATTGGAGAAAAAAGGTTTTTAATTTATAAAAGTTTTTTAAATTTTTATATGAAGATTAAGAAAAATTACTATTAAAATTTTTTATTAACTAACATGTAGGCTATGCTAGAAAAGTAATAAAGTTTTTTCATTTTGGGAAGTCTTTTTAAAAGTGGTTCTAAGAAAAATCAAATATAACCCGTGCTAACCACGACCGTGTTACCTACTGCAACGTGATTGGGAACTCGATATTAGGTTTATAAAATCCGTACAGAATCAATTGATCTTTAGTTGGCATCACTGGGAGTATACAGGGTGTTAATTAATCTCATGCAGATATTTCAGGGGGTGATCGTACTCGTCAAAATAAGAAATAAATGCACATATATATGCATGGTCTAAAACGCGTTATACAGGGTGGCAAAGTTTCAATTTTTTTTCTCGTATTTTGCGTTTTCTCTCTTATATTCTGTGATAATTGTTTCAAATTTGAAACATCAACCATTTTTTAGAATCTCTACAATAAAGTACCAAAATTGTCGGTCGCAGTATACAGGGTGTTACATTTTTTTGAATCGGTTACAATTTTATCTTTTAGAACTTTTTTTTGGAGCTCCCTGTATTATTTCCGGTATGAAATTTGAACTCTCTGTTCCTTTGTTTAGCGTTCTGGTCCCGTATACTATTTTCGTATCTGTAACCGTTTTCGATTTATTTGCAAAAATAGCCATTGATGAAAATTAAGTGTAGGCGAAATAAAGCAGAGTAAAAAGCTGTTTTTATTTGTATGTATTCTAAGTAATTATTTATTTTTATTTTAGATCAACCGTCAGGGTTATCAACAATCAGATGAAAACATTACAAATTAAAAATAAATTAAAACAAAACAATTAATTAGTTAATCAAATAAAAATAAAACAAAATTATAAAAACTGTTGAAAATATCCGCCTCTTGCTAAAATGCACGAATCCAGTCTTCGCCTCATGGACTGACGGACTCTGCCAAATATTCCAGGAGTATTGCGAATGATGTCGCATGAAGCTATTATTCTGTTTTTTAAATTCTCTTCTGTCTGAACTTGGGTCTGATACACTAATGCTTTCAGATGTCCCAGAAAAGGAAATCCAGGCTATTCAGGTCTGGGGATCTAGGGGGCCATGGCTGAGATTCCCCTCAACCTATCCAACGGTTGTTAAAAATTTAAAAATTTGATTGAGGTTTCTCATCTCTATGCTGAAGTGCGGTGGTGCACCATCGTGCATGAACCACACTTGGTTTCTGACAAGAATTTCTGGAAACAATAAAGAAGTAGGTAAGTAAGTAAGACAAGAATTGATACCTCTACTAGCCGCCCTGGGAGTTCCTCTTCAAGAAATTGACGATAATATTGTCCGTTTAGCCTTGCTGGTAGGAAAAATTGTCCTATCAAATAATCTCTAATAGTGCCGGCCCACACATTTACTGAAAACTGGTCTTGGAAATTATTTTCGCGTATCGAATGCGGATTCTCTTCTGCCCAAAAATGGTTGTTGTGAAAATTGTTTATGGCATTCCTTGAGAAATTTGCTTCATTGCTAAATAAAATCGTATTTTGAAATAACGGATTTTGGGCTAGCATTTGTAGGAACCATTGGCAACAATTAAAACGTAGTGGAAAGTCACGTGGGAGAAGAGCCTAAACTCTTTGGATGTGTTAAGGATACATTAAGTTGTCTATTAAAATTTTCCAGACAAGCACAAATGAAATGTCAAGTGTTGCGGCAATTTTTGTCATACTAGTAGCAGGATCACTTTCTACTGCATTCAGGACTACTTCCTCGACTTCAGGAGTCCTAACCGTTCTGTTAGCTCCTGCTAAATGAGTGGATTTCTTAAACGATTCATTTTCACAGAGTCGATAATGTAGATTTGCGAATGTCGGTGGGTCAGGCAGTATTCGATTTGCATACCTTTGTTCTTACAGTTGTCTGGCTTCATAACAATTGTCATCGGCAAGTCCATAGATTCAATGCATCTCTGCAAATTGTGAATTCAACCATCATTAACCAGTTCAAAACAACTCCGGAAACGTCAAACAAAAAAGATATTTATTACAAAATGTCAGAAGGACAACAAACAGAATTAACAATTGCCTATCCCAGCCTACTATTTTTTTTTTCTCATATTTATTATTGCGCTATTTCGCCTACACTTAATTTCCATCCATGGCTACTTTTGCAAATAAATCGAAAACGGTCACAGATACGAGAATAGTGCAAGAGACCAGAACGCTAAACAAAGGAACAGAGAGAGAGTTCAAATTTCATACTGGAATTCATACAGGGAGCTCCAAAAAAAAGTTCTGAAAGATAAAATTGTAGCCGATTCAAGAAGAAGATGTAACACCCTGTATACTGCGACCGACAATTTTGATAATTTATTGTAGAGATTCTAAAAAATGGTTGATGTTTCAAATTTGAAACAATTATCACAGAATATAAGAGAGAAAACGCAAAATACGAGAAAAAAAATTGAAACTTTGCCACCCTGTATAACGAAAATAACGCGTTTTAGACCATGCACATGTTTGCATTTTTTTCTTATACTGACGAGTACTATCACCCCCTGAAATATCTGCATGACATTAATTAACACCCTGTATAAAATTCTATCGGAGGGAGATAAAAAGCTGCACTGAAGAATATACTTGAAAAGGATGGTGACGACACTGACACTAGATGGCACAATAAATGTAGAAATTTATATATTTTATTATTATTATTATTATTTTATTGATTGCAATAAAGTGATTTTTATGTTTTTTCTTAATAACAATATGAAAAAATGCTAAAAATAAAAAAGTTGTAGTTTTAGTTGCCTATTGCGAAAAAAATACAAAACTTGCAAAAAAATCAGTGCGCACATATTTTTTTGTCAAAATACTTAGTTAATGTGTCTTCCGGGACGCCACTGGACTTAAAAAATTTAATTTAGTCAGGGCTAAACTACTACCCTAAATAACATTCCCAAGTTTTAACAAAATGGCCTAAAGGATTATTAAGTTGGTTACGAGAAAACAATTTTTTTGTAAAAGTTTGACATCCTGTATCTTGAAAACGAAGCATTACCAGACATTTGTTTATATAAACTTTTTGTCTTAAAATCACTCAGAGAATCACCTCTTGAAGTCTGGCCACGTACTTAAATAACACCATGTATATACAGGGTCGTTGATATGTATGGAAACGGTCGATTATTTCTTAAAGTAAAACAGCTAGGAAAAAATATTTAAGACAAAAGTTTTAGGGTTCTTTAAAGTTTAGATAATAAGTATATAGGATGAGTCAAAAAGCCGTAGAGAAACAACAATGGATTCTACATAAGATTACAATTACTTTTTTATAAGTGTATTATAAGTCTGAACCTAATAGTTTCCGAGATATCGACTTTTGAAAAATTACATTTTTGAACTTTGACAGCATCTAGCTTTCTAACGTTATACAATAGAGCAAAATGGCTTCCATGTCCCTATCTTACTTTTCTATTATCCTCCCAAAAATATCAACTTCCGGTTAAACCGGAAGTACTATATTTCCTGTTTTTGAGTTACATCTGGTTTAACCGGAAGTTGATACCACTAGGAAGATAATAAAAAACTAAGATAGGGATATGTAAGCCGTTTTACTCTAAGACCTACCGTTAGAAAGCTAGGAGCTGTCAAAGTTCAAAAATTAAATTTTTCAAAACTCGATATCTCGGAAACTATTAGGTTTAGACTTATAATGCGTTTATCAAAAAATAATTGTAGTTTTGTGTTAAATCGAAAAATATTCTAACACAGCGGGTGTCCCATTAAAAAAAAGGTAACTTTGTTTTCCGACGGCTTTCTGGCCCACCCTATAAACTTGGACAGGATTGGCGAGGGCCTTGGTGGTTGAGTGGACGGGGGAACACTCAAGGGTGGATAGAAAGTTCGCCTTTAATTTACGGGCCACATCCGTGTGCCTCCCCTCATCTAATACTAATATTACTACCACTAATTAATATGTTGTAGTAATTATTGTCTATTGCGCGATTACTTCCGTCAACTCTCAAATATTTTCTGAATTCAACGATCAACAAGAATCTTTTAAAAATTCACATTCTTGGGATAACCATGTCCATCATAGGGGTATTTACCTATCTCATTATTTTTAAATAGGCCTGGCAAAGTTTACGTATCATTAAATCGAATGTTTTTCCTTCCGGTTTGTCAGAAATGTTTGAAACTATCTTCCCTCGGTATAATGAGTTTCCAAGCTAATGGCCTGAACTGTTAACGAAATAAAAACTCAAACCATCACCCAACTAAAATTACGACTTAGGGGATCAATCTTCGTTTCCAGAGCTATTTTACACACGCAATTTAGTTCGTTTTATAAATTATGCGAATTAATTGTTAACGGCTAATCGTCGAGCATTAGAGTAGTAAGAAATACAGGGTGTTTCCTTCAGGACTTTTTATGAAAAAAACTTTATTTTAACATAGGTCCAAAAATGTCTAGTTTCTAAAATACAGGGTGTTGAAATTTTAAATTTGTTGTTGTTAATTATCTTAAAAACGGAATGTTTTCTTTCTATAAAACTTTCAACGATTACATTGCTTATCAGAGGGAACATTTAAGTGTAAACAAAAGTTGAATGGCTTGACCAGGGGCGCGCGTGCAAGTGATGCTATCCATAATTTGTTTTACAAAATGTGTACGCCATTTTCTGACTATTCTTTGTAATCCCCATATAATACGCGAGATAAGATGTCTATTGGCAAGTTAGGAAAATAATGCTATTTTATTAAAAATAATAAGATAACTTTTGTCATATAACATCGTATTGTTTATGATCTGACATTAATAAAATCGTTTGTTGTTTTTAATTATGACCAAATTCACAAATGAAATTTTTGTTATGGATTAAGCAAATGACAATTCATCGCAATAAAGACGCTTGTATAGAGAGCGTTATCCAGAAAGACACTTGCCGTGGTCGGACACGCTTACTCATCGCCGGTTCCAAGAGAACGATAAGTTTTCAAAAAGCAAAAGCATTGCTGATAGTCCCTTTTCCGTAAGAATCCCCGAACTAGAGAAGCATGTTCTTCATGTAGTGGAAGACCACAGGAATATTACGTGAAAAATTGTTGGCAATGTTCATTATTGTTCATGTCAGCGCTAAAACAGTATGGCCCGTTCTGAGGAAAAACCAGCTTTACTATTTCACGGGAGTACCTTCGAAAAACGTATTTTTCGTTATACGTTCGTTTATCATGAAAGGATTTCAGAAATTTAAAAATAACTTAAAGATATAAAGGCTCCCATACATTTCGGTATTTTTCTTGCGTTTGATAGATAGCTAGATAGGTAGATAGATAAGTTTTATTTGTAATAATATTACACGTCAAGTTAAAATAATGAATACAAAGAAAAAAAAATTGAAACCCAAATCAATAAACAGTACATTACAAATCACTTATAGTATTAAACCCTTAAAAATAGCACTAAAAATAGATTAACATTTCACAAGTAACATATTAAAATATAACAATTCAATTAGTCTCAAATTTAACAGGCCATATCGAGGGTAATATATCAAAAGGGCGGATGCGCCACTTTCCTAGTTTTACAGTACAGACGATTTTGTTCACTTTTTCAATATTTCCTAGAAATCTTGAGATTGTGATGACGAATAATCTTGATAATTTGACTGTAGGATAAACTGAGCGGTATCTACGACATTTTTATGTTAAAAATAATTAATTTGTATAATACAACTAATGGTGCATACGCCTCTCTGATACAACGTTTACATCAAATTCGGTTTTTATAACAGGCGTATAAAGTAAAAAAAAATTAATGATTAAATATTTGTACAACAACAACAGCTTTAGTAGTTTGTAGGTTTTTCTTTTTCCACTCGTAGCCACTTGACACTTTTCCAATTTAGCACTGAACCATCCGTAGAGATGTTAAAATTACTGGCAATGTTATCCTTAAAACGTTTAAAGTCTATGAAGTTATCATGTTTTAAAACAGTAAGTTTATATGGAGGCTCCTTTTTCTTTGCTAACTTTATAACGTTATATCAGTCATTTGGTACAAAAATTTTTACATGACTGGCATTTTTAATGGAGGCATGTAAGGAGTCGCACTCCATATGCGTGTGTCCTGGCTCAACAAACTCTAAATTTATACAATTTAATGTTTCTTGATTTTGAATAACTTTCATCATAGCTGCAGCTACAATCAAATTTCTATTCTGTCCGGAACAACAGTCGGAGAAAAAAGATACTTCCTTTATGTCACATGAAACTGATTCCAAAAAGGTATAAAGGCAGTTCTAAATAAAGATTGTACATTATTTCTTTGTTAAGTATAGTTTCCAAATAAACTTTGGCAGAATCTTTGCGACAATAGTGGGCTGGGACACGCGGAAATTGATCAATGTGGTTATTTGCAAGTTCTATACTTTCCGGGGATATTTTTATACCAGGTTCATGTCTTCCGCGTCTATCTGGCGATGCCACTCTACAATCAGATCTTAGAAGTTTGTCCATGACTACACGAACTCGTTTTTCACTTATAGATAAAGTTGCTAAAAAAAATTTTTACATACAACTATTTTACTTTTTGTTAAAGTGTAGTAAACTATTGGAGAGGAATTAGCCCTATTTGTATCACTATTCAGAAATTCGTCAATTCTTACACTTGATTGTAAAATAAGTCTATCAAATGACTCTTCATCGTCCATTTTTCTAGGGATTTAATGACACAACACACAAAGCACGCTAGAAAAACCGTTGAATATTGAAGAACACGTGCAATGGCCCATTCGCTTTGCAGGCTTTAACACGACTAAAGCAAACAGCTGAAGAATCATAAGGACGTACCACGATCAAATCCTACGACAAGGCCACCTACAAAACTATACGCCTATATGATTCTTTAAGTTGCAATACTTTAAAGATTTACTTGGGCTTACGAGCGTCTATGCCCTTCTGATACATTTAGAAAGTGTAGAAATTGGCACATACGCCTCTAAAACACCTGTTACTTTCAATCAGTTTGGCACGCCGTTATGATATGTTGTGCATATCTATTTGCTATAAGTTATACCGTGAAAATCTCAATTTTACAAAAAATGGCTCTAACGCCCTTATGAATTACCCTCGATATCACAAAGTCATATCACTAAAGTTATTTTGCAAGTATTCGTTAAATATTTTTTTATTATTATTTTAAAGTTCTTCAATTCCAATGGCAATAAAAAGCACATTAAAAAATGCTACATACATCTACCCAGTACCGTCTCTGACTCTCAAGATTCTGTGAACAGGCGCAACAACATTTTTATTGTTCCGATTGGAGTAACTATTGATATTTTCATGCGTTGCAAAGTTGTCAATGTTTGATCTGATGTAAACAAGGCACTGATAGATGTAAACACATGGAAAAGTAACAATCCCCAGCTTCACAAAGCATTGACCGTAGCAGTCCCTATAACCGCTACCTATCAGAACCCTTATACACCTGCGTTGAACTCCAAAGATCCTTGATGCATGGACAGAGTGACCCCCAGCTTAAGGCTGCATAGGACATAGTGGAACTGAAATACCCTTCATAAGCTATGAGAAAGACATGGCGCGCAATATTTCTCGGTAGGCTACGAATGAGAAAAGTCATTCTAGATAGCTTCATGCTAAGCTGCGCTACATGCCACTCCCATTAGAGTATAGGTTCCAGAACTATTTCCAAGAACTTCACCAGGCCGTCCCGATGGTTGCTTCCAGTCACTCTTCGCAAAGTAAAATTTAGAGTCTGAGTTTTGATGTTATTTAAACTTAATTTATTTGCCTGGAACTATTCCGAAGACCACTCTGCACATCGTCCGCAAATCCCTACGCTGCTTAGGAATGGTGATAATTAAAATAGTTCGAAGTGTCATCGGCAAAAAAGGCCAGCTCAGTTTAAAGAGCCATATTGACAGCGTGGGTCCCAGTACAGATCCTTGGGAAACTTCGTGCACTACACTCCTTCTTGAAAAGACACCACTATTGTAGCTGACATTAATTTATTAATGCTTGACATTTACTGTCATGGGCAAGCTTTGCTACATGGATGTCATGTGACACACAATCAAAAGTCTTGGTTAGGTCATAAAAAGAGGCATGTCTATCGAGGGAATCATTAAAACCATCCAATATATATCGGGTTAGACGATTTATAGCCATGATCGTCGATCTTTTTTTCCGAAAGCCAAACTGACATTCAACAAACAATTTGTTTTCCTCAAAGTAATTATTTATTTGGTGTTTTAAAACTGATTCATATATTTTAGAAAAAATAGGCCAAATTGGGATGGGTCGGTAGCTTGTGGAGTCATCCACAGAACCCTGGTTTTTAAAAATAGGAACCATCCTCCCTGTCTTATGGACAGAGAGAAATATTTGGTGATTAATACACTGATCCGCACCACTGATCATCCTTCATTTGGCTCAAGGGTCCCTCCTTCGACAACATGCCGTTTCTAGAGTACCTACTAGACTAAAGTGCCGTTGAGAATTTGTCGGTGTGTGTTGAATACGCAACACTACGTAGTATGGTGACCTGGGCCCTGCAAACTGAAAGAGTCTGCTGGGCCAGCCCGGGCTTGAAGCAGGTATCTGTAGGATGGGAAGCGAGAATGCTGCCACGCGACCAGGCCGTCACTCACTCTTGATGCTCTATAAAGCTCAAATTCGACAATCGCTGGAGTACTGTTCGCATATTTGGGGCTCTGCTCCTAACCATACCCTGAGATTGCTAGATTCCATTCAAAGGAGAGCCATTCGCTTTATCGGTGACAATGAACTGACAAACAACCTGGAATACCTTAAACATCAAAGTCAGGTTGGCGACTTTTACAAATATTTTCATGGTAAGTGCTCAACTGAGGTTTTCCGCTTAATTCCACCCAGAGCGGTGCATGGTAGAAATAGACGACGAGCCACTGAAGCCCAACCGTACGTGGTTCAGCTTAGTATCCCTCAAACGACACTGTTTAAAATTTTTTTATCTGAGTATAATCTTCAAAGCTTAAGACCAACGTAAATCGTTTCTTGCGCACACGCACCGCTCGCAGAGCACCATAAAGGATTAATCCTGTACTGCTGTGCTAAAAAAAAATAAGTGTTTAAAAATTTTTGAATATAATTTTACATTTTAAAATAAGAAGTATGTTTGCTCGTTTCTGTATAGCAATTTAATTTTTTATTGTCAAAATTTACGGTTTTTGAAAAGTTAGACCCGTTGTAACTGTTATTCAAGTTATAAGTTATAAAAAAATATATTTTTAGAATTTCCTAAAACTATTCGCTTATTTTTAAAAATTAATGTTATCAATTCAACTTGTATAAAATTAAACCTATTTTTAAATTCAATTGCCTGAACAGATGCCTTTAAGGCAAAATAAATAAATCATATTCTTGCTTGACTTGCTTCTCTACTCTGGTAATGTAAATCTGCCGTTATTTCTACAAGGGTAAAATTCCACCGGAAGGTTCTTTTTGAATGTAAGTGGTTTTAAGAAGGGATTGTTTTTAATATAGCGCTTACGAAGCAAAAAATTGTCGGATTGTAAGATATCCAATGACTTACGCATCTCGAATCAGATTCCATTAATAAAATAAATTGTTTTTGGATAAAGGTCCTATTTTATATTTCACGAGCCCTATTTAGTAGTAAACTGAGAATTTGAAAGCATTAAGTAAATTTAAAAAAATAAACCGATGTAGAAGCTAGATTTGCAAGGGATTTTATTATTGGAAATTAAAATATCTTCACTGTGTTTTTATATTTAATTTATAAATACTGATAATATTTAAATTTATAAAATGAAACACTTGTTTCTAGATTTCCGCTAGCTTTTATTTAAAATTTGTTGACAATTGTTTCGCCAACACTGTTGCTTCTTTAGATGTTTATAACCGAATGAATGAATATAACACAAAAGTATAGTACACAACCCTAAGTACCTAATTAGAAATTATATACAACAGAATTAATAAACAAGATTTAATAACGGGATATTTTGTCGTTTAACATGTAACAAAATTATATTAATGAAAAGGGTTTAATAACGGGGAATTCCCTAGATCCAACTGTTCATTTAGTACTAAATTTGCATTTTTATATTTATTTATTTCCATCGATTCCAATAAATCTTATCTCTTCCCTTTGTTGTCTAAGTGTAAAATTTTAAAATTGTCATTAAAACTATGGTTTTCGCTCAATAAATGTTTGGCATAATTAAAATTTTCTTTTTCTTTAACAAACTAACTTTATGTTGTTTTATTCTATTCTAGAATGACCTAACCGTTTGGCCAATATAAAATTTTGGGCAAGAACCCCAATTTAATTGATAAACTCCTGATTTATTTTGTTTTCTAGTTTTTGATTTATTATTTTTAATGTATTTACCAAGTGTATTATTAGTTTTAAAAGCTATTTTTGAACCTCTTTTCTTGAAAAAGGTAGCAACTTTGGTTGTGACTTTTACCAGTGAATGTTAAAGTCTGGAAATTATTTTCTTCAAATTTATTGACGGGGAATACTAAGTCTATTGCTTTTTATACTGCTTTTCCTTAACTAATTTTTCAATTAAAGATACGTTATATCCATTATTGACTGCAATTTGTTTAACAATATTTAATTCGTTATTAAAAGTATCATTTGAAAGAGGTAAATTTACTAATCTATGAATAAAACTGTTGTAAAGCGAAATTTTATGAGTTAATAGTTACAGTTAAGCCCAAGACTTACTTACTTCACTATGGCTGACAAAGGAAAAACTGTAATAGCAATGAACAATAATTAATATGTTTCTAAAACACTTGATTTTCTAAGCCCTGATAAATTTGAAAAAATTGATTTAAACCCAATAGAACTGTTTCAAAAATTATTAAGAAACCTAAGTAAATATTTAACTATTTTTACTGATAGGGAAAAGTATTACATGCCAGTAATGAACCCGCAGGCTCCTAAGTTGTATTCCTTAGTAAAATTACATAAAAATAACTTGCCGATTAGAATAGTAGTTTCTTATCTTGCCCCCGCAGTAATATTATCTAATAAAGTTATTAATACCTTAACTGATTATTGTAAATTTTTACCCAAATACAGTATAAAAAACAGTTACCAGTTAGTTAGTAGAATTGAAGACCTTGCGTTACCAAATAATGCTAAGTTAATATCATTCGATGTACAAAACTTATTTCCCAGTATACCTCCATCTGATGTTTTAACTTTAGTGGAGGAAAAAATAGGGTAAATCCAATTAATAAATAAGATATTTTAGAATCACTTACACTTTGCTTAGACCAAATTTATTTCGAATTTAATGACGATATTTACATAAGTAGGGTAGGTTTAATAATGGGCAACCCTTTAAGCCAGGGATGCACAGACTTATAGGGAACAGGTGCCACTCGGGAAAAATATAAGCCAAGGACGGGCCACTACAAACAATACTTATTAATACAAACATTTTTATTTTTAAATAGTATGAAATACAATGATAAAAATAAAAGAACCTTCAAAAATGTTTGTTGTAATTATGTAATCGTAAGGTAATCTAATCACTACAATGTAATATTTAACTAACAATTTTTTTATATTTTTCTCCACATTACTTGTCGCCACACGTAAAATTGCTTCCAAATTTTCATTTGCTAGACGGTTTCGGTTTTTCGTTTTGTTTAGTTTCATCACTGAAAACGTTTGTTCACAAATATACGTCGATCCAAATAAGCTTGCGCATTTCAATGCATTTATTCGCAACTCTTTATAAGCGTTTTTATGAACGCAACGGTAGAAGTTAAGTAAATTACCTTCATTAAATTTGTTTCGTAAACTATCATCATTTTGCATGTCTATTAATTCTAGCTGCTTTGATTCCGGCGCATTTTCGGATGAAATGTTGAAAGGATTGCTGAAAATGTCCAATAGAGGTTTAACTTTTTTGAAGTCTACAAAACGATTTTGAAAAGCTTGTATCAAAATATTAATTTTTTCATCATGAGCGAAATTGACGTCAGTTTTATTGACTTTCTCCATAATTTTTTTGTAGTTCGGAAAATGGCTGTAATTGGCTGAATTGATTTGTGTCCGGAATAGACTCAATTTGCATTGAAAGGACGAAACATGCGAGTATAACTGCGAAATCAATTGATCTTTGCCTTGGAGTCGCGTATTTAAGAAATTCAAGTGATTTGTGATGTCTACAAGAAACGCTAAGTCACTCAGCCAATCAGGGTTGTCGAGTTCGGGGACGTCGTTTTTTTTTCCTCCAGAAATAATTGGATTTCTTCAATCAAGTTAAGAAACCGCTGTAGTGTCAACCCACGACTTAGCCACCTTACTTCAGTGTAAAACAAGAGATCACCATATTCGCTTTCAATATCCTCGAGAAATTGTTTGAATTGTCGGTGATTGAGACCTCGTGATTTTATAAAGTTTACAGTATGTACTACAACTTTCATCACATTTTCTTGGTTTTGTAAACATAGCTTGCTGGCCTAGTAGTTCCCGTTGTAAAGTGGAAATTCTTTGCGTTCGATTTTCGCCAGTTAATTTGGTAAAAGTAGGATGTTGGGTTTCATAGTGTCTTTTCACATTATATTCCTTCGGAATAGAAACACTACTCTTGCATATTAAACAGACAATTTTGTTATGCGATGAAATAAAAAAGTATTTTTCGGTCCAAATATCTTGAAACTGTCGATTTTCATCCTTAACCTTACGACTACGTTTCCTACTGGGACCTGGTTTATCCATATCAAAATTGATATTATATTGTTACGTAGGTAGAAGCCAAGTTCGAACGACGAAATATTTACTCGTCACAGATTACAGTTCTCAATCAGTATAACGTTCGCTTGTCCGTAGTTAAAACTTAACTGCCCCGGAAGCTGGCGATGCATCGTATTTATACGAGTTACCAAACATCGAGAACCTTCCACTTTGTTCGGCGATACTACCGACGTGTTTCGCGAATCTTAAAGTAATCTAGTTGATACGGCAGATTTCTGGTCTCGTAAAAATATGCTTATACGAGAGCGCGAGGAGTAGAATACTTTTAAAATTCGTTGGCAGGCCGCATAAATATCGCTTTTAAAAATCGTTGGCGGGTCGCATAAATATCGACAGCGGGCCGCTTGGCTGAAATTTTTATGAACAATCTAGAAAGAAAAATTCAAGAAAATGCTATTTTTAAAAATGTTGTTTACTGGTATAATAGGTACATTGATGATGTATTAGCATGTTTGGTGGGTACGGATAGACAATTAAAAAACTTTAGGACTTTATTAATATTTTACACAAGAACATAAAATTCACTATGGAATTGGAACATGACCATGCTATTAATTTCTTGGACTTAACTGTAACTATTAAGAATAATAAACATGATTTGCAAATTTTTCATAAACCATCGTACACTGATATGACGATACAATTTCAATCATCCTTACTCTCATAAAATTTCGGCTTACAATAGTTTTATTCATAGATTAGTAAATTTACCTCATTTAAATGATAGTTTTAATAACGAATTAAATATTATTAAACAAATTGCAGTCAATAATGGATATAACGTATCTATAATTGAAAAATTAGTTGGGAAACAGCAGTATAAAAGAGCAATAGACTTAGTATTCCCGGTCAATAAACTTAAAGGACATAATTTCCAGACTTTAACATTCACAGGTAAAGTCACAACCAAAGTTGCTACCTTTTTCAAGAAAAGGGGTTCAAAAATAGCTTTTAAAACTAATAATACACTTGGTAAATACATTAAAAATAACAAATCAAAAACTAGAAAACAAAACAAATCAGGAGTTTATCAATTAAATTGCGGTTCATGTTCAAAATTTTATATTGCCCAAACGGGTAGGTCATTCCAGAATAGAATAGAGGAACATAATGTTAGAGGAACATAAAGTTAGTTTATTTTTTAAGAAAAAAAGAAATTCTAATAAATATGCCAAACATTTATTGAGCGAAAACCATAATTTCAATGATAATTTTAAAATTTTACACTTAAACAACAAAGGGAAGAGGTTAGATTTATTGGAATCGATGGAAATAGATAAATATAAAAATGCAAATTTACTACTAAATGAACAGTTAGATCTAGGGAATTCCCCGTTTTAAACCTTTTTCATTAATTTAATTTTATTACATGTTAAACGACAAAATACCCTGTTATTAAATCTTGTTTATTAATTTTATTGTATATGATTTCTAATTAGGTACTTAGGGTTGTGTAATATACTTTTTTGTTATATTCATTCATTCGGTTATAAACATCTAAAGAAGCCACAGTGTGTTGGCGAAACAGTTTTCAACAAATTTTAAATACATGTTAGTGGAAATCTAGAAACAAGTGTTTCATTCTATAAATTTAATATGGATCTCCATCAAGTATCGGCGAACTCCATTCAATAACTGATAATATTAATAAACTAAATATTGTTAAGATAAAGAACCAGTAGATTTTGTGTATTGAGTGTATCATCTTCTAAATATTTATGCAGAGCGCTTTCGGCCTTAAGCCACCATCAGTGTTTCCTAAGAAGCGAGGAAACCCCAATTTTTAGAGGTGTTTAATTGAGAATTTTTACTTATTGAAAATGTAATTGTAAAAAGATGAATGAATGAAATATCTGTTAGGTTAAAATTAAGCAAATGTTATCTTTTGCTAAAAATTATTATATTATTAGAAATTTTATCGAAATATTTGGTTTTTACACACTTTGTCAGGAAAGAGGAACTGTTCATTGATAAAAATTTTTCAAGTGGGACATGAACACCACAATGTAAAAAACTCATGATATAAAATATTCACAGAATTTTAAAAGACAAACATTACTCAATAAACTTAATACCATACACCCTAATTACTTTACATACTTGAAATAGAAAAAATTAGACATTACCATATTAAAATCAACAAAATTTTTGGCGAAAAGTTAAATTTTTTCCACAAAGATGACCTCTTCTATGTTTTAGTCACAGCGTAAAAAGACCAGCAGGCGCCCTCCAGAGGAAATCCTCTGACGATAATAAGTAAGGTTTCGTCCGCTTCGATCATATTTGTGGGTACATGAGCATGCAAGGGAAAAGGGTGAGCGCGCAAAAATCCGTTTTTTGTTCAGTAAGACTGGCATTCTACATCCTGAATCATCTGTTTTGTTTAGGATGCTGTCGGCACACTCATTATCTTACCGCTTAAAGGGCCTGCTGGCCTCTGTATGCTGTGGTTTCAGCTATGTTACTTTAGTGGAAAGGACGTTAGCAGAGGGTTTGGTGTTTCAGACGTCAAAGTTTATAAATCAGCGTGTGCGCAGAAATCGATTCACGTTGGTTTTGAATCTTTGGAGATATACTCGTTGGGGAACACGGCCTCCGAGAGGTCGTTCCAGATTAATGAAGTTCTCCAGATAAAAGAATTTTTAAACAGTGTCGTTGGAGGAACACTAAGCCGAACCATGTACGGGTGGGCTGCAGTGGCTCGTCGTCTATTTCTACCATGCAACGCTCTGAGAATCAAGCGGGCAACCTCAGTTGAGCACTTGCTATGAAAATAGTTGTAAAATAGACTCAAGTCGCCTTCGATGGTCAAGGCTTTCCAGGTTGTTTGGCAGATCACGGTGGCCGATCAAGCGAATGGCTCTTCTTTGAATCGAAATCGAATCCAGTAATCTTAGGATATGTTTAGGAGCAAAGCCCCATATATGCGTACAGTACTCTGGCGATGGTCTAATTTGGGCTTTATAGAGCATCAAAAGTTATTGGGGTGACTTGTTTAAAAAAAAAACTGCCGCCTGGGTCTTATAGCGTTACATTCTACTTGGTTACTCTCACCCCAAGTCAGACTTTCTTCCAGGTCTTTGTTGAGATGTGAGACCTCTTGCTGCCTATAGAGATGTACATTGGCAGTCGATGTTCGAGTTCCAACGTAAAAGATGAAACAAGTGTGCTGTCATCAGCGGAGCTGTATATAGGATTTTTAGTTTTTTTTTCAGAAGATCGTTAATGTATAGTAAAATGAGGATGGGCGACAATATAGAAGAGGGACTTCAGCATTGATGTTATATAAAAAATCTCAAGATGGCAATTGGCAATACCGCAATAACCAAAAAATCCTAAACACAAATAAAAATAATATTGCGCAGTAACATGACAGCAGGATCATATCTATTTTTTAAAATTTCAAAATCGTTAACCAATATCAATTGTCATAAAATTTCCAATTAATCGAACCTTAATTAAATTAAAAATGTTTAGGCCAATACACCTGTACTGCGTATGATTGAGATGACAGTTTAACCCCATAAAATAATTAAATTGTACGAATTGGGTCAAAATTTAATAAACACGTCTTTCTTTGAAGTTAATTTAATAATAAACACCCTCTACTGACGCCTTCAGAATTAAATATTGTATTCCAAGTGCTCTTAATGCCTTCATTTAAGCCAGTCGCCGTAAATTCTGACATTTAAACCTGCGCTTCTATTTTCTTCTCTTGCCAGTATTTTACCGAGATGTATTCGGTGTTCTTCCATAGTCTTAGCAATTATAGACGTAAAGAAACTTTAGTAATATTATAGATAATAAGAAATAACATAATACAGGACACAGGAGAGCGTCAGGTCAGGTCAGGGTTACGCTTAGACAACATCGGTAATCGCGGTACTGGCTTTAGGCACTTAGGCAGGCCGGCGCCCATACTGCGATTGTTACATGATAAATACGTAGTTTCAAAGTAGCAGTTACTTTGTCGCGGTATTTCTCTGTCGCGGTATTTTTCTGTCGCGGTATCAGTCGGAGCGCTCCAAATTACTAACGGTATTACCATCACTACTGAACAAAAGCATACTGGAGTCCTGCACCTAGCCTGGGACGTCGCCGCGCATCTCGCCGTGACTCGTTAGCAAAATTATTTGTTCTTAGCAGACTAAGCAGACAGTTGCCTGAAACTAGCTCTGCGATCGGTTCATTCTGCAGGGCTGCTAGACCTCCCGATTTCTTATATTATACCCTCTCGCCTTTTAAACAAAGTCCACAAGCTTCCGATTTTCATTTGAACCTCCCGCATCCTCCGCGTTCATTATATTTGGTGTAATGTAAAAGCGCCTAGGAATCAGGGATGTTAATGTAGCAATGATGTAGCTATTGATCTTAGCGCTATTAACATAATGATCGATAATAAGGTGATTGAAATTGTTTCTGAAATAAAGTATTTAGGCTTGATTCTGGATAATACTCTGTCCTTGAATAATCATGCTGAGTACATAATTAGGAAGATAACCAAAAAACTGTATTTTTTTTCCAGAACGGCTAAGTTCTTGTCTATGTATGCTAGATTAACCTGTTATAATTGTTTAGTAAAACCTCACTTTGACTATTGTGCCACTTTAATGTTTTTATTTAATCAAAATAAAATAGTACAGCTGCAGAAATTGCAAAATCGTAGTATGAGAATCATTTTAAGGCATAATAGAATTACAGTAATAGTAGACATGCATACTACATTAAGGTGGTTAACTGTCTGGCAAAGATTTTATTTCTTGGCAATGGTGTTCATTTATAAAATTACTCAGGGTTTACAGCCAGCTTATCTGAATGATTTTTTAATTCGGACTAATGAGGTTCATAACTATCCTACAAGAACAAATAATAATTTCTATGTACCAATGACAACTTTTAAAAGTGCAATGAACAATTTATTTTTCAGAGGATTAGTTAGCTACAACAATCTTCCTAATGAGGTAAAACAGAGTTCTAGTGTTGAACTTTTTAAAAGAAATTTACTCAGAACGATTGTTTAACTATTTGTCTATGTGTTTAACTGTATCTTTATCTGTCTGTATTGTGTTGGTGTAGTAAAGTTGTGTATATGACCATTTATTGAATGTTTATAATCTAAGAACTTTCAACAAATTTATATTTTATATTGTAAATTTCCTGATGTTACATATTAGGCTTGCCTATTTTGAAATAAATAAATAAATAAATAAATGATTAAAGTAAATTATGTAGTAAATGATACACTTGCTAGTTTATCATTTCTGCTAGAATATGCACTCTACTCTAAAATAGTACAATGAGTGCATTAATCATGTAAAATAATTCATGTTAACAACAACAAATTTAACGTTTTTTTTCTCCTTATTTTTTTAATGATAAAGCATAGACTGTAAGATTAATCCTTTATGGCGCTCTGCAAGCGGTGCGTGTGCACAGAATATGATTAACGTTGGTCTTGGTTTATTATTGATTATACTCATTGGGGAATACGGCCTCAGAGAGGTGGTTCCAGAGGAATGGCGTTCTCCAGAATTTTTAAGCAGTGTCGTTCGAGGGACACTAAGTTGAACCACGTACGGTTGGGCTTCAGTGGCTCGTGTATTTCTACCATGCACCGCTGTTGGTGGAATCAAGCGAGCAATCTGAGTTGAGCACTTGCCATGAAAATATTTGTAAGATAGACTCGTGTCGCCAACCTGCTTTCGATGTTCAAGGCTTTACAGGTTGTTTGTCAGATCATGGTCACCGATCAAGCGAATAGCTCTCCTTGAATGGAATCTAGCAATCTCATGGTATGTTTAGGAGCGGAGCCCCAAATGTAAATATTTGGGTGCGATGGATTTAAGATCTGACCCGAAATTTGAGGCGTTTCTGAAATTTTCTAAAGAGGTTAGTTAGCTAGCAGCAAGGACATAGATGTCGAGTTATTATTTGAAGAGTTTGTGGGACTTTAATCTGTTTTGGAGAACCTACCCGAAGATTTAACAGATTTTAAAATTGATGAACTGATGGTTTATGATTAATAATTTTCCAAATTTATTCTTGTGTTTTTCTCTACCTCACTCCAATGCGATGAGCGAGATAATTTTTAGTTTAATTTTTATAGAGGGGAGAAAAGAAATAAATTCTCAAGCAATAAAATCCTTGGAGGTTAGACAAGATTTTTAAAATTTTTGGAACTATATGAAAAAGTATTCTTGGTCAAATAGGAAGTAGCTTAAAATCTTGTTTACACGTCTATACCTAGTTTTTATTTGTTTGCCAAAGACACTGAGGCCAAAGAATAACATCTATCCATCGATTTTCTTAAGGTTTATTTGTATTTTCACACTGTTAAGTAGGTACCGTAAAATAGAAATTTTATTATTTTTAACTATTACAGTAAAGGAAATAAAAAAATACTTGTTATATTTCACAATTTAATTCAATTTCCTGACACGTGTTTCAACCCTTGTGGATCATTATCAAAGGCATATAAGAAAATACTAAATTCTAAATGTCATTAAAATAAAAATTGAGAGATGATGGGTTATTTTGGTCCTTAATTTTCAGGTATTGGCCAAAGGTACAACTAAATAACAGGTGTGATTATAGAGGTATTTACATCTAAGTAATAAAATTAGGAAAATGATATTGTGTATATAATTATGGGTTTTTTCGTTCGTAATTATTGACAGTGTTAATTGCATATTTATCTTAAGTTATTAGGCTACCAAGTATTAGATTGGCACCTGAAGGTATTTCAATTTGATTGTTAACAACATTACATCGATTTTTTAAGGCTTTTTTGATTGTTAATGTTTCTAATAAATTGAGTTTTCTACCCTTGTGTTGAGAATTGTATATCGGTTTTATTTTGTTGGATATTGAGTGGTTATTTATACCTATAGGTAAATACATAGCTAATTCAAAAATTGAAAATAAAGACAAATTAACACATAGCGGGGTCTACGAAATACAATGTGATGACTGTGATGCAATCTATATAAGGTAAGGTGGGGTAAGTGCGGTCACGTTTTTATATAGTGCCAAATGGATTAACCACCGAGCTCTTAATAGGACGCGGAAAGAGTTACCAATTTTTTTCTTAATCATCTAAGTTGATAGGATTATAAAAATAATTAGAAATAAATTAAAATATAACGTTCTGCCAATATTTACAATTTTTTATTTTTTTGGGTCTCTGATTGCACTTTCCCTAAAAATTGGGGAAAGTGCAACCAGTAATTGTTTTCTACTTATACTATTACATTAAATCATGGGGGTTAGTGCAATCAATTTTAAAAATGCTAAATTATTAAGTACCAAAATTTTTATTATTTAAAAAAAAAATTTTGTGGTAGTTATAAACTTTTTTTACACATTTACAAAATAACTTAAATAACTAGATTTTGTTCTAATACTTAACAGATGAAGTGAAATCGGCGAAATCTTAAAATAAATAAATAACAACTATCAAAGTGTTAAATTGCAAAGTAGAAACGACCCCTTTTTTCAGATGGATTTACAAGAATCCTTACAATTTCCCGCTTAGATATTAAAGATCGATCTTCCACATCTGGAAAAACATATACAAAAACAAAATACTGTCCGAATCAGTGTCGTCAATATATTTTAGCTTTTTTCTATTGTGCTTAACTTTATTTACTTTTCCCTTATTTTCCTTTGGCTGATTCGTTTTTAAATTATTTTGTCGTTCTTGCATTTCTAAAGCTGTTATAACCTCTGCTCCCCCTGCTATGCGCTTTCTACTTGTGGTTGTGGTAAATACTGATCTATTATTTTTAACTGTTTCTAACAAGATGTTTTCAAATGAAACTGTGTGTGGCTCAGCATCCTCACAAATTATAATATGGTCTGCATTTTCCGAGGCATGTTCATTGTGTTCTTTCTGATTTATTTCTTTTTTGTTTGTGCAATAATCTGATTACACTTTCCCACCCCATCATAATTGCAGTTACCCCACTACGAAGATCCGTGGGGCAAGTGTAATCACTAGTCCTACAAATCCCAGCCTAAGAGAAACTTACTAAAATATGTTTTTAATCAAAACTACAATATATTGCACTATGCATAATATAATATACCTCTTACATACCTGCCAAAATATTTATTTTCCTGAAATTATTCTTGTAACTCACACTGCTACTATGACCGGCACCAACACTTGATGATTCGAGACTAAGCTACCTCGTCGCAGTGTAATGCTAGGTTGCCAGAATGTGGCGTTAGTCGTATAAATGTATACGCGTGTGGTTAAAGGGCCGCTGGACTCTTATTTATTGGCCTTAGTCTCACAACTGCTAAAGATTACAGTTGCCCCGAAATTGCACTTACCCCACTTTACCTTAGGTCAAACAGGTAGAAACTTTAAATCTAGGTTTAAAGAACATAAAACATCAATTTTAAAATACAAAATAAAACAGAAATAGCGGACCACTGTAAAATAAATAACCACTCAATATCCAACAAAATAAAACCGATATATACTCAACACAAGGGAAGAAAACTCAACCTATTAGAAACATTAGCAATCAAAAATGCCTTAAAAAATCGATGTAATGTTTTTAACAATCAAATTAAAATACCTTCAGGTGCCAATCTAATACTTAGTAGCCTAATAACTTAAGATAAATATGCAATAAACACTGTCAATAATTACGAACGAAAAAACCCATAATTATATACACAATATCATTTTCTTAATTTTATTACTTAGATGTAAATACCTCTATAATCACACCTGTAATTTAGTTGTACCTTTGACCAATACCTGTAAATTAAGGACCAAAATAACCCATCATCTGTCAATTCACTTCAGCCCTATATTGTCTTGTACTCCTTCGATAATGATCCGCAAGGGTCGAAACACGTGTCAGGCAACTGAATTAAAATTGTGAAATATAACAAGTAAGACTTTAATTTCCTCTACCATAAAATAAGTTTTGCTTAAATGGTCAAGCAAAAATAAAATGAAAACGTCAGAGGAACACTACGAAATTTCTGCAGTGGTGCGCTTCTCGCAAATACAATAAAAATATAATTTCTCGCATATTTAGAACAGAAATCCTTGATCCCCTTGGTCTCACTATTCAATGATTAAAGCCATGTTGAAATTAAATGGCAATATAGATATATTAATAAATCTTATAAACTTGTCGCTTTTTTGAAGCGTCAACCTAATAAGTCTATGATTTTGACGAGAAACCAAATTGAGCAGTTCCTGAGAATTTCTTCAGACGATAAGTACCTTCCCAAGCAGCCTCTCATACCTTTATAAATACCGTAAGAATGTTCTTACAGCATATATAAGAATTAAAGTTGTATAAGTTGCCCTCCAGAACGTTCGTACAATCAGTGTAATAATTCTATAAGTATATAATGGGTACTACTGGGTAAAGAAAAATTGCTTGATATATTCTCCTTTAAATGTTGTATTAGTGTACCAGTAAAAATAATAAATCATATTTATGAACATCAACAGGGAACATAACAAAATTAAATCAATCAAACCGTCATAGATAGTAATGTAAATTTATTTATAAACTTTCTAAAGTTGTACGACTGTAAGCAATTTATTCAAGTCTCTAATAATTATGGCCTCATCCTGGATGTAGCAATATCTCAACTAAGATATGCTGTCGAAAACAGAATTTTAGTTTTGTAACCGCACATCATTCAACTCTATCAGTGGGAGAGCACTTCAAAGAAACAAAAAATAAAGAGATAGCTGGAAATATACACAACGTTAAAAGTCTTGGACCCCCCGTAAATAATCGAGTTAATAACTTTTTATTGCATTTTCGTTGCTAGGCAAAAAAATTCAAGTATTTCTCGAGTAAGAAAGAGCATAAATTGTGACAAATAAAATTTTGTTGATAAGTTAAGAATGTTTTTCTTAAATTCTTTATGGAAGTAGTCCATCTCACAGTGGAGTAATATTTTAAGTGAGGAATGAAACACAAAGTCTGCTCCACTAATTTAATAAAAAAGTTCAGATCAACATCCCAAACATGTTTCGAAGGTATAAACCTTCATCTTCAGTGGGTAATTATTAAGATGTTATTTATGAAGAGACCAATGACATTGTTAAATTTATTTAAACTAATGTTGCAGAAAAATTCTTTTTAAGAAGACATATGTAACTTTAATTAGATAACTAATACATATTTAAATTAAAATAAAATTTATAAAATAAAATGAATTTAAAATGAATTTGGTTTTATTTTAAATTTATTAAAAAACCCAAATTTTACTGGGAAAATGTAATAGGGTACGACCATCATGGTGGAGTCGTCCAACATTAGTTTAAATAAATTTAACAATGTCATTGGTCTCTTCATAAATAACATCTTAATAATTACCCACTGAAGATGAAGGTTTATACCTTCGAAACATGTTTGGGATGTTGATCTGAACTTTTTTATTAAATTAGTGGAGCAGACTTTGTGTTTCATTCCTCACTTAAATTCTTTAGTTTTGTTCAGTTTCTTTGCTTAGTTGGGTACGCAAATCTTAATTTTCTCGTTAGCAAAAATGCCGGGACTTGAAATTTCTGTGTTTAACAGGGCAAGAATTATTGCCCTTTGGGAAGCTAATTTTTCAAAACACCATATGTCAGCTACTTGGAGGGTTCCAAGATCACCTGTTGGTCGCATCATCCAAAGATACGAAGAAACTGGAACTGTGGAACGAATGCCTCGTAGTGGACGTCCACGCGTTTCTACTGCAAGGGAGGATAGGTACCTGACACAATTTACCCGCCGAAATCGAAATGCCAAGGCCCCAGCCATCAGAGCTCATTTTCAAGGTACGTTTCGCCGCGTAATTTCTACCTCCACAATTCACAGACGGCTGCATAGTGCCAATTTACGAGCCAGGAGAGTTTTAAGAGTCCCTCTTCTATTGACTCGACACCGTGCTGCTCGCAACCAGTGGGCTAGAGACTATAGGCAATGGTTTTTAGGTCAAAGGAGATGGGTCCTTTTTTCTGATGAAACCAGATTTGGCCTAGTCAGTGATGGCAATCAAAGAGTATGGAGGGAGCCAAGGCGTCAGCAGCGACTTAATTTTCCCCACAAAGTCGTTCCCTATCAAGGGGGAACTGTAATGTTTTGGAGGGGTATAAATACAACCGCCGCACCCCATTAATTCTCATACAATAAAATATGAGGGGTGAAATTTACATTCAAAACGTTATTAGGCCCATTGTTTATCCTCTACGCAAGGAAATAGGAGTGAACTTCATCTTTATGGATGACAGTGTCAGGCCACATCGAGGCAGAATAGTTCAGGAGGCACTTGATGCTGAAGAAATCACCAGGTTAGAATGGCCAGCCAACTCACCGGATATGAATCCCATAGAGAAGTTGTGGGATTTTGTTTCCAGAGCCATCCACAATCACCACGACCCACCCAGAACTGCTAATGAATTAGCTGCAGCTGCGGTAGAAGAATGGAACCGCATACCTCAACACGTCATTAATAACTTGATAATTTCTATGCCAAGACGTATTGCTGCACTATTAAGAAGTAGAGGAGGAAATACAGACTATTAATTAGTATCTTTTTTATAAGATCAATGTTTTTATAATGAAAGTAATTTTTGAATTAAACCGTATTTAAAATGTCTCATTTGAACTGCCCCTGTATATTTAAAATCTTTACGTTGATCAAATTTAAATCTCCACAACCAACACTTTCAATGATTTCTTTTATTTCTATGAAACAAAATATATTTATAAAAATACCGAGGGGGGGGGGGTCCGAGACTTTTGACGTTGTGGTAGTAACCTGAACTATAATTTTAAAATACGTGATTACATGACCATGTTTCAAATATTCCAAAACCTCAACTGGGATGAACTGGATTCATACACCGATGTTAATTTAGCAGTTACATACTTCAATTTTTTGTTTATCAATTTTGTATATAGGTTTGATATTGCTTTCCTGACTTAAAATAGGAGTTTGTACATTACTTAACGTTATAAAGATAGAAGAAAAGTACTCCGAGAAAGTATCACATATTGATTGGCAATTGTTGATTATTATGTTATTATGACTAATAGCGTTTACTGAAGCTGAAGTTTTCTTTTAGTATCTACAAAACGCCATAGATGTTTAGGATTATCAATAGAATGTTCCTCGCATTCCGACAAAATTTTCTATAATCTTCATCAATAAAGTGTTTCGATCGCGCTCTAGGAATTTTAAAAGTTAAATAATCAATAGTATTGTTATATTTCTTCCACTTGGTATGATACTTTTTCCTTTCCCTAATCACCTTGTTCGTACTTAGACTAAACCATGGTGGAAATTTCCTGTAAAAGCTAGAATTATCAGGAATATAATAATCAATGGAATTGTTAAGAATCAAATAAAATTTAGAAGTGCATTGTTTGACATTAAGAGCAAGAAATAATAAACCCCAATCTATTTCCAATAAATAATTGTCAATTTCATCAAATTTAGCCTTTTTAAAATTAAATTTATTATGAGAAGGTTCAGGTTTACGTGCTACTTTGTATTTCGCAATGTTTACAAAGAACTCCAAAGTGCAGTGATATCTGGCCTCAAGAACTAAAGGAGTGCTGCAAATGTTTAATTTATTAGTTTTAAAGTTATTGCCAAATATTAGATTTAATGTGAAGAATGGTTTGTGTAATGACTAAACTGGGGTAAACCAACGAAAGATGTAATATCGATTATATGCTAATATTAATAGTAAAAGTTAAAATGAACCTTACATTTTTTTTACACTAGTGTCATAGAATGACATATTAGGTAATGACAACAAGCGTTAAAAAGTCTACTTTTAATAGTGTTTGTAGAAAAAGAGTATTAAATAATCAAATAAATACTTTTTATCGGAAATACGATCTATAGTTAGTAAATATGGTAAGGTAGGACTAAAACTCACTGACGCTAAATTTATTGACTTTTTAGAAAAACCACGAGAGGATCCTTAAGCTGTTTGAAAGCGTCTATAGATGGTTACCTCTGGGGACCATTGTCAATAATAGAGTTTTGATAGTTCATGGCGGCATCTCAGATACAACCGATTTGGAGTTAATACGAAGTTTAGAACGAGAAAAGGTTAGTAGAAATATAACGATGATTTATGAATTATTATAAATATTTTGTCACTAGGTAATAAAAAGAACGGTATAGTATCTTTTAAGTTATGAATTTAATATTTTTGGATAATGCTAGTGTCACACTGCAAATAATTATATTCTCGAACTAATGAAAGAAGTTTTAGTGGCGAAAAGCGTTAAAGATAAGAAATTTGCGGTATGGGTTGAATGGTTTTTGGTAAATTTCTTAATGAATTAGTTCATGCTCTCGTTTTGCGTCAATTCAGGATGGCAACATAATAAAAAGAAGTGAGGTTATATTTTTTTATGAGAAATAAAAACACAAAAACGAACCGCATTATTTGCCAACAAACGAACTCTGATGAATAAATTTACAGAGGTTTAAAGAAACATGTAATTTCGTGTCATAGACAATTTCATCAAAATGTACCCAGAAGAGTTGTCAAAGATATTATAGTCAATAATGGATATTAATTTCGAAAATAGTGTTAAATTTGATTCTTCTGACTTTAATCTCGTCGCCACCGTATTTGTAATAAATTATTTTTAAAATTATTTAAAAAAGTGGAGATACCAGGTTTACTATAAATGTAAATGACTTCTATCCTGTTTTGAATTATACAATAATTTCTAAAATATAGTCGCATTAATTCTCTGCACGGAGGTACACTACTTGTTCTTATGAATTTTAATTTGCATGAGAATTTGCAATTTATTTGTACTAACAAATATGATCACCTGTTGGTAGAAAGGAAATTTAAATTCTCAACAGTCTATAATAATTTATATTGTCTGCATTTATTGAACTGCAGGTAACAGCCCCTCTATCTTTATTGAGAAACTGGAAGTACTTCTAAGTCAGGCTGAATGCCAAGTAATTCTTGCGGGATTATCTGAGCATGAGGCGATAGTATGTAAAGTTACGCTTGGTAATGGACAGCCTAAGTCTGACGTCACAAGGGGCGTGTTTTAAAAAACCTTTCCAAACAAAAATAAATTGCATTGAAAATCCCATAAGACATTTTTGCACGCCTTGATACACGTTTATAAGCGACAAATAAGCAATTTCTTCAAATTATTTATATTTTTGGTGATATGATTGACCCATTTACAGCCACAGATAGAGGTAAGTGTTTCCTGAAAATATTTAATCGCCATCTGAATAAGTTTGAGGTTATGTTATTGTTGTTTATATTATTCTTTATTAAGACATAATTGTTAGTTTTTTGTAAAATAAAGCTTGTGGTAGTGTTTATTTATTAATATGAAGTAAACCCAGTCTATAGCCTAGATAATTTATATTATAGATTCAATATCCGCTATAGTGGTTACGTGTTTTGTTACCCGAACTGAAAATTTTCAAGTTTGTTGTATTCCCTGCAAAGATAAAAGAAAGGAAAGCTCGGACATCACTTATAAGGTACCTAATAGAGCAACTATTATTATGTTAAAAAGGTGTAAATGCCTTGGAGTCAAACCATGTCCTATGGATGCAATTTGATTCAGATCGGAGAAGTTCACACTACGATGAAAGACAAAAGTTATAATATTGTGGTACTTAATTTAAATTACTATCATAAATTTTATTATATACTTTATGCAAAATAATATTTTTATTATAGATTATACTAAACAAAAAATGCAACACAATATCTGCCAACTGTTTGTGTTCTAGCGGGAATAAAATATCATCAACTGCATTATTTGGATACTACTACCTATCAGTCACTGATAAGAGAGCCTTCGAAATGCCGGGAAAACTAAATCCAGCGAAGTTAAAACAGCTAAGGAGCTATATCCCAGTAAGCCTTATTCATGCAGCTGTGGAACATCAGATTGATCAGCAATTTTAGAAATACTGTAGACCTTAACAACATTTGATGTACTGAAATTATAAAAATTTAAATAAATATTTATTATTATTTTTATTACATTGTTTTATAATCTACATAATATATATTTTAAATTATGTTAGGTATAGCATTGATATCCCTGTGCATACATAAGGACATGAGAATAGTTGTAACTAAAGCGTCCTTAAAGTTTTTAACGGCTTTTTGGAATTTCTTCCAAGTATTGCATTAAAAAATACTTTTCTGCTTCTAACGACGCTCCTAAAGCATGAGTCAATATCTTCGGTAACATCTGCCTGCTCACTAGTGGTTATTTTTCTAAAAATAATTTAATATAATGTTGGTCTTGCTTATCTATTAAAAGTTTAATCAAACTATTAAATGTTCACATTTTTTACTTTAGTTTTTAGGAACATGAATACATTTTGTTATTTTGTATAATAAAAGCTATAACATACCTTTTTTCTGGAGATGTAATGGCAAGTTGCCTTTTAGCGCTGAACTGAAATATTGTAGCCCTATTATTTCTGTCATTGTGCCCATAATGACAGGTACAAACCAAAGAATTTTGGGAAGGCTCTCTGCTCTATCTTGACTTCTACCATTGAAAATCAAATAATGGTTAAACTTCAAGGCATTTATCCCTTTTTAACATAATAATTGTCCTATGTACCTTAGAAGATGCTTATAGGTGATGACCAGGCACTCCCCTTTTCTATCTTTGCAGGGAATACAACAAACTAAAAAATTTCTGTTCGCTATGTTTTCAATCGGTTAACAAAACACATAACCACTTTAGCAGAGATTGGATCTATAATAAAAATTATTTAGGCTATGGACTGGGTTTACTTTATATTTATAAATAAACACTACCATAAGCTATATTTTACAATAAAACTAACAATTATGTTTTAATAACCAATAACATAAACAAAACTAACATAACCTATATATTCAGACGCCTATAAAATATTTTCAGGAAACACTTACCTCTATCTGTAGCTGTAAATAGGTTAATAATATCACCAAATATATAAATAATTCGAAGAAATTGGTTATTTATCGCTTATAAATGAGTACCAACGCTTGCAAAAATCTCTTATGGGATTTTCAATGCAATTTATTTTTGTTTGGAAAGGTTTTTAATAACACGCCCCTTGTGACGTCATCACTTAGGCTGTCTATTCTGGTCAGGGAAGAACTTTTAGGTTAGGCAGGTTAGTTTTTAGTAAGAGCAATTTTAAAAAAATTCATATTGCTTCCATCGCATACAACTGAGACTTTTCGTCTAATAATAAACTGACACATTTCTGCACTGCTTTATTTAAAATTTTTAATCAGGTGTTCCCAATAAAAAGATTGTAAATAGAAAATATAAGATATTCGATTACTAAAGGTATTAGGATTTCATCAAAAAACTTGGTGTCTTCACACCATAAGAACATATACATACATACAGTGTAGCATTTTATCAGTATTTTTGTAAATACAAGAAAATACATAGGCAGATAATAAAAAAGTAACTACAACAAAAAACTTAATGTTATAAATAAAACTAGGGCCAACTGGAATATTACTAATAAACTAAGAGGTCATTCTTCAAAAACCAGTGTAAATATATCTGATATTTACTGAAATACCTTTAATAAGCATTACTGCTTGGTTGCAGCAAAGTTAACAAAACATATCTCTCAAAATCAGGACCCAATTTCTTTCCTGCAGTTTAGCGTTGAGGAGGGTCAGGTATTGTCCGATATAAATCTATTTGAGCTGTTGGAGGCTGTTCGAGAGATCAAATACAGGAATGCAAATTCATCTGGTTTGGACAATATATCAATAAAGATCATAGAAAACCTGCCGCGCAATACATTTAACTGTTTTGTTCAATGCATAAATGAAAGGTTTCAAACAGCTTGTTACTCAGACTGTTTGAATACTGCATTGGTGATTCCAATACATAAAGGTGGCAACGCGGATTGTCCCTCAGACTTCCGCCCTATCTCTTTACTATCCACTGTATATAAAGACATTGAAAGAATTGTTAAAAAACTTATTGTTGCACATCTCAATGCACTCAAACTATTGTGCTCCTGTCAGTTTAATTTTCAGGAGTTGAGGGGCACAGGGGATGCAGTGATTTCATTTCTTTGTAACATTTATTGTGGCTTCGATGTCTGTGACATCGTGGCCGCCTTGTTCTGCGACTACTCAAGGACATTTGACTGTGTAAACCACGATATCCTCTACAAGTGTATATCTTCAAATCTTACAAATAGTCATCAACTTGTTAGTTTAACGGTAGCGTATACTGCCTGTCGCAGATTTCCTGTGGAGTACCGCCGGGATCTGTTTTGGATCCAATTCTCTTTTTCTTATATATTAATGACTTGACTACTATACTAACGGTATGTTTACGCTCTTCGCGGACGACAGCACCATTGTGTGGCGGAAAAAGAATGAGGGAGAATTAAAGAAGATAATTTCACGGGCCATAGTTACAATACAACTGGTGTGATTTAAATCTACTTACATTAAATGTTTCTATAACAAGTATACTGACTTTTAAATTTAATTTCAACAATCCTTACATCTCGGGCACACATATTGCAAATAGGTTGAATATAAAGTTTCTGGGCGTCTATATTGACAGTAGTTTAAAATTTGTTAACCATATAACCGTATTGAATAAAAAAATTGCTAGAGGCTGCTCTGCTGTTAGGACTGTCTCAAATGAACTCGGCATTATTGTGTAAAAAAACATATTTTTCATCTGTTGAATCACACCTGACCTATGGTGTTGCTTCTTGGGGCCACTCCAGTGAACAGTGAATTAATTCTACTTTTATACTATAAAAGAGAGCTATTCGCTACATGTGTAAGGTTGGACCTCGAGAGTACCGTACACCACTTTTTGTTAGACTTAAGATTCTCACTCTAACGTGTCTCTTTATACTCGAGACGGTATGTCTTATACTCAAAAAGTTTTATGGTTCCAGTATGGAAGGTGCACGCAAAAACAAATGTTTAAAAAGAACATTAAAAGTATTTTTGTCAACAAAGCATACTATAGCCTACAGGAGTTTTACAGTGGCGATTTCTCGATTGGTTGAGTGTATTCGTTTTGGTACTGTATGTAAAGGAATCGAGATCTCTTTATTCTTTTTTCTGATGGATTGTTTAAATGTTTAATGTTAATATGTTTAGATATAATAATAATTGATAATCTAACATGAATAACCAAATTTCAATGATAAACTAGTGTTTGGGAAACATAAATTAATCAACGTCGCAACGACGTTTGCGAATTGGCAATGCTGCAATAAAGGAAAAGCGCCGTCTGTATTCAAGAGTCCTTCAGTCTTCCTAAAAATCGTTAGTGTTTTATCTCGCAGTATTCTAATTCTCGGAAAACATCAAGTCTTCGGTAAACATAAAAAAATGTGCTATATTCTAAACTACATATTAAGTTCACGTCTACGAAAATCGTTAATCGGTAGCTTTCCAACCGCAAAAATACGCCTCAATTAACTAGGCGTGGTCGTGAAAATCCACAAAACTGTCAATCTTATCGATTGAGAGCTGCCCTGTCTTAAACTATCGACTACATCTTACATACAAGATTAAGAAGTTATTTTTATTGATAACTTCAAAATTTGATCAATTACCAATTAACTAAAACAATGATTTGAATTAAGACCTGTCTACAAGTATAGTATGAAACAAAATAACAGAAATCAATCTACTTGGCTATGTCCTACAAGATACAAAACATTCATGGAATATAAACATTATCAACAAAGGTTTCAAACTGAACATAGTGAAACTATTAGCTTTTAACAGGTAATCAAATTAGTAATTAATGTTTAAGGTGAGAGTCTACATAGGTAAAATTTAAAATCGAAAACTTAACATAGAAATCCAATCTATGAAAATGCAATTTTCGAACCGTAACAGTCTTTTAACGAAAAACTACTACATTCAAGAATCAATTGTTTACTAAGCTACCCCTTACATTCGCTGGAGAAATATTTTTAGTCGGTAACAGCAAAGATAGGTTTAACAAATAAGGCACCCAACATAATATACTCTTATTCATTATACTCTCTCTACAACTTTTGTTAAGTATACATTATGTCTATTTATTCTTTTTGAAATATGTATTTCAATTTTCCTACTTTTAATTTTCTTTCTAAACTACTTTATAATTTAAACTTGAAGAAGTAGTCCATTAATGTAATGTTAATCAATGTAATTTTAACATAAATACTTCACTTCTAGTCGAGATGGTGAGAATCCAGTTTTAATTTTCTTAATCCTCTTTTTCAATCATAAAATTATGTTCATTTTCTACCCCCCTTTAACCTAAAAATTTTGTTAGCCAATACTCCAGGCATGGTTGGATGAAGCATCTTTGAGCACTACATCTCTACATCTACATTATCTTCCTCTAATTAGCTACAAACCTACATAATTGCTTCACCACCTGCTCATTGGCTTCAAATTAATAAATTCCAACCTTAAAAGTAGTATAATTCTCATTTCATTTATTCTTTATCTCCTAAGAATGTGTTTTCAAGTCTAACCCAGTATTTTGTTGTCCACACCCTAGACACGGTGAGATGAAGCATCTTTGAGCACTTCACTTAAATTAATCTCCTCTAAATAGCTACAAATGACATAATTGCTTCACCACCTGTCTCAGTGGCTACAGACTGGGAACCCCCTTCTTCAAAGATACCTTGACCAAAATTTCAAATATCACATCTTATTCAGTCTTGAACATTCATTAGAACCTACAATTTCAATTTTAACATAACTTTTGATCGTCGCTTATGCAAGATAGAGCTATCGTAATCGACTACTGGTAATTCCTCTCAATTTACTTAAAACTTTTAACTCACGCTGTAAATTTCTTTTAGTATCCCTGATGATGGACATTTCTATGTCCGAAACATGTAGGATATAAACATAAACATTTAAATACATATTGTGGAGGTAGACCGCCGTTGTTTTATTTGATTACTTTATAATTGTTTTGTTTACAGTAAAAATAGCTATAGAAAATAATGATTAAATATACTAAATTGCCAAAATTTAATTAGATATCTATTTTTTGTGGCGCTGTGTATTGTGTACTTAGGCTTATTTACCATTCACACATGTAGACAAGTAGCAACAATAAAGTGATATAAAAGTAAAGAACTTCCAAAGTTTATTCCAGGCTGCAATAATTTATAAAGTCCGAGAATAAGGATCTGTGTTTTTTCTAGTCAGTGTTTTATTCACGCCCCGTTAGGGTAACAACCCCCCAGTTGTGACAATACTAAATTCACTGCTACGAAAAGTTCAAGTCTTTTTCTAAACAAAACAAGTCAAAATAATTTAATACAAACCGTTAATCGGTAGCTTTGCAATAGGTTTGCGGCTTCGAAAATATGTATATTAGTTCCTGTGATGTTTTAACCGACAAAGGGCAATATCATTTAATGCTCAACGGATGCTTCAATCTCCCTATTGCGGTAAACAAGTATGGCTGCCAACCTGGGCGGACGCGACATCCGTTGGTTAGTCAACAGAGATCATTGTCCTGTTAGACCTCAACGTAAGCAGATGCTCCACTTGGCTGAAAACAATAATAGCACGTCTTTTGATCTGACATGTATATCAGGCAAAGTGATTTTCTAACGTTAAAGTAATTGCTATTTTGGGGACGCGTGCCCGGTAAGAGAAGTTACTATTCTTTTAAACGTACAATAAAAGTACCGTGCATTTCGTAGTTAAATATACTACATTATTTGTGTTTAGTTAAGACGTACACTAAGTTGCACCTCAGTATTTTGCAGTTCGTGTAAATACGTGAAATATTTCGTTCTACACAGAACATATTTTTCAAATAACCCTCGTAATATTCAGACGGCAATGAGGCTGTAATTAATTCGAGTTCTGATTCATTCTCTACGGTAGAAACCAAAAAAATTCTAGCGGTTTCTTGGTGCAGTGCTTTAGGATTGTTAAGATAATATATTCGTGTTTAACAATGTAAATATTGTGATATTGTAAGGGTGGTGAAAACTGGAAGAATAAAAAAAAACATAGCATAGTAACATAAGCTGTGTTTAATTGGTCTAGCAATAATAAAACGAACCAACCTTACACTGTGGGTGATACAGTGTCTATGTGAGGCCAGTGCAAACCACTGTCTAAATCAGTAGGTACAAAAATTTATTTTTTAGATATTTCTTCTAAGGGTTGAAGCACACATACCTAATATTCGCACTGAAAGTGTAAACATTTTAAAATTGCCACTATTGACTTTGTGACTTTGTGGGGAATGTTAGGCTTACCTATGTTCTTTAGAATCATATTTCCACAAAGTGCATCTTATATATTTAATTTGTTCATAGTTTATTTATTAAAATTGTGTTAGTAGTTAAGCCCGACACAAGATAAATGGTCATGATATTACCTGCTTTATAACGATCGGGACACTTTGACCATCATAAACCAATTAATGGCTAAGTTTTAAGCGTTTCTTAGTAACAGGGAGGTATTTTATTTTTATTTTGATAATGTACGTATTTTAGGTATAATTAATTATACCTGTCGACACATTAGAAATTGTCAAATTATTATTAAATCATTTGAACTGTGTCATTCAACGGTGTTCAGTGGTGTTATTAATATTAGTAATTTTTAAAATGTTCAGACCGTGGGGGCGTGGGTTGAAAACTGTGAATCCGACGACGGAATTGAAGACAAAAACGAGCAAAAAGCAAAGTGCCATTTACAGATGTGCTGCAAGAGGATCGTTTTGCGAGTATATCAAGGTAAAATTTATACGTTTTTAGTTTTGAAATGAAAAAACATATTACACTTCTTATAGATTCCGGACAGATTTTTTAAACATTTTAGTATGTTATTTTGAAAGTCTAAATGAGCATTTACTTTCATTGCACCGACCTTGTAGCTACACAGAGTGATACAGAAATATCAGGTCAAAATCTTACGGAAAATATTTGTCTGCAGGTCGTCTAAAAACGTCAGAGGGCATAAAAGCTGCCATTAAGAGAACAGTGGAGTTAACCGGCATTCCAAGGTCTACCTTGCGTCAGTTCCTTGACCTTCCTTGAAGACAATTCACTGGAGAGGAAGGACAGCTCTGACAAAGGCACATTGAAAGTGTTTGGAAATGGTGATGCAGAGTTGATTCGCAGGGAAGTGTATGCGACGTATGAGCTTAAGCAGATTCCGTCACTTGATTCTTTGCGAGAAAAGTTGTTAGCAAATGGTCGATTTGCTTTTAGTCGCGAGACGTTGCGCCGATTCCTGCATAAAATTGGATTTTAATTAAAAAGAAATTGACAAGCGCATTTGCATTAAAGAGATCCATCGGTTAGTGGAATGGGGACAAAAATATTTAACACAAATTCATCAGTTCCGCGCAGAAAACCAAAATATACACTATTTAGATGAGACTTAGTTCGACACCCATCATACTATAAAAAAAGGATTGCAAGATTCTTTATCAAAGTGCATTTTAGATGTACCTGCTTCTCGAGGAAAAAGAATATCTACACTGTTACTCTAGGGATGTCTGGGTGCCAAACGCTTTGCTACTTTCAGCAAAAAACATTAAGGACTGCTCGTTAGACTACCATCAGGACATGACAAGTGAGCTATTGAAAATTGGATGAAAAATTCTCTTCTTCCAAATATCCCACCAGGCAGTGTAGTCGTTTATGATAATGCTAGTTATCACAGCACCTTAGCTGAGAAAATACCAACCATAAGCAGCAAGCAAGAGGTACTGCAAGAGTTCCTTAGCTAACATGACCTCTATTTTGAAGATAATTATACAAAAAAAAAACTAGTTGAGGTACTAAAAACAAAATCGTATGATAAAATAAATAAAGGGGGTAGAACTTCTAAGTATGACACCCTGTATAATAAAAATTATATATTACGGTTTACTACTTTTACGCATATTAATAATTAACGTAAAAGTCAGCAATACACAATAAATTTTTGTACATAACAAGCATTGTTTCAATCTTCCTACTACCACACTAGACTGGAATGATTTATTTGTCAAGATAGAAGGACAAGTAGGTATAAAGTATAAAGGCATTGGTTAGTCATGACCATTTATCGTGTATCGTACTATACTGCGTTCGCTTTTCTGTTGGTTAATTGCACAAGGCGCCACAAATGGGTTTGGCCACGTATTTTCTTTACTTGATTATTCAATTTATGTTCTGGTAAAGCCCAGACTCTCGTATCGTTGCAATATTTTGTAGATGTCTTTTGTTCTCTTCTTTTTTTGGGGTTACCTTAAGTTGGCAACACTTTTGAGTCAAGTAATAGTTTAAGGGTTTCTCGGAATTGTGGTGGCCTGTGATCTGGCTTTTGATAGAATTCCTTATATCAAGGAAGTAGAACCACCTGGCGTTTGGCAACTTTTTTTAAAAAATACCACGAGGTCTTCACTCCCCTTTTAGAGGTAAACTACTATAATTATTTAATTAGTTTGGTATGTTATTGGGAAGTCAGTGGGTGATTTTCTTTTTTTAGTTATTTTTAATGGTTTGGTTTTCACGGATTTCACTCCACTCGGCATTTATGTACGTTATACCACATACAACATGTGATTTTATAGACCACGACATGGCCTAAGAGATTGGGTTCTAGTTATCATAAACTATTTTAAATTCCTCATGGGATCATACTGATTTATCGAGGTAGCTGCAAGCAGGATCCATCGTGGACTCGCAGGATAGTATTAACTTATCTGAATTCATTTTTGTTAGTATTTAAGTCACTTAATAATTAACTAAAACGTAATTAATAACCTATTTTGACTATTAACAACCAAGTAGCACCCAAGATAAGCCAATGGTGAAGGGAAGGTGTAAATAAGTAACGGACCACCACCTAGTGCCTCCACGATAAAAACTACTGTACGCACAGAGTGACAACTTGTCCACGACAAAAGGTTGCCACATTCAAGAGTCGTCCGTGTCTCGGTTTTTAATTAAATTTTAAAATAGTAAAATGATAAAGCTAAAACTAAAAATCCTAACTATAGAATTAACTTCTAATAGGCATATAGCTAGTTCTACAATTTTCCACAATAAAATAGAAAAATAATTAGACTAATATTAATAAACTTTAATATACAAATATAACTTCCTATTATCATGTAGGTTAGTGCTATAACTTTTCATAATAAAATTGTATAAGGGTAAGACTGAAATTAATGAACTTTAACAAACAAATCTTATCTCTTTTACAATCACATATTGCTACAACTCTAACTAATGAGAAACTTGGGATTGCCTTTATTTTGCAAGACGTTCATTATTTGGTGGAACCGGTGTTGTTAGGCGTAAGGAGTTCTTCGTATTAGCATCCATAATCCTTGATCTGTTTGGAATTCGTAAAGTTGATTTATGAAAAAAATTGCTCACTATTGAGAAAATACATGATTTTACAAATAAAATTGAATAAATGTGGATATTTATTTTTGGCAACATATCTTACGTGAAATCCTTGTAGAGGTATTTCACGAAAATTACTTTTCAGGACATTGTCTGCCTGAAGTTCAATAGTTAATTCTATTTAAAGCGACATTTCCACTTGTTCCACCTCCACATCGGAGTCATGCAAATTTGGAATTGAAGATCATGTGAACGGAAATCCTTAAATCTGAATGTAAATTCTATATTTAATAAGGACAGTTCCTGTGCTAGGCCATTCTTACCAAAATTTTTGTGAGCAGCTAGGGTGGAAAAATGATATGTAATTTCAATATGAATAAGTTTCTCAAAACCGAAGTTTGCTTTGGAAGTATTTTACGTGGGTTAGTTCAGGTTAGTTGGGCAAATTGTTTATGTGTATGCATATTCGTATTTAGTTCGTTCAAGTAATTGGTGAAATCAACCAAAAAAGCTAAATTAGTTGCTAAAGGTCGGATCAATTTGGGTTTGCTCTTCGTCTTCATGAGAGTTTGCGCTTCTTCTCTTAACTCATAAAATTGCGTCAACATTTTGCCCTTACTGAGCCAGCAAACTTCATAATGAAAGATTTAGCCTCCATATTTCGTTGCCAAGTTCTGCAGAAAGTGCTGGGACTGGCGGTGTTTTAGACCTTTTGATTTAATGAATATTAAACACAAATCATCTGCCTCCACAACGCGCGCGAATTTTAATGATTTAACACAGAGGTTTTCATGATATATATTGAAATATGAACAGAGTATTAACATCAACATTTCTTTTAAATAGTTCTGATTTTAATTTAGTCACCATTCCCACAATTTTTCCTATCATCGGCAAGCCTTGGCTTATCAAAAATTGCGAACGAGCTGTAAAATCAAAAAAATATTTCTATCGCAAATAACGTCAATACCCTACCGCCGAAAATCGTACGATCTTTGTTAACGCTCGAAACTAATGCAAGCAAACAATAAACCAAAGTAAAGAAGCACACAACCAGAGGATCAAAGACAAACTTCTTGAATGTCCTAACGGATCATATATGATTTTTGGAAGCAAGAGGTTCCACAATTCTCATTAGTGCAGAGCTGTAAAGGCTGAGACACAATCAAAAACTTAAGGAATAAGAAATAAGATTTATGATATAAGAATTAAGATTTAAGAACGAACATATGTTGTCCTATGTAAACAACGCACAATCAAATTTTTGGAATTAAGGAATAAGATTTAAGATTTAAAAAACCGACTTGTTGGTTTTAAGAAATAAGGAATAGGAAATCAACCAATCAGAAGTCAGCATGTTTGTTAGGTTTGACTTTTGACAATTTAATAACCTCAAAATTGTATTTTCAGTTTTTCACTTTGGTTTTTAATAAAAGTAAGAGTTTCATGTATGACCAAAACTTTCACGATTACGTTCTATCATTAAAGTCTCCTAAGAATTCTCTTTGGACATTAATAGGGCGAACTCACCATCTCCTGTTGCGCCACCTGCTTATTGATCTCCGTTTCTTAAGGTAATAATAAAACGCTGCCGACATTGCAAACATACTACTCAAAAGAGTTAAGGACTTTTTTGGCAAGCCCTCCATATTTTTTAAAAGTATAGGCGAGTTCACGGCGAGTTTGTTAAAGTTTAAAAAATAGTATTTGTAAACAAAAAAGTGGGGTTAGGAGATTAGTTTAGAGTTTAAAAATCGCGCCGTTTTTAAGTAACCGGATTGGTTAAATTTAGGTACTAAGATTTTAATTCTGTCTTGTACTCTTATTCCTTAACGCCAAAATCTTAAATCATATTCCTTATTCCTTAAGTTTTTGATTGTGTCTCAGCCTTAACCAAGCTCTTTAACTCTCTTTAACATATCACCTATTTTTATACTATATATCTTTGGGATTTCTTTTACTTCTTGTACAGCGGTCTTTCCAAAGTCCATGCCACTAGCTGGAACAATAGAAACATTCACCGGGGATGGTCTTGGCCAGGCAGACTTTATGCCTGTACCAGTTGTAACCTCCCTAATTTTATGGGCATACTCTGCAACAAATAGTATAGCTCCAACATGACTACAAACTTCACTGTTTCCTGCCATGCATGAACAGTGCGTTGTACATATACTTCCACCCCTTAATATTATTTTATTGTCCACACATCTAAAGGTTTTAAATTAGCTCTCTAAGAATGTTTTACCTAGAATAAGAACTTTATTAAATAGTCAGTCAAAAAGTCAGAAAATAAAATGGCATACCTTTCCAACCAAAATAAAGAAAACCTGAACTACTTTGTGCCCACTTTAATAACAAATCTTGACAATAAGAATCTTGTGCAATAATTGTGGCTCAAACAATATCCATATTAGACACTGGTGGCACTCCCTTGATAGAAAAATCCAATTCACTGTCCTTAAGAGTAAAAGGATCGCTTTTCCCAACAATGCTCACCTTCTCTAGGTACCTAAAACATCTAATTTACATCCAATATAAACACACAAGCCACATTTCAGTCAAATTAAACACTGAGCATTTTAAAAATAATAAAATACAACAAACAAATACTTTCAAATTACCTTTCACCAACTTCACGGCTTTCTCTCAATAAGTGTTACCTACTAAATATAAACAACAGAAAAAAACACATACTGAACAATAGTAACTCAATAAAATACACAAATCCAAAATCGCTGTTTACACTATTAAACTGACATTCACATAAAAATACAGGTTAGTTTTTCTGACGTTTGCCGTCGACGGCCATATTGGAAGCACGTTGTGATAATAGCCTAATAGCAAAATTCCATTAAATGTATAATTAAACACATTAAACCTGTTTTTTTGTCAAATATTATTCCCCTCAAAATCAAGAGATATTTAGGCTGGTTCGTTTTAAAATGAAAGCCCCGTATATATGTATATACAGGGTGTCTCTAAAAGGTCTGTACAAAATCTGAGCATATATTCCTGAGGCCAAAACAAGGCGATTTAAAGCAACTTACCTTAGTCCGAAATTGCTCCGTTTCCGAGGTACTGGGTGGTAAAGTTAGAAAATAGAAATCGAATTTTTTAAAATTAATAAACATTTTTTAACGTATTATTTTAAAACTTGGTACCCGGGTTTTTTTTTTGGATGCGAACCCCGAATACGGACACATTTCCACTGTGACTATTAGAGGGCGCTTCACAATGCACTTCTTATGATTTAGAATGGCCATAACTTCTTTATCAGTGTACTTTTTTTCTTTTTTTGTTAAGGAACTAATTTTTTGAACATTTTGAAACAAGAAAGGTACTCTTGTATAAATCCGCTAAGTAAGCCGTTTTTGAGATATTTCGGTTTTTAGTGTTCGATGCCGTACCGGAATATTTAAATTATTTTGAATAACAAATTCGGCTATTAGTAAATTTTCGGCAGGAAAAAATGTTTGACTTGGGTTAGTTACAGCAAGTTTTGCAGGAAGAATTTGAGTATGAATTTTTTTTTAATTAAATGAGGGACAATTCTTTTTTAAAAGTAAATTTAATTACCATAAACTTTTAGTAATTGTTTAAAATGACCTCCGTTAACATAACTATAAAGATTAATACGACGTAAAAAGTTTAAATTTACTCTTTGCATCAATTCCGCATCGTTCTTTAATATGTTGACTGCATTTTCAATTCTTCCACACAATTCCTCTTCATTATTAATCGGTCTGGAGTTTACCATCCAATTTACCAAAAATTAGTCTTGTGCCAGTTAAATGCTGTACAATATTTATCATTTAACTGTGAGTAAATTAAACGTAATATTGCCTGTACTTTATATATAAATCATTATTTAATATTATTTATTGAAAATCCTCATTATATAATATACATACTATACTTTCTACAACCATGTAAAAGAATTTTACGAAACTGCATAGTATTAAATGAGGTTATTTACTGGCATCAAGTCATTTATATTTGTATTTAAAGAAAATAGGTAGTTCGATTGTTCGTCTGAGGTAGTTACCTTCCTACCAACGAAGACTAAGGTTACTTCCTACTGGACTCCAAAGTCAATGTTTTTAGGAATAGCTAGATGTCCACTGTCGAGTGACCGAAAGTAACCGAGCACATATCGATAATTACCAAGCGATTGGTCGTAGTCGCAAATGTATCCCGACTCGAGATGCCACTGATCGACTTCGATATATCGATCGACAATTAATAAAGTGTTTGTAATTCGGCTGCTGGTGTCTTTGTTCGGTAATGAATCGACAGAAGTCCAATCGTTGATCGAGATCCGGAGCCAAAAGGTCTTGTACCTTTTGGATATGGTATGGAAGAAGATGCTGTTCTTTTAATGTTCTATGAACTACATCCTTGGATATTCCTACCTCTAAACCTAAGCGTCTGGTGCTTAATTTTGGATCTTTAGCAATTCTTTCCAAAATTTATTCCTTATTGCACGTTGCCGTCCATAATTGGCAGTTAAAGGAGTGAAGCTACCGGTTTCGCGAAGGCGTCTCTTAATAGCAGCAAATGTTTGATGGTTTGCGCCGATTTGGATATCTTTCCCTGTACACCCTAACACTTTCGCGGTCATTTCATTCACAATATCCAAAAACCAATAGCATATCCGTCATTTCTGCAGAACTGTATTCTTTAGCCATCTTTACAGTCAATTTAAAATTTAACTAACACGTTTCAAACACCTTATTTATTCTCGCATTGGCAAATTCTTACTGAAACACTTACTGTAAACAACATAGACTGATAGCGAAATTCTTAAAATACGAAAAATGTTTATATTTAAATAGTCTGTTGCAAAAAAAATTCTAAAGGTGTTCATCAAACAGATAAAAAATCCGAGGATTTTTGGATGTGACGCTCCAAAAATGTATCTAAAAAAAATACATTTTCCACTGCTAATTCACTGACCACATTTCATCCTCAAAGATAACAGCAAACATTTTTTATTCAGAATAGTTTAAATATTCCCCGGGCGGCATCGAACACTAAAAACCGATATATCTCAAAAACGGCTTACGTTAGCGGATTTTCACAAGTTTACCTTATTTGTTTCAAAAATGTTCAAAAAATTAGTTCCTTAACAACAAAAGAAAAAACAACACTGATAAAAAGTTAAGGCCATTCTAAACCATAAGAAGTGCATTGTGAAGCGCCCTCTCATGGCCACAGTAAAAAGTGTTCGGGTTTCGCATCCTAAAAAACCCCCGGGTACCAAGTTTTAAAGTAATACGTTAAAAAATATTCATTAATTTAAAAAAAAATCGATTTTTATTTTTTAAATTTACTACCCTGTATCTCCGAAACGGAGCAATTTCGGACTAAGGTAAGTTACTTCAAATCGCCTTATTTTGGCCTCGGGAATATGTGCTTAGATTTTGTACAGACCTTTTAGATACCTAAAGACTTTATTATTGGCAAATAAACCGCTGATTTACATAAATTTAAAAGAAACACGAATACTTACAGCATATTCCCTAAGGGACGAATAAAGGCAAATCCTGAGTGCCGTTCTGTGTGTAATAAAGATATCTTTTTACTGCGAAATTTTATTACCTAATATAAAATAACATTTTACCAGAGCCAAAAGCGGTAATCATATCGGGGTTTCAATAAAAACGGTTTCGAAACACTCCAGGCTTCTCCTTGAGTCAGCTTTAATCACAGACGTTTTCCAGCAAAAGGGGTATTAGACACCCTTATAACTGGGTTTGCGTTACGAAATATAACAAAATAAAAAGCGTTAAATATTGTACAACATTTTATTGGTTTAGGAAGATAATAACTTAATTTATTAATTCGAAATAATTCAGATCTGGCCGGATGGTGTTCGAATTCTATTTACCAAGCTGATTGATTGATCGAGGTAATAATTTAATTTATTAAAACTGAAATAATTCAGATCAGACCGGTTGGTATTCCAATTCTATTGACCAAGCTGATTGATCGAAGAGGGTTCCCCAGTACAAAAAAACAATTTCATACATGAAAATAAATATTTTGCAAGAAGGCGTTAAGAAAAGGGTATTTTAGGCGGATATTCAGAGCGGTTACGTTAAGAGGTAAAAGAGGTCCGGACCCGGAGAGTCTTTATTCTTTCGGAGGCAGCGGTTCATAATATGTACCTCGTTAAGGTTGTGCCGTAAAATTATCTTTACAAAGGCAACTTCTCGTATCATAATGCGAACGGCAGCTCTTATGTTGGAGACTCGGAGTTCTTGTCTTTAGCAGTTGTACACCTTTTTAACTTCTTGGATGCCACCTATTTTAAATGGCTAAAAAACTAATTAAAGTTCTTTTTACAAAAAATGGTGCTGATTTCATGACTGCAATAAAATGAGTTCTAAGTGTGGTCGTAAGAACCCTCAAATTTACATTATTTGTTGTCCGGGCCGGATTATAATGATTCCTTCTGATAATAATTAATATAGATTAGGATAGCGACAGCCAAACAGAACTAGATGTAGAATAACATTATTAGACATATAAATAAACAGAAGTGTGTAATAATTAAAAATTTAAATTATCTGAGGTTTTCATTCGATTAAATTAATATATTATTAAAGAGTACGGAGTATACGAGTATCATTACCTGTAATCTTTAGTCCGACCCTTTACTGCACCTCAGTTTGCTTATTTATTGTCAGAGGATTGGGATCAACCCTTTACTTTTATTACAGTCATCAAATCAAAACCATTTATCGTGAAAAGAACTTTACTTACAAAGCGTTTGAAGCTAGGAAAACCGCTTGATGCTATACTCTGTTGCTTAATGCCAGAGAGTAATAAAATGTAAATTTGCAATAACAGGACCCATTAAGCAAGCTGGACAACTTAAAGGTTGTATTGTAAATTTCAGGTAAATTGCAATGATAGTTTTTAATAATTCAGCATTTCGGATCTACACACCCCGAATCGGCCCTAAAGTAGGGTCATCCTAATTTACATACAAACGAAAGACGAGTTTGGTGAACAAAATTAAGGTGACAGCGACGTTACTTCAGGTAGTTTATCAGAATAAAGAGTATAAAATAATTGATTATAATTGTTATAGAGATAGGCAGATAATTGAGATATTAATTATTCTAATATTAAGTAGATAAAAACTTATATAAAAGTAAGAATAATATGAAATTAGATAAATTGGAATAAATATTTTTATCTATAAAAAAAATAAATAAATGTACAATAATACAACAACTTAATTTTTAAATTTCAGCTATCATGTTCCGAGTAGTTCGATGAACTACCGTTATATTTCGTTTTGAAGCGATTTCGTCGACAACCAATTTCGTACAAAGAGGTTTATTCAACTTTACAATCTTCAGTGGCTCCTGTTTCAGCATATCTTTATGAAATGGCATTTAATTTACAGTAAGCCAATGAACGATATAATTTTTGTTCCAAGGAGGCGTTGATATTTTTTCGGATTTTCTTGAGTTGTAGCTGGCATTATCCATGTCTATAACAGACCCAAGAGGAATAAGATCTATCTTTTGCTGAAAGTATTCTTTAAAGACATTAGCGTTCATGTCTTCATGATAGTCTCCAGTCCGTTTTGATTTAAATGTTAGTAAGCCGCCATCGACAAATCCATTTTTGCTACCAATGTGAGTAATTATTAATTTTTTACCTTTTCCCGAGGGTGCTTTTATTCCAGTGGACCATCCTTTCATAAAAGCTTGCCAAGCGCTTTTTATATGTTTATCCTGCCATATTTTACCTACGGTGTAACCTTCATTTAACCAAGGTTTGTCCATGTAATAGATATTCCTGTTTTTCCTTTGGAACTGTCTAACTGTCCTCAAATATCATCGTCGCCAGTAGATGATTTCGTTCTTCTCTATTGAAAGCAATTTTCTATTTTGAATTTTTTCATAACAAAAATTCATTTCCTTCAAAGTTTTTTACTTAATAGCCCTCAAATGTTCTAGTGTTTGGCCTCAGGAAAAATAAACATGGAAAAAAACTTTAATGTACAGCAGCTTCTTACTTGACAATAGAAGCCAAATTTTAGAAGAGACCAATACAAATATTTATTTCTTTAGACGTATTAGGCCCTTCGCTACTTGGATTTATAAATGCAAACTCCCCTTACTTTGATGGGCAATAGGTACTTAAAGTAAAGATATAAGTAATTGAAATTTATTAACAAGGTGGTAGTGCTAGGTTTGACATAAAAGCTTTAAAGGTTTAGATTACAAAGTTGAGAGAAAAGGAATGCGTAAAAGTCAAACCCTGTTTGACGGAGTCTTGCACAAGACGGCAATTGTCAGACCTACATCGTTGTAGCGACTATGCAGTCTGGTCTGGCAGGCACATCCAGATATGGTGAGATATATACACCTGCCCCAGAGTTGGAATTTCTGCAAGGTCTAAGAAGCTGATAGAGTATAATACAAAATCAAACTAACCTGTAGTTACTTAATAAGTATACTGGTCACTCGGGCGTTGACAGGCTAAAATATTAAAGTCACGAGCATTAAAGTTTGAAGAAAAAAATAGCCTTTAGCAGGGAAACAAAAATACGTTAGTTATAACAATTGTTAAATTATTTACAAAGCACATAACAGTAACATATCACCAAACGCTATGAACTACCAGAGACCGTTCTGACGTCTTAACGCTATGTCGGCGTACGCTATACGTTTACAATGCAGAATTTCTGTACATAACATGGGCGCATTACTTTATCAAAACACTGTATATGGAACAATATGCAAATGCAAAATATTGAGATAGTTAAAAAGATTTTAAAGAAACATGATATCAGTGTATATGACTTAATAATTTGGAGTGAGGTTCGTTACCCTGACTGCACCACAGCACTCAGGTGTTGATAGAAAAGGCTTATCTTGAAAATAGCATACGCGGTAATAGGTAAATGTTGGCATTACGCTTTCCCAGTTGCGTAAAAGCCGCCCCCGCAGGCCCCGCATTGCGGGGGGGGGGGGCGCAGCAAAGCCAGGGGCGCCCTCAGGTCCCTTGATAAAAATAATAAATCAAATGAAAATCGACGATAATAGTTGTTTCATTATTGTTACAACAAAAAATTATTCTTTGTTCTCTACAATACTTTATATCCTTCTATATTAAACACCGCTTACAAATGACAATAATATTTTTTTTCCACTACTAACCTATAACATCGCCATTATTGACCGATTATTAACGCTAGAAATCGTTTTTATCTACCTTATAAGTCATTATTGACCATGGTCAATAATAAGCCATTGAAATCCATTATTGACCGATCTTTGACCTTAACCGAATTTTGCTTGAACGCAGGTAACTTGATTTTTTAATTCTACAACATCAATTCATTGTGGTTAGGCAACCAGATAATTATCAATACATATAAGATTACTTGATATTGTAAAATATCGATACAATCAACATTTTTTCTGCTTCCATCCTTAATTCGGGAGGTGTACACACAATATTATCACTAACATTTTCTTCGCTCATTTAAAAAAAAAAACGCAAAACTCGTGAAATCTGATGACACAAATGAACACAAATTGACATTGACAAAGCCACCTGATAAAACATCAAAATATTTTGCCAATTCCAAAGCGCAGGTAACTTGATTAAAAAATATACTTATACCTACCTATAATTTTTTATAATTATTAATACTATAAAGATAAATGTCATATAAAAGTTTGTAGTAGTGGAAAAAATAATATATTAACCACGGTTTAGACAGCTTATTATAGCCCTCGCGTCTTAAATCCCTCGTCGCCTCGCTCCTCGTGATTTAAACTCGCCGCTCGGGCAATAATGATGGCTGTCTAAACCTTGGTTAATAATATACTATTACTATAGTGTATGTGTGAAGGATTCAGACAGGTGCAAAATAGCAGGGCGCTTTCAAAATTTTGCGGGGGGGGCCACATGCCCTTAGTTACGCCACTGCGCTTTCCTGTCACCTACTGGGTAGTCCCAGGGTTCCGCACTACTCAAGAAAAATGTTATTCTGTGGTAGAGGAAATTAAAGTCTTACTTGTTATATTTCACAATTTCAATTCAGTTGCCCGACACGTGTTGGGACCCTTGCGGGTCATTATCGAAGAAGTACAAGACAATACTAAATTCTACGTGTAGTTACAAAGGTATTTATATCTAAGTAATAGTAAAGCTGGATTTATAAACTCGAAAAGTTGGTGAGGTTGAAGTTATGTTCAAGTTGGAGAGGTTCGATATTCGACAGTCCAGAATATGGCATTTATAAAGTCAGTTGCGAAGTTCGAAAAGTTGTTGTTTGATTGGTCGAAACTTTTGTCCAATAGAATGATACAGATCACTAACATTAAATTTGACTTTAAAAATTGAAATTTTGAATTGAAAATTGAAACATTGTAAATTATTATTTTCTTTGTTTTTAATTTTATTCGATTCCAAATAAAAATTAGATCGTTTTTGAGTTTCATGCTATGGTAAAATTGTAATATTATTACAGCCTGCTTGCGGCGAGATTTTTGTTTCACGCTGCTCATAGGAGAAGGCGTAGCAATCGCCGCTTTAAAACGCGACCAATAAATGTGAGGAGAATAGGGGCAGGTGGATATGATTAGTTATAGATAAATTCATAATTTTGGATTACTCGAGTAACAATAAATTAGTGTCATCATTCTTTATACCAAGGCTGGCCAATAGATTTTCCGGGTGGGCAAAATTTCATAGACTGCGGCGGCCCCGATCCAAATACCATATTTATACAAAGGTTTTATATAGGTACACATAAAGTTTATTATACAAATACCACATTATACACAAAAAGACAAAATATGCTTTAATTTACTTTATTGGTAAATGAAATTAAGTAACATAATAATGAAAACATTATTTCTATTTTTTAATGTGAGCTGTGAAGAGGTTTTGCTGATATTAATTTGTCGATATTTGGTTTTAAGTCTGATGTTGATAGGACAATTAAATCAGAAATGTGTTTTGTGAGCGATGTGCGATATTTATTTTTGATGTATGATAAAGTTGAAAATGTTTTTTCACACACATAGGTGTTGGAAAATCTTCACTGGAAACGTTTTTCCAAAAACTTACAAAATTTTCTGTTAGTTGCTCTGAAGTTACATTTTCGTAGAAAATTTGTTTCAGGGCAGTGTGGTTTTGAATATCTGTCACGTCAAGCTGAATGTTTGCTGGATATTCAAGCAGGTCAGTAGAATTGATGGCAAATGGGTTTATAAACCGCGGAATATTTCTCTTGTCTAATTCAAAATTCTGGAATCTGTTTCCAAAAGACTCTCTTAAACACTATATTCGCTTCAACCTACCGATCAAGTGGAAGCAGTGCCATCGCGCGCCGGCTAGCTGGCCGACTGAAGTATGAGCGGGCAAACTCAAATGTCTTGACGGGCCACTTCGTGGCCCGCGGGCCTGGGTTTGGCCAGCCTTGCTCTATACTATCCATTTCTGGTTTTCCAATTTCTGGCGCAAAACACAATACTACCTAAGCTTACAACAAACAGAAAATCCAAATACAAATGACGAAAGGCCGACGTAAACACCGAAGAGTCCAAACGCGACAAATAAAAGACATCTGACATTTCGCTGTAACCACATGACTTTAAAATAGCGTCTTCATTGGTCAAAACGAACCTCTCGAACTCCGAACATGAAAATTGGTTATATCAAACTTTTGAAAACTTACGAACTTTGCACGAACTGAGTTTATAAATTGAACTGAGTGTTCCATTTAGTTTAAATTGAAACTCTTATTTCCAACGCCAACTGAACCTCAACCTCGCCAACTTTTCGAGTTTATAAATCCAGCTTAATGGTAAACATGTCATTAAAATAAAATTAGGGAGATGAAGTGAATTGACAGATGATGGGTTATTTTGGTCCTTAATTTTCAGGTATTGGCCAAAGGTACAACTAAATTACAGGTGTGATTATAGAGGTATTTACATCTATGTAATAAAATTAAGAAAATTATATTGGAAGGGGGCAATTGTGAAGATATTGGCTAATTGTGGAATTGAGTTTTTATTAAGCAAATTGTAGGAGGCCAAAACTGCAGTATATTTCTGTAAAGAACCAATTAATATTTTCCATTTGTTTTTATTATTCACTACAGGGTTAATAAAACATTTAATTGAAAAAATATGTAAATATATTTAATTTTTTAAAGCATCTCACAATTACCCTATTTGATTATTTGTAAAAGCGCTTCATATTTGCTACTGTATAACATAATTCTATTTGGGGTATTTGTGAAGTTATATTATCGGGTCAAATAAATTGCCTCTGAATATGACTGAAAAATATTTTTTCGGCAACCGTCCGGGAAGTACCCACTTTCCAGACGCTTTTTCTTTGAGAAAGTAGCATTTCTTCGGCCTAGTCCGGGAAGAATCACATCGTTGTTGTCATTGTGAATATGAAAATCTTGGTAGGTATGATTTTGATAAATGCAGTTAAACATTACCATAGCAACGGAATATTGACTGACAGCTATCTGAAATGAAATTAGTTGACATTTTAATTTTCGAAAGTTTGCATGGTTTTGGTCGCAATTGTCGCTGTTTTAAACGCAACTATGGTTCAGCCTTTAATACTTATTTTGTTATTACTGTGTATCCGTAGGCTTAGTAGCTGGCTCTTGTGTAGATCTGTCGATTTAATAAAACACTGTATTTAATTCCAACAGCATTTTATTCGTAAGGTAACACTAACGTTTTATTTACAATATTCACTTAATAACTTCCCACTATCTGAGAATACACTACATCAAATTACTAGTTACACTTCAAATTGCATTCACACATACGTTTCCATAATACTCAATACTTTCACAATGTATTAACTTGTTGAACTTTGTTTTTGTTAACTTTACCTACATAGTACAAGAAATGTGGACAATTTCCACTCGGTGACGTGCTTTACTTTTAAAAAGCAGTCGTGCAACATGCACCGCCGAACTTTCGGGGAACAGTCCCCTTGATAAACTTATATTTTATGCGTTTAGCCAAACTCTGCTTGGCGACCGTCTGGAGGCTGCGTTGCCTCATCCCTTCTCGCGTCTGTCTCCCTTCCTCACGCAGCTTGGTAGGTGACTATCCCTGGTGAAGCGCCTGACTACACATGACAACAATCCTGGGCATTTACGTATACGTGAGGAAAAGAGATGGACTAATAAAAACGCAGACAGCACAGCGTTCGTTATTGCATCGTGCGATAGCTACATAAGCGCTATACACACACCATATACATCAATTAGACTTCCAAGAATGCCATCAGTGGCGTACTTTGCTTTAACACTCAGCGTGTTCTCAACATTCTCCCCCCCGTTGGAGCACTCGTGCTTCAACTACAACCTTAACAATCCATACAAACACATGGTTATCTACACAAACTACTGAACTCGAATGCATCCAGTTATTACTACCGGTATTCGACAATGAACCTTAAGTCCAAACACAGTTTGGAGCTCTTAACCTACTTAACTTAATTTACACTATCTCCCGACATTTGATATTTCGTTTCACATTACTGACTTTCTGATAACTCGATGTTATCAACTCCGCACTAACTGATCTTTACGCAACGCGCACTGAATAGGTGTCACTCACCACGTGACTCTACACTAGCTAGCCTAGTACATCATAAGATTTTACATTAGTTGAACCTTAAAACTAACATTTTACATCCAGTATATTCAGATGCCATAGCACAGACTGCATAATTTTTCATGTGTAACCCGATCATCAGATTAAATTTATGTGTAGCCGTTTTCCTGCACAGACGCAGAATAGCGCCGTACTTTTTGATCATAGTTTGCTCATTGTCACATCGTTGCTGACAGACAAGAACAACAGAAAATTAGAAAGTTGACAAAAGGTCGAAAACGAGAATCAGTGTAAACTGACCATACACACCAAAGCTACAACTTTCTGTAGACTGAAAACGCAGTTCATCTCCCTAAGCTGAAAAGGTCGAAGATTGGCGCTCGGTTGAGGCACCCTACAATAGCTCCCTGGCGAGCAGAATAAAATCACATGCCAGCTCCCTAAGCTGAGAAAACGCAGTTCAGCTCCCTAAGCTGAAAAGGTCGAAGAACAAAAATTACCAATCTGGTCACGGCGTGACCTGAACTGTTGCCATCCACCACATGAATGCAACCTAGCCCTAATGTACGTGTTGACGAGTTACCTGTTGGTTGGTACTCACCAATCCAACGCGCATTTGAACGCCCCCTTGTGGAAGTAACCCTTGCGTACTCAACATATGAGGCACAAGTCGTAAATTTGCACCCCAAATTTATAAGCATGGTGGTATAGAAACCACCCCTAAAAATCGTAAGTCTAAACTAACCCTAAATGTAAGCGTCGACGAGTTACCTGTTGGTTGGCACTCACCAATCCAACGAGCGCGTGAACGCCCCCCTTGTGGAAGTAACCACGCCTCCCAACCCAGAAGAAGACCCATTAATTCCCCTGAACTGAGCGCAACAAACAAACATCTCCCTGACCCCAGCCCAACTCAGAGGAATGACACTGGTAATAAGGCTGACACTACACGTGCCCATGTAGTGCGGAAACCAATGAGCTTGAAAGAAGAAGGGAAGAAATGAAAATATGTTAGGAACCCCGTAAGGCGAAAGTTGCAACAGCCCAATCTTGGAGCTGGTGCGACAGGGACAGAGCGATACTGCCAGGGTAGATGGCTACCTTTTTTTATACACCAGGTTTGCGATTGGTGTGTCCACCTAGACCTTTAAAAGAGATTGCCAAACGTTAGTTTGCGCGCTCTCGCTTCGATGCTTGGTTAGAGCAAAGGACCAACAAAAAAAACCAAAAATTTGCAAAAGATCATTTACTTTTTTAGGTTGCCCAGGGATTATCGGTCTATAACCCCAGTAACTTTTGTGGCAAGCTACCAAACCGAAACAGGCAGGAAACCTGGAATAAAAAATACTTAAACACTAATAGTCTTTTCGACTTAGTCACAACTAACCTAACTTGAGGCGACAAGCAACTATGTGCTGTACCCTAAACTAATATAATACTCATTTACTCGTGATGATGCTCCAGAGTCACATCTGACTCGTCATACAATAGAGGGGACACTTTAACTATTGACCTAGTAAACACGCTAGTCGCAGTTTTTAACTTAATAACTCTTACATTCCCGTCTTTCCCTGGATACACTTCCAGAACGCGTGCTAGCGGCCATTGCAATGGAGGTACGTTATCCTCTCTCAGTAGCACTATATCATTCGGAATGATATTTCGTGTGGCTTTCAGCCACTTTGGGCAATTTTGAAGGCGATTGAGATAATCGACTGACCATCGTTTCCAAAAAATTTGTTGAATCTTAGTGCATTGTTGCCAAAACTTTAACCTATTATCGGGAATCTCCGTCAAATCTTTTTCCGGGTATGCAGTTAAACTTTCTCCTATTAAAAAATGCCCGGGCGTCAAGTAGCTAAAATCTGAAGGGTCATTAGTAAGTAGGCATAGTGGCCGTGAATTTAGAACCGCTTCTATCTGAGTTAACACCGTATAGAATTCCTCGAACGTGAATTTTGAATTGCCCATTAATCTGAAAATATGATGTTTCGCGCTCTTTACTGCCGCTTCCCATAATCCGCCCCAATGAGGAGATCTAGGGGGAATGAATTTCCACTGAATTTCATTTTGAGCAAGATAATCCAAAAATGGTGTACAATTTTGTGAATTGTTGAAAAATTTGTACACTTCGTACAGCTGATTATTTGTTCCCTGGAAATTGGTAGCGTTGTCACTGTAGATCACTGTCGGGTTACCTCTACGCGCAATAAATCGTTTTAAAGTCATTATAAAAGATTCCGTAGATAAACTAGTCACTAGTTCAATATGAATTGCTTTTGTGGACATGCACACAAATATCGCAATGTACGCCTTGATGAACGAAGCTTTCCTCAATCGAGAGGATTTTATTAGGAATGGGCCACCGTAATCGATTCCTACTTTTTGAAACGCACGCGCTGGATGAACTCTATCCTTCGGATGATCTGCCATAATTTGCTGAGCTGGATGCGCTCTAAACCGAGTGCACGTTGTGCAATTCCTTACTGCTTTTTTTGCTTCTCGCAACCCGTTTAATGGCCAAAATCGTAACCTGAAATTCGCTAGCACCGATTGCGAACCTGCATGTCCCAATCTCAAATGTTCGTACTTTAACATGATTTGTAATATGCCATTATGTAAGGGCAATAAATAAGGGTGTTTTTGATCAAACGAGATATCTGCCTGTTCCAATCTACCTCCCACTCTGATTAGCTGGTTTGAATCCATTAAAAGTTTAAGATGTTTTAATTGTTTATTTGAAATTATCTGTTTATTTTTCAACTCTGAAACTTCTTTAGAGAAATGCTGGCTCTGCAAATTCTGTACTATAAACCGTTGAGATTCTTCCAGTTCGTTGACCGTGGTCGTTGGTTCCTGAATTTTATCATTTCTATTTTTCGTGTTATGTATAAATCTAAACATGAAAGCCAAAGCGCGCACTAGACGTGAAAAATTAGAAAAACGTGAAAAATATTCTATCCAGAACTCATAAGGCTCGGCCCTGCGTACTGCGACAAGTGCTATTTTCTTTTATTCAGGAATATTAGCAACACTCACCTGTTCATTGTATAAGGTCAAGTCCAAGTGGACATCAAGTAGAAATTTAGGTCCATGAAACCAAAGTCCTGAAGTTATTATATCTGTCGAGAAATTTCCGCGAGACAGAATGTCTGCCGGGTTATCAGCTGATTTTATATATCTCAATTTACTATGCTCAGTAATGGTTTGAATCATAGATACTCTGTGAGGCACGAATGTAGACCACCTGCTTGGGTGATCGTTGCACCAAGCGATAACTATTTTTGAATCTGACCACAAATTTACTTATGAAAAAGTCACGGTTTCCCTGAAAATATTCAGAATCTTTTGCGTTAGCTGCGTCAACAACACCAATGCGCAGAGTTCAAGACTTGACACTGTAATAGTTTTGATTGGAGCCACCATGGATTTAGACGAAATCAGAGTGCTTGATGCCGAGTTATCATCGTATAAAATTCTAAAGTATACGCACGCACCGTACGCCATTGTGCTGGCATCTGCAAATCCGTGTAATTCTATGCTCGAAATTGGTTTGTCCCTACAAATTTTTCTAGGAATTTCCAAAGCTGCAAGAAGTGAAACCATAGATAAAAATGCGTTCCATTCGTTTAATAAATCGCTGTTAGTGACTTCTGTATCCCAATCTAATTTTTGGATCCAAAGCTTTTGCATTAGGATCTTTCCCCGTGCCACCACTGGATTAATTAGTCCCAAAGGGTCGAAACATTTTGCCAAAGTTGACAGAATAACTCTCTTTGTTGGTGCCTTAGTTGTAGTGTCGACAGGAATCGAGATTTTTAACATGTCAACATCTGGAAGCCATTTTAGACCTAAAACTTTGTTTGGCGCATTGTCAAAATTTAAATCATATTCAGCCAGTTGTTGCTCCGAAATAGACACGAGAAATTGGTTAGAGTTTGAACACCATTTGTGTAACGTGAAACCAGACTTACCCAATAAATTTTTTAATTGCAGGTGCAATTGGCTTAACTGCTCAACATTATCGCAACCTGCCAGAATATCGTCAACGTAACATTGAGACTTTAATGCGTGTGAAGCTACCGGAAACTCCTCGGCGCCCAAATCTGCTACTTCCTGAATCACTCTAGTGGCCAAAAACGGAGCTGAATTCGTGCCATACGTTACACTTTGCAACTCGATACATTTTTATTCGTCCTGAGGGTCATCTCTCCAAAGAATATTTTGCAAAAACGTATGGTCCGGATTAATTGCGATTTGTCTGTACACTTTTCTTATATCTGATGTCAACACAAACTGATAGAATCTAAACCTACACAGTATATCAAACAATTCAGGCTGTACCTGATAACCTTTTAAGGTGACGTCATTCAACGAATATCCTGATGATGATTTAGCTGATGCGTAGAAAACTACACGCAGTTTTGTCGTTAGACTAGCTTCCCTGATAACGCATAAATGAGGAATAAAATATTTATTGTTATTGGTTTTATTTTGCAAATTCATCGGCACGTATTTAGCGTGGCCGAGTTCCACGTATTCGTCAATAAACCGTTTATAGTCGTCAAATAATTGCGGGCCTCGTTGTAATCTTTTTTCCAATAAGAAAAACCGTTTTTCTGCCATTTTAAATGAATTTCCTAAATTTTCGTATGCACTTGGTGTTATAAAAGGCATATTAACCTGGAACGAACCGTTATCTAACCGCTTAGTTGTGCTAACGAATATATTCTCTGCCAACTTATCATCGATTGACAATGCAGACTTCGAAGACACTTCCTCAATTGACCAAAATTTTGTCAGCATGTCATCCACTTCCTGTGTTTGAAGAAAAAAAGAAGCGCTACTATTTGACGCGTTTATATTTCGCACGGGCCCTGAAGCAACACAGTGGGCTGGGACCGTCCCTGCTATAATCCACCGTGTGGTATTAACTAATGTAGGCATATTGCTGCCTAATGAACAATAGCCTTTGCTCAAAATTGTGTAATAAACATCCGCGCCTAAAAGCATCTCGATATCTGAAGAGATGTTAAATGTGGGGTCTGCCAGTTGACTGCGCAGTTCATAGGGAATGTCGAGATTATCTACATCGATCAGTATCTGAGGAAGTTTATATGTTATGTTTTCAAGAATTATACACGATGGAACCGCGTGACAAATATCCTGTCGCTTCGAGTATATATTTACGTTTGTCATTTTATTTGACATAAAACTATTTTGCGATACGCTGGAAATATTTAAACTATGTTTGTATACGTCACAACCTAGCTTGTCTACTAAAGCCTGAGTAATAAAAGAGCTTTGACTACACATGACAACAATGCCGCGCCGCAACCATGCGGTTTCTATGATGAATCCTGGGCATTTACGTATACGTGAGGAAAAGAAATGAACTAATAAAAACGCAGACAGCACAGCGTTCGTTATTGCATCGTGCGATAGCTACATAAGCGCTATACACACACCATATACATCAATTAGACTTCCAAGAATGCCATCAGTGGCGTGCTTTGCTTTAACACTCAGCGTGTTCTCAACAGTCGCAATAAATTATGGAAGCAACAGCGATAGTGAGTTTGAAAATGTGCCTTACGAAATTTCCAATGCAGCAGCTGCTGCTACAGCACAATTATTGCCTGAAAAATCAAAGTCCAGGTACGAAAACGTTTATGATTTGTTCACGAGATGGATGGATATGAAGAAATGCAAAACTATTACAGAGGATGTAATTTTAGCTTACTTGGCGCAAAAATCTGAAACTGTCAAATCCTCTACCCTGTGGAGCATGTACTCTATGTTGAAAAGTACCATTTTAGTGAAGAAAAATGTAAACATAGCCACTTTCCCAAAGGTAATCGCATTTCTTAAAAGGAAGAATGTTGGTTATAAAGCAAAGAAATCAGAAGTCTTCAGCAGCGAGCAAATCAACAAATTCATTAAAGAAGCAGATATTGAAACATATCTAATGCTAAAGGTAATTTTAACAAAATATTACGATTGTTGGATATAAAAGTATCAACTTAATTTGCTTCATTTTCAGGTAGCAACAATTATTGGGTTAGCCGGTGCGTGTAGACGGGAAGTACTAACAAAAATGTCAATTGATCTAATAAACTACAAAGAAGACATGTTGCTTGTGAAAATACCAGATTCTAAAACACATATTGAGAGAAATTTTGTCGTAATTGGGCAAGAAAACCTGCTGTTGTATAGGCAATATTTATCTTTACGGCCATACCATACTCCACATAACAGATTATTCGTGAATTACAAAAAAGGAAAATGTTCGATTCAGCCCATTGGTATCCACAGTTATGGGAATCTCGGATTAAAAACTGCAGAATTTTTAAATTTACCCAATCCTAAAAATTACACAGGCCATAGCATGCGTCGAACTTCAGCGACGATATTTGCTGATAATGGTGGAAACATCACAAATTTGAAGAGACACAGTGGCTGGAAGTCTACCAATGTCGCTGAAGGATATATAGACAATTAACTAACAAACAAAATTAAAATTGCCAAGACCATTCAAAAATTATCAGATGAAAACAATCAATATGAAACGGAAACTTTACCTTCTTGTTCTGACTACAAAAGGCATTTAAATTTACCAAGTGTTTCAAACAAATTAAATCCTTTCAATATTAGCAATTGCTCAAATTTTAATATAAATAAGAATTAGAATGTTTCTGTTAGTACCTATCTTCTGTTCGAATTTCAATATTTAATACAAATAAGAATTAAAATGTTCAAAATTTTGTTCTATAAAGAAATATAATAAAGAAATGTGTCTCTTTGATTTGTTATTCTACATGGTTGCCGAAAAAATAGTGTACGCAACACGTTCGAAAACGGTTTTTTTGAACTCGCAGACTTCCAGTTCCAATTTTGTCAACTCGTCCAAAAACACAGTATTTTCCGGACTTGTTACGTAAATTACTATTATTTTAACTGAAATATGAAAATTTAAACTTTAGAATCCTATAAACTGCCAACTAATATGGAAAAAGTCTTTGTAAAATAAAAAATGTTCTTGCAATAACACACAACATGAAATTTAGGAACATTTAAAGATATTATATTTTTTATTTATGTTAATTAGATCATGTCTAGGAACCACAAATGGATCTGAACCATTAAAACGAAGAGGACCATAAAATACAAATGTATTGGCCACCTTCTCAATTTGGGCTTTCTTTGGCCAAATGTAAGAATCTTGATAAGACTTCATAAACCTAATTTGACTAGTATTTTCATCAATAACTCGAACGATTTTTCCAAGATACCATTTGTCATCAAAATATACAGTGTAATAATCATCCCTTTTAATTTTAATGGTTTCTTCAAAGACAGATTCGCCTTCACTCTCTGCCTCAAATTCACTTTCTAGTATCATTTCCACATCTGTTGTAGTCGTGTTCGTATCTGATTCGCTTTTGTTTTTGTCACAGAATATGCTTTTTTTTATCAAATTTGTAAGAGGCTCGTCGTCTGAATCAGACGACAATCCTTTTTTTTTCATATCTTTTTTTCTTCTTGGTAATTTTTGTTTTCCACCAAGAGTGGCTTCATCCTTCGCTTTAAGAACTCCAAGTGCTTTTTTCGTGGTTAAAATGGAGCCAACTTGATCAGTAATTCTTTTTCGTATTTTGCTTTCACCTGACACCTTCTTTAAATTTTCATTGAGTTTCATTCTAATAAAATTTTCAAGATTATTGCTTGAAGGGTTATTGACTGTATTAGTATTTTCGGTATCTTTAGTCGAAGTTAAATATGTGTTGTTGTTTGAAGTTGAACTGCGACTAGCCTGCTCCTTAAGATGCACAAGGTTTGTGTCTGAAATTTTGAAACGTTGAAGTTTTTCAATGTCAAAATCTATTTCAGGAAATTTTACAAAGTTTACTGGAAATAATCCAGTTGACCTGAAACCTGAGACCAAGTTTTTTGTTTTAAAGGAAATTTTACAAATTCTCTTAAGCATTTTTGAAAATTTGTTGTTGGGTAGTACTTTACCAGGAAAAGTCCTATTGTATTCCAACAAAAGATTATTCCAGTGACCTTTTATTCCTTTGAACACACATTTATCCAATGGCTGCATATTGTGTGTCGAATTGGGTGGCAGCTTAACCAAAATAACACCATTATCCACAGCAAGCTTCGCGAGTTTAAAATTACTAAGCATGGCAGCTCCATCAAAAATTAATATAACTTTCTTTCGCCTTCTAATGTTTAGTGTACCTACAAACTCCAGGAAAAGCTCTCCTAACCATTTGTAGAAGATATCTGCATCCAACCAGCCATTCGTTGAGCTGTATAGTAAGTTCCGGGATACTCTTTTTCTTCGCGAGGAAACCAATTTTTCCAAACGTATTTTCCCTGGAAAATTATTAGAGGTGGAAGTTTCTCCCCAAAAGCATTACCGCATGCCAAAACCGTTGTGTTCTTTTTTCCGGAACCTGCAATATTTTTCGAAACCCTTTTTGTGCAACTATCTTAACCTTCTTCGGGTCATGAGCAAAACTTGTTTCGTCGCAATTGTGTATACGATAACCATCTCCAGGGCCGATTTTTTCATCTGTATAAATTTTTTGAGTAGTACCATAATATTGACTTATTGTAAATGGATCTGCTGCTTTTACCCGCATCGAACTCATTGTTTCACCCTTTCGGAGCGATAAATTGGGATGTCTTTTCATAAAGTAATAGATCCAATCCGGTCCTGGACCTCTGTCCTTCCCATTGTGGTTCCATTATATGTTGGAATATTCACAGTATTCTTTAACAAACCATAGAACCTCATTCCTAGTCAACCCATATCCAGTAGGACTGGTTTGCAGCAAGTAAGTCACAATTGTGTTTTCATCCTCAGTGGTAAGTTTGGTTTTTCTCCCAGCGCCTATAGATTTTATGGAAGCAGGTGATTGGTTTCGATATTTAGATAATGTAGAAATTGGTATTTTGAATTTCTCAAAAGCATCCTGCAATGTTTTCCCCTTTCTTACATACTCAACTACACATTTTAGATCACTTAAACTATATAGTGTTCTTTTAGTTTTAGGTTTGTGCACTCTCGGCATTGTGCAAAACTCTGAAAATAGAAATAATTTTTTTAATGGAGCAATTGTAAAATCGTTTTACTATTGCCCCACAGCTAGTGAATATGTCGGGCAATAGTGAAACAACCACAACATAAAAACGACTCTATTTACAAAAACCATTTAAGCAGAAAACCTAACCTCAAAGTTGACTAATTGTATTTAATATGAATATGTTAGCAAGTGTAGTACATATTTCCATGAAAATCCATAATCTTGCAAAAATAAGTTAACTTATCTTATGAACTACCTGTGATGACTAGTAGAAATATTATAGTTATAGTTATAATAGCAATTGTAAAATCGTTTTACTGTTGCCCCACAGCTAGTGAATATGTCGGGCAATAGTGAAACAACCACAACATAAAAACGACTCTATTTACAAAAACCATTTAAGCAGAAAACCTAACCTCAAAGTTGACTAATTGTATTTAATATGAATATGTTAGCAAGTGTAGTACATATTTCCATGAAAATCCATAATCTTGCAAAAATAAGTTAACTTCTCTTATGAACTACCTGTGATGACTAGTAGAAATACATCAAAAAATAAAGAAATACTAGTACTTACCGAAAACGTGGCGTAGATATCAAATTCACAATTAAACTAGCTATTAAATGACACTTAGCGGTAGTGCCAACTTAATTTAACAAAAAAGTTATTTTCGATTTTATTTTAATGACATGTTTACCATTAATATTACTTAGACATAAATATCTTTGTAACTTCACGTACAAAATTTAGTATCGCCTGGTACTCCTTTGATAATGATCCGCAAGGGTCGGGGTAGAAACACGTGTCAGGCAACTGAATTAAAATTGTGAAATATAACAAGTAAAACTTTAATTCACAATTCACAAATCAATTATAAAAAGGTTATTACTTAACTAAAACTTTATGTGCTACCCATGGTTCATGGAGACCCAATCTTCAGTAAAAACACCTACACAAGAACCGGATATAGTCATGGCATGACACTTGATTTCCTTGGCTTCATCAATTCATTTATTGGGCGTCAATTTGTATAGTCATAGGTGTTGGCATAGTCACGTTGCGGCCATTGCAAAGGCAGCCTCGCAGAAGCTTGGAATACTTTTTTCCGAAATAAGAATCTCTATACACCCCAACAACTTCTTTTGATGCTCTATAAAGCCCAAATTAGACCGTCTGTAGATTACTGTTCGCATTCTCTGGATTGCTGGATTCCATTCAAATAAAAGCCATTCACTTGATCGGTGTTCATGATCTAACAAACAATCTGGAAAGTCTTGAACATCGAAGGCAGGTTAGCGACTTGAGTTCATTTGACTGATATTTTCATAGCGAGTACTCAACTGAAGTTGCCCGCTTGATTCCACATATTGCGGTACGTGGTAGATATACACGACAAGCCACTGTAGCCCACCCGTATATGGTTCAGCTTAGTGCCCCTCGAACGGCACTCTTTTAAGATTCGGTCATCTGGAGAACGTCATCACTCTGGAACGACCTCCCTCTGCAGTGCTGTGTCTTATGACCATAATAAAAAAAAATTTAAAAAAACACAGAGCCTTAGTATTTTCTGCGTACCACGGTATTGTTAAAAAGAAAGATGTATTAATCGAAAATGTTTTATTTCTTCTTAGTCGACTTTATTCATTTTTTTATATCAAAATTGTAGGTAGCTAAAAAATAGTAAAATTCTCATATTTTTGTTTATTTAGCCTACTAGTATTTAAATGAACAGGTAAACGAAACCAGATTAATCAACACAAATACAGCACCCTCCACCACAAGTTTGTTTCGTTTCTTCATAGAAACTTACTTTCTATTTTGCTTTGTTTATTAATTGTTTTGCTAGATCTGAATATATTTAAAATAATATATTTAATATTTTTATTTTATAGGAATGTTACTGTTACTGGGGTCTTGTTTCTTTTGACGTTGTTTTATATTATGTTGTAACAGGGTTGTAGCATACTTTCGAAATAAAGGTTATTATTATTATTATTATTAACAGCATACTCTTTAAGCCACTGGATGCGTTTATTTTGGATTATATAAAAGATAAATTCTATAAAAATAACATAGAAATTGCTAATTACCTTAGGGAACTCATTCAGAACGACATTATGGATTTAGACAAAATTCTCCTTTACAAAAATTAATGGTAATAATGTATGTATGTTATGTAATACTTCCATTTCCGTTGCTAAAAAAGGAAGTATTGAGAGGTATCATAAAATTGTACATTTGAAATAAAAAAAAAATCATTTTTATTACATTCTGCCACCAGAAAAAAAAACTGAAACAATTAAAAAACATAGACAATAGCATGCAAAATGCAACTGAAGCATCATACCGTGTGTCCCAGATAATTGCACAAAAAAAGAACCCTTATGAAGATGGGGAAATGATAAAACATGCGTTTTTTAAAGCTGAAGATTCGTTATTTAACAGCTTTACAAATAAAGACGAGTTAGCTTCAGTTATAAAATCAATGCAACTTTCTGTTATGATATTTTATATTTTTTAACAGTTAAGAGCTGACTGCAACTGGAGGAATCAACAGATATACATTCTTCAGTCAAATTTCCTTTTCTTTTTATTTACCTCGAATAAAGCAGATGACTGAGTCACCAGAAAGGAAAAACTAAAACAATTAAAAAAACAGTTAATTGGACAACAGTCAATATCTTTGGAATTATGGATTTAAATGAAAATAATTCGGATCTTATCATAAATGCTATGAATAACCTTAGAAGAACGCATTGCAAAACATGATGGAGCGCTTAAGTTTTACACTATCAGAGAATTTCACGAAAACCAGTGAGTACGGAGCTACATAGGTCCTTATAAACAGGAGTTCAGCAACGTGCAGGCGCTTGCTGTAATGTTATCTGTTATCTTAAAAATTCCGACATTCTTATTTTTGAATTAGATGACTATTTTAACAGATCAAATATTTTCCTCAGTATGTAAATCTTAAATAAATTCTGTTCCGCTTGTTTACAAGCCTGCGTGAAACCCTAGAGGTGTCTCTCATCTGCAGGAGTTTTCTGCAACAAAATACATGTTTTTCAGTATATTTGAAGTGAATAAATTTTCTAATTTCTTTTCGGGAGTAATACGGGAATCCGGGGATTTTTTATTCCAAAGTCCTTAGATCCGAGTATTAATAAAGTAAATCTTTGGATATACACCCCTAATTGCTATCTATTGATCCTGCTTTTTGTTGAATTGTAAGATCGAACAAATTTTTATATTATACAACTTTTATTAACAAGAAAGCTTCCCATGCAGATATAAAATTAGTTGGAATGGTCGGGAAATGCCACTTTCTGTCTGTGTAGGGAAGTATTTTAATAACTAGGTGCTGGTGCTGGCCGGGTAAATCACTATTTTACACCTATTTATCCAAATCAGATCAGAACATAACCGAAACCTAAATACACTGGACCACAAGATTAACCGGACGGAAAAAATTTTGCTTTAATTGAATCTTAAATAACTTTTAAGATTTTTTACCAAGATCGATAATTTTTTGACATGTTGCAGATGCTGTCCTCTTCATCATGTTCTGATATCGTTTTTACGAACAGTGTGAATGGATATGTTGACATGCAGGGTAGCACAGAAAATGGCGTTTTACGCTTAATTTCTGAATATCCTGTGGAAAAATTTAAGAACTGATTAATGTTTCTTTTACGGCATTTTTAAGTCCCATCTTTTCTTAACAATATATTTTTTTATTCATACCGATATATGGATTATTAAAAGAAAAACGCAGGTTTAAAGGAAATAATTCAATAATCCTTTATTAGCAACAAAAAATTAAAAAATAGCATGGGGTATTAAGATTGTTTTATTAAAATCGAGTATTTCCTCTACGAGCTCAAATAATAGCTCTCATTCCTTCAGGCATCAATTCAATTAAAGCAGCAACCGCGTCTTGTGGTATCTGCTGCCACTCGTTTTTCAGTGCCTGTGCTAACGCAACCAAAGTATGAAACTCGCCGTAGTTCTGCCTAACCCTCTTTCCTAGTATATCCCACATATGCCCAATAGGGTTCAGATCCGGACTTCTTTAGGGCCAGTCCAATACTTAAACGCTAACATCGTTTAAATATTGCCTCGTTATTTGTGCTGTGTCCTATTAAATGCGAATATAGTACCACATGTTCTTCTAAGCACTGTCTAATGTATTTATTAGTGTTAATACCCCCCTGAAACGTAATGAGGTCTATACGGGCTTCCAAAGAAATGCCGCCCCACATCATCACTCCTCCGCCACCAAATTGCACTCTAGGAGAGAAACAGCATTGAGCGTATCGTTCTCCGGGCCTCCTCCACAGTCTTTGACGTTCGTCAGGTGAATATCGCGTAAAACGAGACTCGTCTGTAAAGAGAACGTTTTGCCAGTCGTTCATGTCCCAATCTGCATGAGCTCGAGTAAATTCAAGGCGCTGCCTTCGATGACCTGCATCTAATAATGGTCCTAATGCCGGTACATGAGATGTTAGATTCTGTTCTCTCAACCTTCTGCGTACGATTTCAGATGAAACTAAGGTACCGTGAACATCTGCCAATCTTATACCTAAAACCGGAGCAAAGGCTATTCGTTCTTGAAGAACCTGAAGACGAAGAAATCGATCTTCAACTGCATCTGTGGCTCTTCGTCTTCCCTGCCCGAATAAGAACCAGTTAGTCTAAATCTTTCTATCGCGTCGGATATCGTACTGCGTGGATGGCCAAGCCGTTCTGCGATATACAGACGGACGACCATCATCTTGTAAAGCAACGGCTTGTGCCACTTCTTCTGGTCTCATCTTTAGTTTACATAAATACACTTATCGTTTACGGAACGGTTTCAAAACACAAAATAACCAACAACTTACTTAACAAACGCTGGAAGTACAGCAATTAATAAATCTGTAATTTGTTGACAAAAATCTTCTTGACAAGCCATGGTGTCATGAAAACTGGATTCAGGAAGACAAAGCCAACTTTACAAATTAATTTTTTAATTTTTTGTTGCTATAAAGGATTATTGAATTATTTCCTTTAAACCTGTGTTATCCTTTAATAATCTAGATATCGGTATGTATCAAAACACAAGTTGTTGAGAAAAGATGGGACTTAAAGATGTCGTACAAAGAAACATCAATCAGTTCTTAAATTTTTCCACAGGATGTTCAGAAATTAAGCGTAAAATGCAATTTTCTGTGCTACCCTGTATGTCAACATATCCATTTACACTGTTCGTAAGAACGATATCAGAACATGATGAAAAGTTATTTGAGATTGAAATGAAGCAAAAATTTTTTCGCCCGGCTAACTTGGTGGTCCAGTGTATATGTCATTAAAAAATTTCCAGGAAATGTGCCATGAGAATTTATTACCGAGACTGCAGTCAAATCGGGAAACAAATCTAATCTAAATAAAATAATAGATAATTTATTTTTATGAAGTCTGGAGGTCTCACGTAATGCATGTTATTCTGAACAATATTATGATAGAATACAACAATAAGGGTCATGTATGATTTACGATGATAATAAAACTTAATATGCAGAAAATACTATAATATTCGCTTTTATCTACGATCGTTCTAAAACAACAACTACATAATATAATTTTACATCCCTTTTAATACGGTAAGGGTGATAGGAGATTATTTAGATTTGGCAACAGCAACAAAACAGTGTTAGATATAAGTTTCGTAAAAGTCAAATCGAAATTTTTAGCTTGTTGTTTGTTTTTCCGCATCAAGTATATATTTGATTTGCTGGGACGAAATGTACAGGTTTCTATAATAATATTATTACCTATTATAGTCTTTAAATGGCATTTTTCTTGGAAACTAAGCTGCAACTTTATAAATCCCCGGGGGGCATGATAGGGCACCGAATCTTACAAAATGAAAAATATGCAAGAACAATATCTTTAGAATACCTCTACGTTTCTTCAAACTTTCCAAACTAAACCTAGCCAAAAGGACATTATTATCTATACCGGTATTTCATGAACTGTCTCTGAATCTGTTCAACAGCTATAACACATTTATTGTAAATAGGTGCCCATAATAAAGACTTCTTCTTTATTCTTATGATAAGGCACAGCACTGCAGGATTAATCCTTTATAGCGCTCTGCGAGCGGTGCATGTACGCAGCAAACGATTCACGTTGGTCTTGAATCTTTGCAGATTATACTCGTTGCGGAAAACGGCCTCAGGGAGGTCGTTCCAGAGTGATGACGTCCTCCAGATGAAGGAAGATTCAAACAGTTTCGTTCGAGGGACACTAAGCTGAGCCACTTACGGGTGGGCTGCAGTGGCTCGTCGTATATTGCTACCATACACCGCTCTGAGTGAAATCAAGCGGGCAACGTGAGCACTTGCAATGAAAATATTTGTGAAAAAGGCTGAGGTCGCCAACCTGCCTGGAGTTGTTTGTCAGATCATGGTCACCGATCAAGCGAATGACTCTTCTTTAAATGGAATCCAGCAATCACAGGAAATGTTGAGGAGCAGAGCCCCAAAATATGCGAACAGGACTCCAGCGATTGTAGAATTTAGGCTGTATAGGGCATCTAAAGCTGTTGCGGTGTATAGAGGTTCGTTCGGAAAAGTATCCCAAGCTTCTGCGAAGTTGCCTCAGCAAGGGCCGAAACGCGACTATGCCAAGGCATTTGACTATTCAAATTGACACTCAATAAATAAATTGATTAAGCCAAGGAAATGGAGTGTCCCGCCATGACTATATCGGGTTCTTCAACATTAACTTTTTTAGAAAAAACTGCCGTTTGGGTTTTTTAGCGTTAAGTTCTACTAGGTTACTGTCACCCCAGGACAGAATTTCTTCCAGATCATTGTTGAGATGTGAGACATCTTGCTGCCTATAGAGATGTGCATGGGTAGCCGATGTCCGAGCATCCAAAGTAAAAGATGAAACATGTTTGCTGTCACCAGCGAAGCTATATATAGGATCTTCAGTTTTTCCAAAAGATCGTTAAGGTATAGTAAGAAGAGGGTGGGCGACAATATAGAACATTGAGGGACTCCGGCGTTGATGTTAATGTGTCTGAAAAAAAATCCGTCCATCGCTACTTGCAAACGGTCTTTGAGAAAGCCTGACAGCCATGAACAAAATTGAACCGGCATTCCGCATGCTCTCACTTTAGTTAGGAGCCCCTCATTCCATACTCGGTCAAAGGCATTGAAAATGTCTAGTGATGGTCTATTGCGTTGTCCCAAAAGTGAGTAACATAAGCGAGAAGGTGTTCTGTCCATCTAAACTCCTAATAATGTTGAGGCCTACCAGGTACTTTAATAATTTCTCGTTGATAACCTTCTGCTTGCTGTTGTTTGGCAATGTCTTCTTGTCTTTTTTGGGTATGGACAGTTTTCCAGCAAGAAGGAAATATTCCTTTTTCGTAAGGTAAGTTAAAAAGCCTACAAAATATCGGCATCGGTCCATCAACGCATGTGCTAATTAGGATGACTAGAATATCGTCAAGACCAGTAGCTTTTTTGGCGTCCAGACTCCTCAAGATTCGCTTAACATGGCGGTGCCGGAAAATAAATCTCGAGCATTCTCGATTCTACAGGGGGAATATTCGGTGGAGCCTTTCCCTGAAAATTAACAGTTGTTAAATTAATAAATATTAATGTAAAAGAATAGTTCCGCCAGTAAGTTTGTCTGAGCTTTAGTCGCAATGGTGCCATCAGAATGTGTTGGAGGTGGGATGGTTGACTTGGTAAAGTTCTGACTGACGACCTGAGCTACTTTTTTTGGTAAACAAAGGCTTGCCATTAGAAGGACTCTTTTTTGAGAAAGGGATGTAGGCTTCCATGTCAGTAAGGTTAACCTCCGATACTTCTCTAGCATAGAGAGAGAGGGATCGAGAGAGAGGTAAAACAAACATTCTGCCAAGGAAAGGTTCGAAAATAATCCTTTAGGACATCCCACTTAACTGATGTATAATTCCAGATCTTGCGTGGTTCAAGAAGCTACCCGGAACTAATTGATAGTTTGTTTAGTGCGTTTACCAATGTTAGATGTAAAACCTTAAATGTTTGTATATTTCTAAAAGGGTTATAATTTCGAATAATTATACCAAGCGGTTGCATAGCTTTTGAAATTATTACCTTAGTGACGTGATCTCTAAAATTTAGTTTTAAGTCCACAATGACGCCCAAGTCTTTGACATTTTCAACATTTTCGAGTAATCATCAACATCAACATTTTTTAGCATGGAGTAAGAGTCCATTACTGATACACCAGTTATAAATGGCACTGACATTATTCTGCAATTTTTCGCAGTCAGAGTAAGATTAGAAGCCTCTACACACGATCCAATCTGCAAGGTCCAATCTACAGGGACCCTGCAAATTGGGTAGTGTGTAGGCATGTCGGACCGACAAAATCCAGATCGGACGGTTGGTTCGGCACGATTGGGTCGATTTCATCGATATTTGACGAGGCACGTCATGTATTAATTCTGACAGATTTGCCACAATTATTTTGTTTTTTGAATCAAAAATGTCTGGAAGGGAGAAGCAAGCTTGGAGAGAGATTCTTGAGCTTTATAGGGATATGCCCTGCCTGTGGGATATTTTTAAGACCTATTATTTAAATCGAGACAGCAGTTCCTCAAATGTCTCTGTTTTCATTCTCAAAATGTTTTTAAAGTCAATTGGTCCTAATTCTTTAAGAATATTCATATAGCTAAACTGTTTCCTCTCTAATAGCCACTTCTTAACCCAGCATTTTCTTTTCTTTCTTGACGAATTATTTTCTAATAGCAAGATTTATTGACATTTACTACGAGCTTTTTTGACAACTAACCTTTATGTTCTGTGATTTTAACCTTTACGACTCAATATTGACTTTGTTTCTGTTTTCTGTGCACACTGCGGGATCGGGTGCTGTGGAGGCAGCACCCGATTTTCCCTTTCCTGCAAATCGGACCCTGCAAATATATAATTTTAGATCATCAGCAACTATTTGTTACATCACACCAATTACATCTAGAATATCGTTATTAAATTATTATATAAGAAATAAGAGTGATCCCAAGGTTTGGCCCCTGAAGAACCCCTGAAGTTGCTCCAAATAGCTGCAATTTGAACCCATTATACGAAACATAGTCCGTTCTGTTTTCTGAATAGGTTCTAAAGAAATTTATGACATTTTCCGTCGGGCCAAAACTTTTCTTATTTTAGTGATAGCACAGAAAATATAGTTACGCAACAGAACTCTCGAGATGTGGCAATAAACTGCCCACGAAAAGGAGCTCGGCTGGCGGCAGCGGAGTTCTAAATACGATTTTAACGGTCAACAAAACCGAGAATATAAGGATTCGGTGCTCTCGCGCGACGTCACCACAAGCAAGTGGCGTATTGAGTCGGCAGCCTATGCATTTTGAGTTCTTCGCTATTTTAGCATTAAAAATTGGGTGTTTTTGAAACTTTTAAAGGGATTTGAATTGAAAGAGGGTGCCAGTAAAAAGCAGCTGCCTTTGTAGCTGCTGTCAAAATCGGCATAATAATATAATGTTTGATTTTGTTTTGAATTAAGGCAGTTATTTCTTATACATTTAAGCAAATACAGAGTCAAATAAACAAAAAAGAGGACATGTTTTATCTGTAGGGTGAGGATAAACAATAAAAATACACCTCATTTTTAAAAGTCGTGCAGCACCCTGTAAAACAAAAAAAAAATCTTTATTTGTATTGAGTTTTAGCAGTGTAGATATTTACTTTCCAATGTTCTTGTTACAAAAAATTAAAAAACATCCCAAAAACGGAGCACAATAATCCTTATCACAATGGTAAAGCAAAACATGCAGTTTTGTACGTGTCGTTTAAGATGAACAGTGTTGAAGAATCGATTTAACAATGCCTGGAAATCCTTTAAGTAATGAAATTTATTTGCGAATAATCTTCCTCCATAAAGAAGGCCTATCATATCGACAAATAGCCGATAGATTAGGCTGTAACTACAGTGCGGTTAATCGGACCATTCAAAGGCGCATTGAGACGGGTTCTGTGGAAAGTAGACCTCGCAGTGGGCGTCCAAGAATTACAAACGAAAGACAAGACAGATATGTAGCTCAAGTGACTCGGAGAAATAGATTTGAAATAGTCAACAGTCATCGAAGGCAATTCCAGCATACATACCACCAAGTCGTTTCTAATGCCACCATCAGAAGACGCGTCATTGCCTCGGGTTTGCTATCTAGAAGACCTCTACGAGTTTCAAGGTTGTTACCTAGATATAGACGGTCGCGGTTAGAATGGGCTCGTGGCCACCAAAACTGGATTTTGCCTCAATGGTCAAATGTTATGTTCTCAGATGAGACAAGGATTGGATTGGTTAGTGACGATTGCCAGAGAAGTGGTATCATTTAAAGGCGGGAGTGTTATGTTTTGGGGTGAAATCATGTATGGAAGCAGAACCCCTTTGGTTCATGTTCCTGGCACTATTACCGGCCAAATTTATATCAATCTCATCCTTTGGCCTATTGTGCAACCAACTCCAGACAAAGCAGGTACCAATTTCATCCTTATGGACGATAACGCTCGTCTACATCGAAGCCGAGCCGTTTAACAGTTTCTTCGGGAGGGTGAAATTGACAGATTGGAGTGGCCACCTCTTTCTCCGGACATGAATCCCATCGAGCATGTCTGAGACTATTTGTCTAGATCGATTCGTCATCGCTTGAACCCACCTATGAACGCTCAGGAGCTCATTGTAGCCACTTCACATACAAGGCATACACGGACGTGTTTATACCTTGCTAGAAAGTATGGGTGGCAAAACAAGGTACTGAAAATAGTGTCGTGTGATTATTGTAATTTTTTCCACAAATAAATTTACTTGGCAATGAAATTTTTGGGTATTTTTTCTTTTTGCCCTAATAACCTTTAATTAGGTAAGTGTCAACATAGTCTAAAATGCTGCAAAAAACAATTAAATAGCTAATAGTAAGGATATATTTTTAGAATTAAAATTTTGTTTACTTCTGGATGTAATTTCAAACTAGTGCAAGATTTTTGAAAATGAGTGTAGGTTTACTGTTAACAACATTATTGTCACTAATAATGCAAATTACCTTGTAGCCTATTTCCTCTAACTTAGTTATAACTGTCTTAATTAATGAAAAAACTACAAGGTCAATTTTGGAGGTAGGGCTAATTTGCACTACTTCTTTAGCGCTTGACATAACGCTAAATATTATAAATACAAAAGCAGAATTCGCCAAACAAGCATTATTTTAAGTAGTTCCAACAATATTTCCTGCTTTATAATCAAGAAATGGTTTAATGTGGATTTCGTCCATTAGGAAAATTAGATAATTTTACGGTCTTACAATAACTTATAAAGGTTATTCCGAGCCTTTTTCGCGTACTCACAACATATATTTTTTCCTTCCGGTGTAGGGTCAGTCAACAAAAAACTGCAAATGTACTGTACAGGGTGTCCAGTTTTCGTATGTTTTACGGGTTATCTGCGTTATTAGTAAAGATAGAAGGTTGCGGTTTTCGCGGAACTGTGTTACTTTTTTGAGAAACAAACGATTCCATAAACAGAATTTTCATAGCCCCCTTAGTTTTATAGATACGGGGTGGTGTTTTTGAAAATTTTCCATTTTGGGACCCCCCCCCCCCGTATCTCGGTTTCGCTGCAACCTTTCGAAAAGGTAAAAAATAAACTTATTAGTTTTTTTTACGTAGAATACAGTGGCTTGGTCAGATTTTTTCTATGTATAATTGTTTTCGAGAAAAAGAGCAAACTTGCATTTTTTTAAATGGGACACCCTATATATTTTTAGCTATTATGATTCAGCTTATCACAAGCTTTTTAAAAATATATAACACTTTATAGCTGTTTTCAATGTGAAGCTCAAAATTTACATTTTTCAAAAAATTTACATTTTTTTAAACGGCACACCATACAAATTTTAAGATTAAACAATTGTCACAAGCTTCTCACAAATATAAAAAACTAATTTTAAAAATATATACCTGTAACAATAACTTTTATAAATATAAATAACAATTAACTCAGTTGTGTTATACATTCAAAAATTAAAAGCTACAATTATTTGATGATTTAGGAAACTGTCTCATAAATATTGCTCAAACTGTTCTCCATTATGCCTAAGACATATTTCACACATTGTTCTGATTCGCCTTAGCGCATTTAAAATAATAAAAGGCCGTGCCTGTAACTCTCTAAAGGCTCTTTTAGTGGCTTCTCTTAAATCTGCCATGGTTTTGTACTGGACGGTATAAATTTTATTTTTTAGGTAGCCCCACAAAAAAAAATCCAAAACCGTTAAATCGGGTGACCTGGGTGGCCATCTTACAGGTCCATGTGCTCCAATTTAGTGGCCAGGAAAATTATTGTTAAGATATGCTCTTACAATTTGAGCATTGTGAGCGGGAGCTCCGTCCTGTATAATAAATATAAGCTAATAAGATGAGCTAGGGGCACATTCTCTACTATTTCGGGCACAATGTTTTCCAAAATTTCTAAATATTTAATTGCAGTAAGACTGCCTTCAAATATATTATATAAAATTTTACTTCCCAGTATAAAGCATGAAACGCTAAACCCAAATCTGCCTTGCCGTTCCCGTGGAAATATATCATGTTGATTTTCCTGGCACCAAAACCTAGTATTTTGCCGATTAAATATACCGGCACTGGTAAAATGACTCTCATCAGACCATATAATCGTTCTTTTAAAATGATTTTCTCTATTTACATTTTGTAAATACCAATTACAAAACTCTAAAACTCTACGCGGCGCTCTGCGTCACCGAAGTTTTGTACGACATGAAATTTGTATGGCTTAAACTTGTGTTTTTTTAGAATAGTTTGAACCCTTGATTTTGTAACACGGACAGAACCTTCCACTGTTCTACAAGTACTACTTTGATTTGTTTCAATTGAAGCCAAAACGTTTACTTCATCAATGTCCTGGTTTTCCGTTTTCCTTATTGTAAATACTAAGTCGGAGTTTGGAAAATGAACCGACTTCAATTAAGTTTGGTTTTATTTTTAAAAATATTATTTTATCCGGCTGTCTTCTTTCTGGGAATCTGCGAATATTACGTTTTTATAAATTTTAAAATATGATAAAAAATATAAAAAGATGCCCCATACCTGTTAAAATAAACTTCTAATGCTTCATCCGAATTTTCGTTACACTGAATATAACAAACGAACATAAAATATAGTACTTTTCATAATTCTCGAATTTTGCATTCGCAGCCATAATTAAGAAAAAACTGCTATTTATCGAAACTGAATAGAAATAAAGAACAGAAAATGGATAACCTATTCTGACAGTAAATAAAGATTTTTTCAGATAACAAGCCTGTCATCTTTTGTTTTCCTAAATACCCGTCATGGCCTACTAAAAAAAAATTTAAATTTGTTGAAAAATGTAAATCTTGAGCTTTACATTGAAAACAGCTACAAAGTATTATATATTTTTGAAAAGCTTGGGATAATCTGAATCATAATAGCTAAAAATATATAGGGTGTCCAATTTAAAAAAATGCAAGTTTGTTCTTTTTCTCGAAAACAATTTAACATAGAAAAAATCTGACTAAGCCACTGGATTCTACGTGAAAGAAACTAACAAGTTAATTTTTTAACTTTTTGATAAGTTGAAGCGTAACCGAAAATGCAAAATTTTCAAAATCACCCCGTATCTAAAAAACTAAGGGGGCTATGAAAATTCTGTTGATGGCATCATTTGTTTCTCAAAAAAGTAACACAGTGCCGCGAAAACCGCAACCTTTTATCTTTACTAATAACGCAGATAACCCGTAAAAGATACGAAAACTGGACACCCTGTACTGTATCTGGATGAGGTGATATAAGTACACCAAAACGTCTAAGCATACGGACTTATTGCTTGAAGGATAGAGGCTAAAATCACAGTATTATTTTTATAACGATATCTTGCCTTGCTTGCTGTATGTAATTTTAGTTGCTCAGATATAAAAGTTAGAGTAGAATTATTTTGAAAACTCTCTTCCCTCTCATCTGACATACTATACCAAAGAATCTAATAAGTTCTAAATATGGTTTAAAATACTTTTATTTTCATCGCCTTTTTCTGGCTCGTTTTTTTTGAGTTGTCTATATTAAATATCAAACCTTTTACTTCAATCTGGCCATTTGGTTTTACCAGAGCCACAAACATACATCCATACATTTTACTTCATTCGTATTATTAGAGATCAACGGTTTGTATTTTGCAGTCATACACAAATGTTTCTACCATTAAACCAGAATTTTATAATCACAGAATACCTATGTTATAAGAGGCCTAGGAGAATAGCTTAAACAATGTAACTTTTTGCATGATTGATGAGGCCTTTACTTGATGAAAATCCATGTTCAAAACACTTAAGGAAAACAATAATTTTCGATTTTCACTATATTTTAATAAATAAACACATAACAGCTGTTTCGGTACACTGTACCTTCTTCAGATGTGAGTACTTTAATACTAAAATTACCAATATTAGGGCAACGAGAATAAAGCTTAAACTACCTGCTAAATTATTATGGGAAAATACGTGTATACAAATTTAATAATGGTGATCTATTTAAATCTAATTGATCGTTTAGTAATATTTGTTGGAATTTTTAAGTTTATTTATTTCTAACGTCTCTAGGGTATTTAATTTTCGACCTTTGTTTTCTACATGCAAAATTGTATATTCATCATCAAAATTATATGATTCTTCTAATAAATGATTGGCATAATTAGAATCCCTTTTATTTTTCAAAAAACATCTTTTATGTTCCTGTAGACGTTTTTTAAACGGTCTTCCTGTTTGTCCTATATACACCTTATCACAAGAGCCACATTTTAATTTATATACGCCAGATTTATTCTGTTTTTTAACTTTACTTTTATTGTTTTTTATTAATTTACCTAAAGTATTCCTAGTTTTAAACGCTAATTTTGAACCACGCTTCCTTAGATGTCTTGATATTGTCTCCGTCGGTTTACCGATATAAGTAAGGGTTTGGAAATTATTTGTGTCATTTACTTTATCCGGGTAAGCAGCTTTTATTGCCATTTTATATTCCTTTTTTTTTATTATTTTATCAATTAAGCAGGGTTGAAAACCATTGTTTACAGCCATTTGTTTAATGATATTTAGTTCTTTATCATAATTCTCTTTGGATAAAGGAATATTTAACAATCTATGTATATAACTATTGTATGCGGCTAATTTATGTGTATAGGGATGTAAAACCGACAGAGAAAATATCAAGATATCTAAGGAAGGGTGGTTCAAAATTAGCGTTTAAAACTAGGAATACTTTAGGTAAATTAATAAAAAACAATAAAAGTAAAGTTAAAAAACAGGGTAAATCTGGCGTATATAAATTAAAATGTGGTTCTTGTGATAAGGTGTATATAGGACAAACAGGAAGACCGTTTAAAAAACGTATACAGAAACATAAAAGATGTTTTTTGAAAAATAAAAGGGATTCTATTTACGCCAATCATTTCTTAGAAGAATCACATAATTTTGATGATGAATATACAATTTTACATGTAGAAAACAAAGGTCGAAAATTAAATACCCTAGAGACGTTAGAAATAAATAAACTTAAAAATTCTAACATATTACTAAACGATCAATTAGATTTAAATAGATCACCATTATTAAATTTGTATACACGTATTTTCCCATAATAATTTAGCAGGTAGTTTAAGCTTTATTCTCGTTGCCCTAATATTGGTAATTTTAGTATTAAAGTACTCACATCTGAAGAAGGTACAGTGTACCGAAACAGCTGTTTGTTTGTGTTTATTTATTAAAATATAGTGAAAATCGAAAATTATTGTTTTCCTTAAGTGTTTTGAACATGGATTTTCATCAAGTAACGGCCTCATCAATCATGTTTTTAAAAATAATCATTTTCAATATTGTATTTTAAAAAATTATCGCTCGAAATTCATTGTTTGTCATTGTAGTGGTTTTATTACTGATTTAATAAGTTTTTCATCAAAAATGTAATATTTTATTGTAAGTTTTTCTGATTTCTTTAAATCCAGATGCGATATGACAAAAATTCGACGAATTCTTTTACTGAGATACATTCGTACTTGAATTTGATATAAGCATTTTTTAATATTTGTATCTGCATCTATGTAATTTAAACATGATTTTTCGATTGCTGGACTTTTAATCTCATCTACTAATTCTCTAAATAATAATAATAATACCAATCATGTACATTGGAAACAAACACCTCCTTCAGGTGGATTATAATAGATTACCGACTAATGTGTAGCAATTAGCAAGCTCAAATTCGTTCGCGTTTGCCGACCCTCGCGCAATTGTGTTTATGCGGAATGACATCACGAGTCGGTGAAGCGCTTTTTACTGAAACCCAATCTTTAACATTGAATATCTAAGGGTTGGATTCACTTAGAGACCTGAAAGTATAACAGCTTATCTAGAATATTAAATGATATTAAATACCATAAAAAAAAATTAGAAAAAATGAAAGGTGACAAGCCTATTGAGTAGGTACCGCATCGCGGTTTAGTATAGGAATATTTAAAGTTACAGTTATAGTTTCACCGATTTTTGAATCCGTTAATCCATGGAAAAAGATAATACCTTTGTTATATATATTGAATTTCAATTTATAAAATGTGATTTTTTATTAACGTATTAATGCCCAGGTCTATGGGTTATGGTTAACTTTATTCTCCAGTTTATCCTCAGGTTAAATGTAAATGTTAAGTGTAAATGTAAAAATATTAATAATTTAACTGCAAGCAAGTTAGTTAAACAGAAGTGACATATTAGGAAAAAAACATTACTTAGGAAACACCCTGTATAAAACACCTTTTTTTATAAAATGTTACTTGTTTCTACACTAAGCATAATAAAGGTAACTGTATTCTAAAGTGTAATTACCTAATTATAAAATAATACTTAATCACTGTTACAAGCAGTATAATATCAAGCTTTCATTAAAAACATTTAGGAAGCACTTAGGCCCCTTTTTGAGTCAGTTTCAATTACATAAGGTTTTTAGAGAGAGGAATATTAGATACCCTTATAAATCTATTTGCACGGCAAAATATGAAATCAGGGGATACGTAAAGTGCTGTACCTATAAACCGCATTACAGGTGGGGATTTTTGATTGCCTCACTAAATTATTGCACGATTTTTATGGCGCGCATGCATAAAACGTTTTTAGTAATAAAATTTGCTGTTGCAATTTGTATTGCGATTGCTAGAAATCCGGACAATGGTAACCATTTTGAACAATTTATAAAGTGAGACAAAGGTAAGGATTTCATAATTTAAATGTTTTCATCATCATACTTTTGATGGTGTTGCTAATCTAATCAAGCCACCAAACCTCATGTACTCGCACTAACTGAAACAAAGATCCGATCATCGATTAGTACGGTTAGCTATTTATATCCTGGGTACGACTTACATCGCCGATTTAGGCGCAGTTTTGACCTTTGTCCGCAGTGATATTTCTTGTGAACGAGAGAAATTACTCAAGCCTAATGACTTCGAAGATGTAAAGTGGTTTAAAATATCAACGCAGAGAATTACTCAATTCATCTGCTGCCTCTACCGACCGCCAAGCAATATCCATTATAGAGAGTTGTTCTCCTTACTTGATAATACCATCGACTTTTTTCAAAACCACCATCCCAATTGCGCAGTTGTCAGCCTTGGCGACTTTAACGTTCATTATGTCAACTGACTGATATACTCAAATACAACGGACAAGCAAGGTCGCGGAACCGAATCCTTTGCCATCAGCTCTGGAGTCACTCAACTCGTGGGTGAACCAACTCGGCTTCCAGACCGAGATGGTAATTTTGCTAGCTTATTGCATTTTTTCTTAACTTCAAAGCCCGACTTGTACACTGTCACCGTGAAGCCTCCGTTAGGAAAGTCTGACCACAACCTTATTTCGGCACTGAACAAACTACCAATTAGTGCCGAACAGCCTCCTAAACCACGCAAGATCTGACAATATATACAACAGCTAAGTGGGATGACCTAAAAGACCATTTTCGGACCTTTCTTTGGTGGAACGTTTGTCTTACCTCTGCTGATCCATCCATCTATGCTAGAGAAGTATCGGAGGTTATACCTACTGGCATAGAAGCCTTCATCCCTTTCCCACAAAATCTAACGGCAAGCCTTGGTCTACCAAAAATTGCGAACGAGCTGTTAAATCAAAAAGTTATTTCTACCGACAATGGCGTCAAAATTCTACCGCCGAAAATCGTACTATCTTTGTTAACGCTCGAAATCAATGAAAGCAAATGATAAACCAAAGCAAGGTAGCAAGCAACCAGAGGATCAATGACAAATTTCTTGAATGTCCTAAGGGCTCGAGATCATTTTGGCCGGTAGCTAAGGCCGTCAGTCAGAACTTTATCAAGTCAACCATTCCACCTCTAACACGTTCTGATGGCACATTGCGGCCAAACCTCAGGAGAAAGCAAACTTACTAGCGGAACTATTCTCTTCGCATTCAACAGTTATTTTTCAGAGAAAAACTCCACCGAACATTCCCCCTGTAGAATCGAAAATGCCCCAGATTGTTTTCCGGCACCGCCATGTTATGGCCCTGACGATATTCCAGCCATCGCAATTAAGACATGCTACAAAAAAGGAATATTATCTTCTTACTGAAATACAGCGCGAGTCCAGCCCATACCCAAAAAAGGCAGGAAGACCTTGTCAAACCACTATCATCCAGTCGCATTGCTTTCGGTTATATCAGAAGTTATGGAGAAGGCTATCAACGAAAATTTATTAAAGTACCTGAAAGGCTTCAACATTATTAGTGACCACCAGTATGGATTCCATAAGTCTAGATCAACATGAGACCCTCTCGCTTTTGTTACTCACGTGTTTTGAAAAATGCAACACAACATCCTGGGGAGTCCCGGGCGGTAGCACTAGGCATTTCCAAGGCCTTTGACCGAGTATGGTATGAGGGGCTTTTATTTAGAGTCAGAGCAAGCGGAATGCTGGTTCAATTTTGTTCATGGCTCTCAAGCTTTCTTAAAGACCGTTCTCTGCGAGTGGCGATGGACGGATTTCTTTCAGACACATTTAGCATTAACGCCGGTGTCCTTCAAGGTTCTGTGTTGTCACCAACTCTCCTTTTACTATAAATTAACGATCTATTGGGTAAAACTGAAAATCGTATATATATTTTCCCTGACAACAGCACACTTGTTTCATCCTTTACTTTGGATGCTCATACATCGGCTGCCAGTGCACATCTCTATGGGCAGCCAGAAGGCTCACGTCTCAACAAAGACCTGGAAGAAATTCTGTCTTGGGGTGACAGTAAGCAAGTAGAATTTAACGCTGACCCAGGCGGCAGTTTTTTCTAAAAAAGTTAATGTTGATAAATCGGATATAGTCCGTTAATTTGGCGTCAATTTGGATAATCATATGTTTTGGCATAGTCACGTTGCGGCCATTGCTAAGGCAGCGTCGCAGAAGCTTGAAATACTTTTACGAACTAAGAACCTGCATTCACCCCAAAAACTTTTGATGCTCTATAAAGCCCAAATTCGCCATCGCTGGGTACTGTTAACATGTTTGGGGCTCCTTCCTAAACATACCCTGAGATTGCTAGATTCCATTCAAAGAAGAGCCATTCACTTGATCGGTGAGGGGGGCAAACAACTTCCTATTTAAATTTATTATCTTCATAAACACTCCCTAACTCGTAAAAATTCACAGATTAATATTCTCAAATTTTGATACATCGTTTAATTTAACTTGGAAGTCAATTTCTTCTAAATATCCGGATATAATCTTGTTCTGTCACTATTGATTTCTGCACTTTTCACACTCTATGCAAAACAGTATTCATCATCATTCTTTTTAACATTTATAATCGCTTGTTTTTTAGATATTTCCTGAGGTAATGGAATATATGATGACCCTCGCATTGGATTGTGTTTGCTAATGTTAAGTTCTAAATGTAGGATTTATTGCAAAGCCCATCCTGGTTTGTTTTCTATGGATTCAAACACCTTTTCTTTTATTTAACTAAAAAATTCGCTATACATATCACTCAAATCCGGTGCAGTGGTTATCACCTTATTCTTGAACTTAGCTTCTTTGTTTTGTAGCGAATATTGACCAAATACCTCAACATTAATCCTAATTGATTTGTATTTAACTACTTGTTCAACAATTAAACTTTAAAACTTTTATTTGACATCATCAAAAATTCTTCAATATCTACATACTTTTTAGATGGTAGCAGTAGGTATTCAGTAGGCACAATTTTGTTTATGACGGCTTAAGTTAAAATTTTTGCAAATATATATTGAGTTTATTTTTCACATACCAGATATTACACCCTTCAGACCGTGAAACTAAAAGTTTAGGGATTGATGGTTGGTCTTCCAGCTTGATTATCTTTCCTTGTTGGTTATGTGCGGCGATCATTTGTTTTTTACCAGAGACAGATGTTCTATAAGCACATGATTCTCGTTTGGGCCTATACGAATTTGTTTCCTTGGTAAAAGTTTTATAACATTCACTATACAGACACATTGTCACTAGCTGATGGAATCGGTTACAAACTTAATTATTAAATTTAAATTATTGCTAAAATGATTAGCACTAATGATATCCTTAAAGAAATTATCACACAAGTCAATAACTTATTGATTTAGTGCTTTTGAATATATATACCGGGTGTTGCATCGTCGAGCGGGACATAGGAAATCCCATGTAATTTTAAATGGGGTCAATTATTGGCTTCCCTAATTATTTTAGAGAAAAATTCTATTTAGGTTTATTAAAGAGCACTAAAACCCACATTCAAAAGAATAACTTGAGATATTTTTGATGAGCCGGTTTACGGGTTATCGCCGATTTCTTTTTAACTATTTCTCCTTTTTATGGCCCCGTATTTGCGGGCACCAGTCAAGGTAAAAGATGACTGTCAAATAAAGTTGTCATTTTGAAATGTGTGCTTTATTGTTATAAAAACTCGTACATCGAAAATATTAAAGGTGTATTTATGAGTACAAATTAATCTGAATAAAACTAAAATAAAGTATCCAATTACAAGGTTAATTATGACATTTTACATGTTTCAATATTTTACTAATTAATATGTAGGTACTATTAAATTGTTAGAACTTTACGATTTAAGAAGATGTTCAAATATTCCTCAAAATGACAACTTTATTTGACAGTCATCCTTTACCTTGACTGGTGCCCGCAAATACGGGGCCATAAAAAGGAGAAATAGTTAAAAATAAATCGGCGATAACCCGTAAACGGGCTCTTCAAAAATATCTAAAGTTATTCTTTTGAATGTGGGTGTTAGTGCTCTTTAATAAACCTAAATAGAATTTTTCTCTAAAATAATTAGGGAAGCCAATACTTGACCCCATTTAAAATTACATGGGATTTCCTATTTCCCGCTCGACGATGCAACACCCGGTATATTGTTTTGTAAACAAGACGATATATTAGTACTAAAACTCTTGTCTTTGTTATATTAATCTGCTGTAACTATTCTTCTTTTTACTGGAATAAACTCCTTCATGGCGGGAATAATAGTGGAATGAAAGTGAGAGTATAGAGGAAGAATTGAAAAGCTGGTCCCAACTGCGCATACGGAGTAATTGGTAGGTGGGTGGGTAGATATAAGCCAAATTTGAGCAATGAACCAAACAGATTGGTTTTAACTACGACTTTCATATGTGGTTATTCACAATAGATGGTGAGGGTAGTTATAATAACATCACAGATCACAGCTCTCGACCATTTGGAATCCGCATGAAATGGTTTCAACCACAAAACACTTAACCTTAGTTCTAGGTCGCACATTTTAGTTTACCTACCCCAGAACAAAATTGCAATTTTGACAGTTTATGTCGGTTTAGAAATGTCAAATTTTATCAACCGCGGTTCGACAACTGCTCCGGAGCAAGGTTAATACCACAAAATTAATGGTGACAACTTTGGCGTTAATCAGCTGATTTATGACGTCACGGAAACATAACCGAGACATTTACCAAGGTCGCTCGAATGTAGTGGTTAATACTAATCTAAAGAATGGTATAAACCAATCTGTTTGGTTCATCGCTCGAACTTGGCTATAGTGGTAGGTGTGGATGGTGGATTTAGTGGTAGGCATAGAAGGAGGATTTAGTGGTAGGGGGATAGTGATCAGTGATTACAGTGATCGATGACCTCGTGGCTGTGAAAACTATGTACTTGCTGCCTGTAATGAGATGTGCATTGTGCATTGGTAGTCGATGTTTAAGCATTTCAACTTAAAAAATGAGCTGAGTGTGTTATCGTCAGCGACGATATATTTTGAAAGAATGTATAATGTATTTACAAATTCCTATTTCAAGTCAAAATCTATGAATGTTGCTACACAACCGGTAAATGCCTATTTACCTCTAACAAAGCACACTCCCAACTATGCCGACAATCAGGATCATTTCAAAATTCTGTCCCGTACCTACTCGATTACGAAACAGAATTGGGATCCCAACTCAATTATCCCGGGAACACAAAAATTATTTTAAATACCTAGGACAAATTGGTAATTCTGAACACGTTCGCAAATTGTCTGATAGGTTTTATATTCTCGTAAAATTAGGTATATTCTTTTTAAGCAAATGCGAGGAGAATTTATTATCCGCAAATAAGGTTAAAAAAAATCGTTTACGAAGAGTATTTTACAAAATCTGTAACGGTCACAGCGAAATGAATAGTAACGTAATACTTTCAATTATTTATGGATAACAACAAACAGCAAGCACTATAATTACTTGTCGGTGCTTAAGTATAAAGAAATTGGGACACATATTATCTGTAAAGACATTTACAACAATATACAGGGTGTTATTAAATAAGTGCCCGATATTTTACAGGACGATTTCTTAGTTATTTATAAGGTGAAAAGTTCATATAAGCATGGGTCCGCAAGCCCTTCATTTTTGAGACACAGGGTGTTAAAAATCTATTTTTATTTTTGTTTTTTATAAATGACTTTTGAAATAATGTCTATATTTGGAGAAATTCAAATTTGATTTTAGTTTGGCCCTTAATTGTAGGGAGCGCCACCTACAGGTCCTTTTCTCTTTTGGGGAGTCACAACTTTCTCCTCCATGTATGTATATATTGCATTTTTCAGAAGAAAGATCGATTCCTCTATCATTTTTACGTGAAAATGGTACCTATGCTTGTCAAACATCGCTACAACCAGCCGTTTTCAAGATAATTTGATTTAAATTAATCGATGCAAATGTTTGTCTAAAAGTGAAACAATTTTAAAAAGTTAAAAATGAAAGTATCAAGTAGCCAAGTTAGTATATTCCAATGTTGATTTTGTGTCTTGTCAAAAATAACATATTGACGCATTGTTAAATAGTTTTATCCATAGGCATCGTACCTATAGATCCGACACGCCATTTATAAATGCTATAAAATTGTGATGCCAAAATCGTTTGGTGGCGAGACGCTGTGAGGAGCTAGGCCGGGAGTGGGGATTACGCTTTACATATGCATGCGACAAAACTCCAGGAAAACAACATCCGCTATGCCGAGTATTGTCGACTCGATGCGGATGGCCACGAAATTGATGAAATCTGGGCGGATCCGTTATTGCTGCGTTGCCATACTACAGACTTTTTACAAGGTTTTAGGCAATGTTATATATTTCCCACATCATGTTAATTTAGTTAATCATAGAAGTTAATACTTTTAACAGAGTATGCCCAGAAAACTACGTTTTCTGTGGCGTAATTCTGGCAAACCAAGTTGAGGGGAGCAGCTTGAATGTTGATTTACTTTACACTGGAATACATTGACTACTAGTGATGCCGCGAGACGAGACGAGACGAGAATTGGCCCATTCTCGTCTCGTCTCGTGAGGCGAGAATTTTTTTTTATCTCGTCTCGACGAGAAACGCGTTTTTCTCGCTCAAGAGTGCCATTGTCTCGTCTCGTCTCGTTTTTTCTCGTGAGTAGGGAATCATAAAAAATATTTTTTTATACGAATCTTAAAGGGGGTAAACATTTAAAAGTATCTGGTCGTCTCGCAGAAGGGTTTAATATAAGTCGGTTTGTTAGGCATGTGACTTAGAAACTATTTTTCTTAGATCAACAAAATATTGCAAGCGGCCATAAGACATAATTCACGTAATGTAATAGGTTTGGCACCGAGGTATTTTCAGTCCAAAATATACGGGGTGGTAAAAGATACAGAATGGAGAATGATTTATAATAATAATAATTGATTCATAATGGAACTACCCTTCTTTTATTATTTATTTTGTGGCATAATTCGGGGCATAATTAACTGCAATAGTTTGGAAAATATTCGACTAAATAAAGGGATCAGCCCAGAATGTCATCCGGGGAAAAGCCTTAAGTTTTTTATTACATTAATAGAAAGTGCAAGAGAAAGAACTTAAAGAAGTATTTCCGAAAATGCTCTATTTGACATATCAATCTCTCATAGTTTATGAAATATTCGGACTAAATCGCGGTAACATTAGATAATTATTGTGTCCTTCTTTTACATATGAGTTATACAATGTAAACTGTAATTGGTTTAAGATCACCGCCGCTACAACGTTTTCAATCGAAAATGCTTTCTTTCAGATTTGGTTAATTATTTAAAAATGTCAACACTAACCATAGACAGAAGAAAGAGGCTAGACAATTTGATTCTGTTCTCTTGAATATCTCTTTTAAGGTAAATGCCTTCACAATACGATAGAGTGAGAACGTTAAACACATTATTTTTCTGTCTATATATTAGGAGATACCTAAAATTCAGTGTTCTAACAAACGAGAAAATTCGAGAAAAAACGAGAAATTCCTCGACGAGAAACGGTCTTCTCTCGTCTCGTCTCGTGACTTCTCTCGAGAAAAAAATTTCACTCTCGTCTCGTCGAGACGAGACGAGACGAGACGAGACGAGACGAGACGAGACGAGACGAGACACGAGAATTTCTCGTCTCGGCGGCATCACTATTGACTACAAGACGTTTATTTGTTATTGATCGGTCTCATAGTTACGATGCCTAAGGTTTTATCCAACACTTACATATAATGTGAGCATTATTAGTTCGATTTTCGACTAATAAAGTAGTTTATATCTCACACGTGGGTTATAACCATAACTCACTAGTGGGTTATGATTATAACTCACGCAGGCACATCTATTATCACACCAGTCGATAAATTCTTTGAAGGTTTTGTCATAACTATCTCTTGACTTGTGGGGAATAATAAATGAACACGCTAGGTCAGCTTCTTTTTGAATTTCGGCTGGAGTTTTTTTATATTTTGAAAAAAACCCACCATCGAAAATGACAAAAATAATAATTCGATTCACTCTCTTCAAATCTTTGTTATTAATCAATTCCATAACAACATAATCACACTGGCCTACTTTTACGTATCAATTTTGTCATTCAAAAATATGTCATTTAAAATATAATACATGGTTTTCCAGTTTACATTGAGACAATATAATTTTCTATTTTTTATTAATGTCAGCAAGTGTTGGATAAAATTTTGTATGGCACTCGTGTGTTAGGTGATATAAGTCACTTGGGAATTAGCCCTCTCGGCCTACGGCCTTGAGGGCTAAATATTTCCCACCGTGACTTATATATAACATAACACACTTGGACCATAAATAACTATTATTTATTATTGTTGTGATTATATGTTAAAAAAATTGTAAACTTTACCAATGCTGAGTTATGCTGACATACATTTTACATACGAACTTGCTAATGGAAATGCATATGAGGCTAAACGTTTGTATGGGCGTTATCCGAACCGCACAACTCCTACTTCAAAAACGTCAAAAATTCACGCTCGGTTGAGGGAAACAGAGAAAGCTACTCATCTATTGGGTGCACATCGGACGGTAAGAACCCAAGAAATCGAGGAAACAGTTCTTAATCTGGTTAGAGAACACCCGAAAACAAGCACTAGAAAAGTAGCGTTGACGTTAAACATTTCTCATGTTCTAATATGGACAATTTTAATTGATAAATAATTTATAATATTCCCACCACATACAAAGAGTTTAGGCACTCCTTCCTCGTTACTTTCCATTACATATCAACTTCTGTCGTTGGTTTCTAAAAATGCCTTATTCAAAATCCTTTATTTAAAAATCAAATCTTGTTTACGAACGACGAAGCAAATTTCTCACTCAACGCTATACGCAATTTTCATACCAATCATTTGTGATCAGAGGAAACCCCCCATGCGATACAGAAATCACATTTTGAAGAACAGTCCTCTCTTAACGTGTGGGCAGAAATCCTTGGAGATTACTTAATAGGCCTATTCTTTATTCCAGGAAGATTAAATGTTTAATTATTTCATTTCTTGACAAACACATGCATTGATCAATTTAAATCAAAATAACTCAAAAACGGCTGCTTGTAGTGACTTTTGACAAGCATACAATTTTCACGTAAAAATGACAGAGGAATCGACTTTTCTTCTAGAAAATGTGATACATAGATGCGCGACGAAGTTGTGACTCCCCAAAAGAGAAAAATACCTGTAGGTCGCGCCCCCTATAATTAAGGGCCGAACTAAGATCAAATTTGATTTTCTGATATTAAAAAAATTCCCAAATACCAATTTTTTTCCAAATATAGACATTATTTAAAAAATTATTTACGAAAAACAAAAATTAAGTTAAATTTTTAACACCCTGTATCTCAAGAATAAAGGAATTGTGGACCCATGCTTATATGAACTTTTCATTTTATAAATAACTGAGGAATCGTCCTGTAAAATATCGGACACTTATTAAATAACACCCTGTATAATATAAAACATACGGCAAAAATTGAAGGAGTTACTGCTTGTACTATTTTAAGAGTATTTTGTTCTTTGATGATTTTTGAAAAGCCACATTGTTTCGATGATACAAGGCGAGAAAGCTTTTCGACAATAAATACATTTTATTACCAAAAATTAGATGTAATTTTTCTTAATCTACAAAAACTGTTTAAAATGACTGCCTCCAGCTAGGATGCAAGAATCCAATTTTCCCCTCATTGACTGCCGAACTATTTCAAAATCACCAGGGTCGTTTCTTATTGAGTTACACCCAGCAATTATCCGATTTCTTAAATGCTCCCCACTCTTCACTGACGTAGTATAAACTGTTGACATTAGATTACCCCATAGTAGTGCTGGGAAGTTTAGTTCACTTTGCCGATTTGACAATCGATTGTGAAAATTCATAATCGCCCAGCGCTACTGATGAGGCCTCTTTTCAAGAGAAGCCATTATGAATTTTCACGCCGAACATCTTTAGGTGGATGATAATCCTCATAAAATTAGAAAAGATCGTTATCAGCATCAATTTTTGGTGAATGTATGTATGTATCTTATTGGGCCATACTTTTTACCACCTCGATTGAATTGAAACTCCTACACGCAGTTTCTATCTAAAGAACTTGACGTTCTATTAGATGACATACATGCATGGCGGCGCCCAGCTCATTTTAGCCTAGTTGCTGGCAAAGAAGATAGGACAAAGTTGCTAGTCAACACCCCGACAACACTTTTCCTAATTAATGGATAGGACGCGCAGGCCTTAAGGTTGGCCAGCTTGCAGTCCCTACTTGAATCCTCTAGACTATTGTTAATGGGGTCACCTAAAGTCTCTTGAATACAAGACCCTGTACTAGATAAAAACAACTTAATAATTCAAATTATTGAAAACTGAAATGCGATACGAAATAATGCAGGCATAATTATTGAACGTGTAAGAGAATGCAATCGTGCTTTTCTGATAAGAAGGTGGCAATTTTTAACATTTACTTTGATTTACTGTTGCATCTTGTTTTGTATCATTATTTAAAAAAATTATTTTATATTAATTTTAAATGTTATAAATAACTTTGAAATACATAGGTACTTTTTTTGTACATCCAAGTAGTTTTTATTTGTATCTCGAAAACGAAGCAATTTAGGGAACAAGAAAGTTGTAATATTAGTTGATAAATCCGAAAAAAAATATCAAAGTTAGAAAAGTGGCGTACATTTTTTGTCATTAATATTCGTTAAAGTGTTCATCGGGACGCCACTGGACTTAATAAATTTAATCTAGTTAAGGGCTAAATAAACCTCTTATTATTATGAATAATGGTACCAAATTTTAATACAAGGAAAAACAAAAAGGGATATTTAAAAAAATGATAAAAAAATGATTTTTCTTTCTACTTTAACACCCTGTATATTAGAAACGGCGCAACTCCAGACATATGTTGATATGAACTTTTTCTCTTAGAATATCATAAGGAATCACCCCCTTCAGTTACGTACCGTACTTCTGAAACACCTAATAATGGGCGACTTTAATATTAATAAAAAAATAATGTTTTTCCACTATTTGTCGAAACTTATAATATAAGTTTCTTTTATAAATAATAAGAGATATTAATATAGAATAATTCACTTTTTATAAATATCCTAATTCAGTTTGAAAGTATTGGTAATGTTAATATCGGCATACTTTTAGCAGACTTCAACAAAAACAAATTCGCCTCAAAACTAATACAACTTCGGAAGTTTTCTTTTAGTTTGATTTAATTGTAAAAGTTTGCTTTGTGGCAAAAGAGGCATCCGCTGCTTTGATAAATTCTGTTTGCGTTGCAAAATTGCTAAATCAAAGAAAACTTTAAATTGGGTAAAGGGTTTGTTTAGCGTGAGAATTAGAATCCAAATTGATTTGACCAAGTAAATTTACCAGCGTTTGCGAACTTTATTGCTGAATTATAGCTAGCGTCCCTAAATGAAACAGACATTTATTTTATTTATTTAATTCATTTATTACAAACTCCACAGATTTGACAATCTAATTACAGAATAGGAATACCAATTTGGTACTAGATTTACTAAGAATGTTGTAATGCCGTATAATTGTAATTATTATACAAAATACCAACATTTTTTTTTTTTTTAAATTGATTTAGACTGTTACGGTTCGAAAATTGCTGTTTCATAGTTTAGGTATCCATGTTATGTTCTCGGTTTTAACTTGTTAAAGTACCTATGTAAACTCTCACCTTAAACATTAATTACTAATTTAATTACCTGTTAATAGATAATATTTTCACTACGTTTAGTTTGAAATCTTTGTTGATAATGTTTATGTGTCATGAGTGTTTTGTATCTTGTAGAACATAGCCAAGTGAATTGATTTCTGTTCTTTTGTTTCATACTAGTTGTAGACAGGTCTTATTTTAAATCTTTGTTTTAATTGATTAAATTATTAAAATTAAACCTTTTATATAAGGTATAGGTAAAATATTTTGGCTGTTGTAAATCAGCTGTTTAAGAAAATCGATAGTTTGAGTCAGTGTCATTGGATAAGATTGACAGCTTTTTGGATTTTTACGGCCACGTCGGGTTAATTGAGGCGTATCTTTGCGGTTGCGTTGGTTGACTCAAGTTGCATTAGTTTTCTTATGGTATTAAAGGTTTAGTTCTCTTGGATTGGTATGACTTATTTGTCGACGATTTTTGATAACCATGTTGGAGAGGGAACAATATCCGTCCCTATTGACAATGGACGCTTGAAGTGAAAGCACGTTTGTGGAAGTTTGGGAACTTTAGTCGCGCTTAGTAACGCGGGTCGTGCCAGATGCCATGTATTATTTGAATTTTTGGAGACTAGCAGTGTAACAGTATCCACGTTAGCTATTTGAGAGACCATTATGTGTTTTACTGAAGATCGAGTCTTCTTAAACTAAGGGTAGCACATAAAGTTTCAGCTAAGTAACATTTTTCTTGAGCAGTACGAAACCTAGGGAGTACCCAGTAGGTGACAGGAAAGCATGAAGTCAACCTTTGCTATATTATTTCCCGTGGCGTGTATGCTTTTATCAAGATAAGCCTTTTCTGTGAACTCCAAATTATAAAGTCATACACTGATATCATTTTTTCTTTAAGATCTTAGTCATATTAATATTTTGCATTCGCGTAATGTTCTATGCAGAGCGTTTTGATAAAGTTTTGACCCATGTTATGTACAGAACTTGTGCATAAAAATATTTATAACAATATAATATTATATTTAATATATTTTTTAGGTACAAAATATCAATAAACGCAACATAAATAAATAATTAACATAAACATAATTATTTTAAATAAATTAATTTATTAGATATTCAAACACTCTACCATTTTGCTGTAAACATATATTTAACCTGTCTGTTAAAGATCTATTTACATTTTGTAACATTAAGGGAGTAACTGAATTAAATGCTTCTCTTATTCTTTCCCGCATGCTTGCCGCTGTAGTTGGAGGTGTTCCGTAGACCAGATCTCATAGGAAGAAATCAAGTTTTGTCATATCTGGTGACCTTGGAGGCCACAGAACAGGTCCGCGTCTTCCGATCCAACGGCTAGGAAATTTTTCATCCAGAGTATTTCGAACTCCAATAATAAAATGAGCAGGCGCCTTATCTAACTAGAACCACATTCTTCTTAATATTCCTAGTGGTACAGATTATCAAGATCTTCATTTAAAAAATTTTGAAAAATATTCCCATTGAGGTGTCCATCAAAAAAATGAGGTCCTATTACGTGGTCTCCAATTATGCCTCCCCAGACGTTTAAGCTCTACCTATGTTGCTGGTCAATAGACCTTAGAAAATGTGGATTTTTATCGGCGTAGAAGTGCAAATTATGTCTGTTCACATGACCATTATTGTGGAATGTCGCCTCATCGGTAAACAATACAATATTAAAAAATCGTACATCCTCTCGAATTCGAGCAAGACCCCAATTACAGAAATTTATTCTATTCTCAAAATCTTGTCCATCAAGTGCTTGATGCAGTTGCACACGATATGGATGGAATTTATTCTTACGCAACATTCTCTTCACAGAAGTTTGACCTAAGACCAACAAATCACTTATGTCTACTGTACTTCTATGTGGATCTTCATAAATAGATAAACAACAGTTAAATTTATTTTCTTCGTTTACCACTGGCTTTATTCTTTCATGCTTTTCGTACTTAACTGTCCCAGTTCTATCAAATCTATCCATCAGTCTTTGAAATGATCTTGCATCTGGATGCGTTCTATCAGGAAACCTCTCGCAGTACACTCGGGATGCCAGAAGGCAATTCTTTTAGCATTCTCCAAGGATATAAATCATATCAATTGATTCTTGGTTCGTATACTTCATTTTTACTACAAAATACTTCTTATTGAAGGAAGATACTATGCATAAAATGGCACCAAATGTCACAGGATTACAAAAGTAAAATTACTGACAGCGACATACCAACGAATAGCAATTGTTTCGATTTCTTGGGCCATGCCGCCTACGATTTTTTAAATTTTCTTTGTAAAGTTACGGAAAAACCTTAATATCTCAAAATGATAGCGAGATACATACAGCAAACATAATATTTTCTGAAAGGGGACACTTTAGGCTTTTCGACGGCAAAATAATATACAGGGTGTTGTATTTAGGAAATTCAATTAAAATCTAATTGAAAATAGAGATGTTTGAACAAGTATTCTGGACACCCTGTATAATTAAATCAAAAGGTGAGGACGGTCTAGGATAAACTAGGCCAGCATTAGATTACTTGTAACTTTGTCAGGGAAATTAAGGAGCAGTGGCGGAGATATAACAGTTTAAAAAAAGTATGTTTTTGACTGATTTTTCTTTCTTTAATTCATAACTTGGCAACGCTGCATTCGATCTACATACAAATTAAAAGTTGAATACACAACCGATGGAGGCTTTATATGCCACATAAAAAGGTAGGGTATTCCATTTAACAAAAATATAGTTTTTGGTATTACTCTTTTTTGAGACACCCTGTATTCTTTAAAATAATTTTAGGTTATAGCAGAGGTGAAACGTTATAAGTTTTGTGAAGGAAATTTTTCCATAAGTTCAACGGTTTAGCAACTATTGACCGACGCTCCCTTGTATTATGAGAATTTTATGTACGAATCCATTGAAAATGTTAAAATACAGGTGGGAAAAAGCTGTATGAAATTTTAATAATGGGTTTTAATAAAATATTGCTTTCACTGAAGCAGACACGTGGAAAATATTACACTGAGAAAGTCAACCTGATGTAATATAAGGGGAAAAGGTCATTATACATCTTTAAATCGATTCTGTTCTTTTATCATTTTAATAGACCCTGCCTAATAATAGAAGCAGATTCACAGTATGATTTATCATAAAAATTGTACAGGGTGTCCAGTTTTCGATGGTTATACGGGGTATCTCCGTTATTAGTAAAGATAAGAGAATACGGTTTTCGCAGCACTATGATACTTTCTTGTGAAACAAAAGATCCCGCAATCAGAATTTTCGTAGTCCTCCTTGTTTTTGATATACGGAATGTTATTGAAAATTTTACATTTTGGGACACCCCTATATTTAGGTTACCCCGTAGCTTATCAAAGAGAAAACAAATGTTTTTTTTGTAGTTTTTTACGTAGAATCCAGTGACGTACACCAATTTTTTCTACGTTCAATAGTTTCCGAGAAAAAAGCAAACTTGCTTTTTTTTTAAATGGGTCACCCTATATATTTTTTAATAATATAATTTAGTTCATAACAAGCTTCTCAGAAATGTATAATACCTTATTTTTATTTTTAATATTAAGCACGAAATTTACGTTTTATTAAAAAATATACATTTTTTTTAGTAGGCCATTCTGTTCTGAATCTAAATCGTTGTTTTGCTGTTTTCTTTTCCAGTACACTTGTCATCTTTCAATGCATATGTTTTTGTTGGCAATGCACGATAGTAGAGACCTGGCTCATCTGCATTAAATACGTCCCTTGATGCATAATCCCTTAAAATGGTCAATACCCTTTCTTTCCAAGCAGTTGCGCCCTGGATATTGATGTCGACTGATTCGCCACATATTCTCTTGAAGGTATTATCGTGCCGACGACGGAATTCTTTTAACCATAAATTTGATACCTTCCAGTTCCTAGTCATTGAGCAAATTCGAGGGCTTTTGCTTGAATTATGAACCCGGATATTGGTCAGTGCTTGTGTCGTGCCTTACAAAACTAGTTAAAAACAACTTAGTCCACTGCCAGTCCTTCGGTATTGAAAGATTTTTTTATTTGTTCATCGCTGCCACCTTCTTGAAAGAAATTTTTAACTTCTGCTTTATTTTGGAGCATCATAGTCACTTGGGTCTTACCCACTTAAAATTTTTCCAATGTCCTGGTACTTAAAACAGATTTTTAACTTTCCTCGATTATTTTAATTTTCTTGCTTAAAGAAAGACATTTCCTTTTTTATACAGGTGGGAAAAAGCTGTATGAAATTTTATTAATGGGTTTTAATAAAATATTGCTTTCAGTGAAGCAGACACGTGGAAAATATCACACTGAGAAAGTCAACCTAATATAATATAAGGGGAAAAGGTCATTATACATCTTTAAATCGATTCTGTTCATTTATCATTTTAATAGTCCCTCTCTAATAATAGAAGCAGATTCACAGTATGATTTATCATAAAAATTGTACAGGGTATCCAGTTTTCGATGGTTTTACGGGGTATCTCCGTTATTAGTAAAGATAAGAGAATACGGTTTTTGCAGCACTATGCTAATTTCTTGTGAAACAAAAGATCCCGCAATCAGAATTTTTCTGGTATTCCTTGTTTTTGATATACGGAATGTTATTGAAAATTTTACATTTTGGGACACCCCTATATTTAGGTTACCCCGTAGCTTATCAAAGAGAAAACTAAGTTTTTTTGTAGTTTTTTACGTAGATAGTGACGTACACCAATTTTTTCTACGTTCAATAGTTTCCGAGAAAAAAGCAAACTTGCTTTTTTTTTAAATGGGTCACCCTATATATTTTTTAATAATATAATTTACTTCATAACAAGCTTCTCAGAAATGTATAATACCTTATTTTCATTTTTAATATTAAGCACGAAATTTACGTTTTATTAAAAAATATACATTTTTTGTTAGTAGGCCATTCTGTTCTGAATCTAAATCGTTGTTTTGCTGTTTTCTTTTCCAGTACACTTGTCATCTTTCAATGCATATATTTTTGTTGGCAATGCACGATAGTAGAGACCTGGCTCATCTGCATTAAATACGTCCCTTGATGCATAATCCCTTAAAATGGTCAATATCCTTTCTTTCCAAGCAATTGCGCCTTGGATATTGATGTCGTCTAATTTGCCACATAATCTCTTGAAGGTATTATTGTGCCGACGACGGAATTCTTTGAACCATAAATTTGATACCTTCCAGTTCCTAGACATTGAGCAAATTCGAGAGCTTTTGCTTGAATTATGAACCCGGATATTGGTCAGTGCTTGTTTCGTGCCTTACAAAACTAGTTAAAAACAACTTAGTCCACTGCCAGTCCTTCGGTATTGGAAGATTTTCTTATTTGTTCATCGCTGCCACCTTCTTGAAAGAAATTTTTAACTTCTGCTTTATTTTGAAGCAACATAGTCACTTGGGTCTTACCCACTTAAAATTTTTCCAATGTCCTGGTACTTAAAACAGATTTTTAACTTTCCTCGATTATTATAATTTTCTTGCTTAAAGAAAGATATTTCTTTTTTTCTTCCATCTTCAAATATTCACATTAGTCCCAATACACACAAAACCTGTTCAAAACAAAACTAATGTTAACAACCGAATTATCAACTTTTAAAGTAAATTGAATGGATGCACCTGCAATTAAGTAATTAGTGTATATTTTTTAAGAATTGTTGGGTCGGGTTTTACTGCCCCTTATGGAGGGTGTTTTTGGCATTAATATTTGATTATGAGGACACAGAAAAAAATCCATACAGCATAATTAAATAAATCGTTTATTTGACCCACATATATTTAATAAGAATAAGTAAATGGTTAATTTAATTAAAGTTGGGTTTAATGAACGAAACTAGTCGATTTAATAGAAATATGCGAAATATTTGACCTATATTTAATACCCTTAAATCAATGACAATCTCTCTTGAAGTTTTTATATACTCCATACATTTAATGGATTACCTTAACATTTTATTGATTTCGCCTAAATTCGTGCACCATTAAATGTCTTAAAGTCATATGTTTCTCCAAAATATACAAACGTTTACTTCATGCTACTATAATATTCAGTTAAACAGGTGTGTCGTTTCTTTAATACTCTAGTCATTTAAAACAATCCGGCAATGTTCCCATTAATAGGGCGCTATTTCGTTAAAATTTTTATAATACGACATACCCAAACAGGTAGCCGGAAGCTGGTGGTAGAAAACGGGTCTCTGCAGTTTTTTTTTCATAATCATGTTGCTGCAGTCGCTGAGAAAGTGTGGGTGTACCCATCTATGTGTTTTGTGTTATTATGGAAATTTTTTTAATTAAAAATAGCCTTATCTATTTGGCGGGTGCATGTGCTTGAAGGTAAGTTTTAATGCTTTTGTATGCTATTAACGTTATTATCTTGATAAAATGTAGTTAAAGCATTTATTCGCGGCGTAAACTAATTTTAAAATGCTTTTTCTTCTCGCCGTTTGCCCGTGATTCAAGAGCAATCAAAGTTTCGGTTGTAATCATTTTATTATACAGTGTGGCCCAAATTTGGCCTACATGTATGGGGATCTTGGAAACTATAGAAGATAGAGAAACGGTTAAATGGGGAAAGTTTTTGACAATTATATTTCTAACTGAAAACCGTTTAGTACGCGGCCCTATCTTTTTTGGTTTTTGAAATATGTTGAAAAAACCAAAAAGATGTATTTTCGAAAATATGCTGTAGATTTCTTATTATTCACTATTTTGGCAATCTGTAAAAACATTTTTAAAGCAACTTTTTAAGTAGATTTCAGTTCTGCAATTTAATTTTGAACACGACGTTTCAGTTATTTTATACCATCATCAGGTTCATTTTTTCTTATGGGCGCCATATTGTATTTTATACTTAAAAGGTAGCTTATGACGTCCGCTTTTCAACGATGTATTATTTGTTGGAAAATAAATGAAATTGACTTGAAAAATAAAGAAAATTAATTTTCGCAACACGTCAAATTTGACAACTGCACTATAACTCCCTAAATTGAATACCAATTAAAAGGTTTACATTTTGTAGTATTCACAAAACACGGCTTGCATTGTTTCAATCAACAATATTACAATAACCTATGAATCAAAAATAAAATCCAGTAGCCTATGACCAACCACTACCGTTTGAAAATGAAACAAAAATATTACTTGTCAGAACGAGTAAAAGTATAATAGTTTTTATTATTATTATCTAATAATAACGATTTATTTGTGTATTCTGAATTTAAAAGAAAATGGCATTGCGTTTTTCTCACGAAGAAAAATTTGATTTGCTAGAATGTTACATTCATTGCAACAGAAATGCAAACCTTGCATGAGAAAGGTATTTTGAAAATTTTCCTGAAAGACCGCAGCCAAGTGTCAGACTTTTTCCAAAAATTGTTATGAACCTGAGAAACCATGGAAGTTTTGAAAAACCGCGGCCCAAGAGTTACGAAAAAGCAGGTAATAACGAGCGTGACGAAAATGTCAGAGCCTATTTTAATGCCGCTCCGACATCATCTACAAGAGCGTCGGCAAGAGACTTACCAACCCCGCGAAGTACCATACAAAGAGTTCTTAAGGAAAATAAATATCGACCATACAAGCCAACTATAGTTCAGGGTTTACGAGAAACGGATTATCCAAGAAGAATGCAGTTTTCAAATTGGTATGTGAATCAATGCGAACAAAATCATGATTTCAGTCGTCTTGTAATTTGGACCGATGAATCACATTTTACCAACTGCGGGGTATTTAATAGACATAACCATCATTTTTGGGCAACAGAAAACCCTCACCAATTGGCTCAACGAAGACTGCAAACCCGATTTGGTTTTAATGTATGGTGTGGTATGTATGGTAAGTAATGTCACCTAGCTTGCTAAATACATAGCAGGTATTAAGTAACCCAGCTTTACTTTTCTCCTTACATTTTAGACAACAGACTTATAGGACCATTCTTTTATAATCATACGTTGAATGGCCAAAGATACTTGGAGCTGTTAGAAGATCAAATATTACCCGCAATTAGAGCAAGAGTTCCTCAAGATCAATTGAATAATATTTGGTTTCAACAAGACGGTTGTCCCGCACATAATGTTCGGGAAGTTCAAACTCTCTTAAGACAGATATTTGATGACAAATTAATTTCAAACGGCGGACCAGTTAATTGGCCTGCTAGATCCCCTGATATAACTCCTCTCGATTTTTATTTATGGGGTTATGTAAAAAATGAAGTATATGAGTTTGAACCCCCGGAATCTGTACAAGAATTAGAAGAGAGAGTGAGGAATGTGTTTACGAGCATAAATGGCAGCACGCTTCGCAGGGTCATCAATACTGTGTTAAAAAAGTGTCAAAAATGTATTAATAAAAACGGCCAACATTTCGAATAAGTATAGTAAGTTAGATATTTTTTCTTATTTTCTTTTCAAAACAATAATTATTATTCATTGCGTTTTTAGTTTTCTTTATTTGAAATGTTAATATGAGATTTTTAACCATAAGGAAAAAATAAAATAATGTATTATAATATTATGATATTTTAAACAAATTTAACCCTGCCTAATGTGTTCTTCTCAAATTTGACGTGTTGCGAAAATTAATTTTCTTTATTTTTCAAGTCAATTTCATTTATTTTCCAACAAATAATACATCGTTGAAAAGCTGACGTCATAAGCTACCTTCTAAGTATAAAATACAATATGGCGCCCATAAGAAAAATGAACCTGATGATGGTATAAAATAACTGAAACGTCGTGTTCAAAATTAAATTGCAGAACTGAAATCTACTTAAAAAGTTGCTTTAAAAATGTTTTTACAGATTGCCAAAATAGTGAATAATAAGAAATCTACAGCATATTTTCGAAAATACATCTTTTTGGTTTTTTCAACATATTTCAAAAACCAAAAAAGATAGGGCCGCGTACTAAACGGTTTTCAGTTAGAAATATAATTGTCAAAAACTTTCCCCATTTAACCGTTTCTCTATCTTCCATAGTTTCCAAGATCCCCATACATGTAGGCCCAATTTGGGCCACACTGTATACAGGAAATTAATTTTCTTTCCATGTAGGTTAAAGTAAAAAATCGGCTGAAACTGTAATTTGCATGTAGAATTTTCAGTTAGGTATTACCGAGGGTATTGCTTGTATATACCGGGTGTTGCAACGTCGAGCGGGACATAAGAAATCCCATGTAATTTTAAATGGGGTCAATTATTGGCTTCCCTAATTATTTTAGAGAAAAATTCTATTTAGGTTTATTAAAGAGCACTAAAACCCACATTCAAAAGAATAACTTTAGATATTTTTGATTAGCCCGTTTACGGGTTATCGCCGATTTCTTTTTAACTAGTTCTCCTTTTTATGGCCCCGTATTTGCGGGCACCAGTCAAGGTAAAAGATGACTGTCAAATAAAGTTGTCATTTTGAGGAATATTTGAACATCTTCTTAAATCCTAAAGTTCTAACAATTTAATAGTACCTACCTATTGATTAGTAAAATATTGAAACATGTAAAATGTCATAATTAACCTTGTAATTGGATACTTTATTTTAGTTTTATTCAGATTAATTTGTACTCATAAATACACCTTTAATATTTTCGATGTACGAGTTTTTATAACAATAAAGCACACATTTCAAAATGACAACTTTATTTGACAGTCATCTTTTACCTTGACTGGTGCCCGCAAATACGGGGCCATAAAAAGGAGAAATAGTTAAAAAGAAATCGGCGATAACCCGTAAACGGGCTCATCAAAAATATCTAAAGTTATTCTTTTGAATGTGGGTTTTAGTGCTCTTTAATAAACCTAAATAGAATTTTTCTCTAAAATAATTAGGGAAGATAATAATTGACCCAATTTAAAATTACATGGGATTTCCTATGTCCCGCTCGACGATGCAACACCCGGTATACCTACTTTCCACCATTTTTGTCCATAGTTTTAATTCAAATATATGGGACTCCTCAGTTAAGTTAGTAATATGTACTTCAACTTGATAACATTAAAACAAATATTTTAAATTTCACCCAATGAATTATTTATTTCTACTTAATATATTTTTTATAAAAATAAATAATTACATACTTTACTAACTTTTAGCCTGTTGTTATGTATATTTTTATATTCATTTCTGTGAAAAAATAAGGAAAATACAATTTTTTCAACTGGGATCTTTTTCGGTAAAAAAAATTGTTTTTAAACACATACGTATTTTTAGCACAGAAAATCATGGTGGTAGAACTCTTAAAGTTATTAACAGAGGAAGGAATTGGCAATATAGTAGACAATATCGGAGACAAAATTCGTGTAAAAGGAGGAATCACTAATTTGTCATCAGAATAAGTAAGTATTGTGGATGCTATTGCAAACTGATATTTAAATACAAAAGTGCAGTGGCGTCCTTACGAGGGGGGGGGGGATTTAGGATATAGGGAATATATCCGCCCTCATAGATAATGATACAATAAGATATATGAATAAGTTGGGTGAATTCCAGACGAAATTTGGGCATGGTTCCACAAAAGTTTTGCCTGCGGCGCTGTTACTTTCAGTTTCATCACTGATATTCCCTTCATGAACTAACTCTGGGTACGCTACTGCAACAGTGCAAGGTTAACATTTTTGAAAGGTTGTAAATAACTTTTGGTTAAAGATAGAGTGAATATGGGCCTTCAGCATCCTCCGAAATCCGGAGGAGCATAATATCCCCGGAATCAATAGACCTACGCTGATTCTTTAAACAGGTTTTGCTGTTGTTGTGTTGACGTTGTAATTCTGTTGTGTTTCTATCAGACCTGTTTTAACTGCTGTATTAATTAGGGTGTGTTTAAATAGCGCTGTTTACATCAGAATCTGTTTAAGATTAAGACAGCTCTGTTCAAATCAGAGCCTGTTTACGACAACTGTGTTTAAATCAGGTCTGATAGAAACACAACAGGATCACAACGTCAACACAACAATAGGGAAATCTGTTTGAAGAAACAGTTTAAGTCTATTAGTTCCAGTATATTAAGCTTCTCCGGATTTCGGAGGATGCTGAACGCCCATATCCCCCTACTGTTAAATATTACAGTATTATTTGTTATACATACAATACGGTTTAAATTTTGTTACATGCAGAGTGAAGATGATCAAAATGAGCCAATGAGCCTCCAGAAAACTTTGATAAATGATTGCTGAGATATGGCCGGCGTCCATTCTTATTTGGCCACCCGGTACATAAAATATCAAAGAAAACCCTCAGTTCCTGTTTAAACCAAGTTTAATGTTATTTGATTATTGGAAGATTAACTTAACTTAAGTTTTTACTTTTTGTAAATGTTTGTAAAGTTTAATAAAGTTGTTAGTTTTTGAATAAAGTCTTATATTTTTGGTTTATTTCGGTTGCCAAATATTATCACTACTGAATACTAAAGAACCTGCTAAAGATACCTATCCATTATTATGTCTCAATGAATACCGCTAATTAGTTATTAAATTTCAGTTTTTACTTACCTACCTTTCCAAATTATCATTATAAACAAAAATGTGATTTTTTCTTAAAAACCATTATTAAGTTTTTAGGTATTAAAGGGAATAAATTAACTCAAAACGTAAAAACTTCTCATACGTAAAATATTTGTTTAAGAATATACAGGATGAGTTGAGATTAACACACCAAACACCACACCACAAGAGTGCACTGTAAACAACAAAAGAATTTTAAAAACTTGCACATTGTTATCAGACTTTTTTTTTCAAATTACAACGTCACTACAAAATTTTGTAATAACGTTGTATCTTGAAAACCAATGATCGGATAACAATATATGTTTTATAAAATTATTTTTATGTGTACAATACATTTCTGACTCACCCTGTATTTATCTTGGTAAATTAGGTAATATAATACTAAATGAATGTACAGTTTAAAAATTTGGAACGAAACGTTTGCTTTGTATTGGGTGTATTCATTTATTATTTAAAATTGCAAAACATGCAATTTTAAATAATAAATGAATACAGTCGATACAAAACACTAGCTTGCTTTCATCGTACTAAATATTCATTTAAGCTAAACATATAATATATTTGCCGTGCATAACGGTATAGGCGTCCCAACCCATTTTATTTTTGAAAGAATTATACATACAGGGTGTTACAAATTCGAGGCCCACTATTGGGATCTCGGAAATGGTAACAGATACGTGAAAGTTTAAATTAGGGCAAAGTTGCGCAATTCAATGCCGATCAATATGCCGTCAAGAAAATTCATGTAATCCGATTGCTTCCGAAGATATTCGAAAAAAAACGAATTTGGCGTTTTTAATTTATATGATTTCCTGCCTTTATTTGAATAGATAATTGAAAACAAACTTAACATTCTCATTGCCACTTTTTCTCTTCTATTAGACTGTGGCATCAGATTTCGAATCCGACGTTTTGTCTTTGGGCCCCATCATCACATTTTTTTTTTAAATACGGACCTGGATTTTTTATTTCATTTTTGGAATCACCAAGGCTGACTGCATTATATGGTTGCATTACTTAGATTAGGATTCAACATTTTAAGCTAATAAAAACATCTTACAATAATGTTTTCGTTTATTTTTTACTTAATTTATTTCTAAAACCATCCTAACATAATCTGAAAATCTGTTTTAACAATTTTAATCTCTAACGTACAAATACACATAAGCTATAAAAAAAAATGGTGATATGGGGTGATAATGGGCCCCATCATTATTAATGAAAACATTTTTACTTTGATGTCTTAAGGTGAATTTTCATGCATACGATATCCGTCGATACGTTGATCCGTCGGCGTCCTGATTGGTCATTATATTTTGGCGTCAATTTTTATCCGTCAAGTTTACCATTTCATCCGTCATCGTATAGAGTTAAAATAAATTTAACTTTTCGTACGATATCGGATGAATTGACAACTTTGACGTATAATTCTAATCTCGCACTTTTGGTTTGTGACTTTATTTATCTTTATTTATATTGAGGGTCTGTTATTTTCTTACGATTATTTATTTTATTGTACAAATTACTTATTTAATAGGAATAATGATGAATCGCACTCATGTATGAGATATTTACAAACAACTGTCAACATTTGTGGCCAGGGATCAGACCACTCACAAACGATTCGTATCATCGGATAAACGGATGCATGAAAATGCAAAAAATTTAAAATCCCAGGAATTTTTTGACCAATCAAAAGCCGTAAATTCAGCCAATGGGATTACCTTCGTATCAACGTATCGACGGATATTGGATGCATGAAAATTCACCTTAAGACATCAAAGTAAAAATGTTTTCATTAATAATGATGGGGCCCATCATCACCCCATATCACCATTTTTTTTATAGCTTATGTGTACTTGTGCGTTAGGGATTAAAATTGTTAAAACAGATTTTCAGATTATGTTAGGATGGTTTTAGAAATAAATTAAATAAAAAATAAACAAAAACATTATTGTAAGATGTTTTTATTAGCTTAAAATATTGAATCCTAATCAAAGTAATGCAACCATATAATGCAGTCAGCCTTGGTGATTTCAAAAATGAAATAAAAAATCCAGGTCTGTATTTAAAAAAAATTAATTAATGATGGGGCCCAAAGACGAAACGTCGGATTCGAAATCTGATGCCACAGTCTAATAAAAGAGAAAAACTGGCAATGAGAATGTTGTTTGTTTTCAATTATCTATTCAAATAAAGGCAGGAAATCATATAAATTAAAAACGCCAAATTCGTTTTTTTCGAATATCTTCGGAAGCAATCGGAATACATGAATTTTCTTGACGGCATATTGATCGGCATTGAATTGCGCAACTTTGCCCTAATTTAAACCTTCACGTATCTGTTACCATTTCCGAGATCCCAATGGTGGGCCTCGAATTTGTAACACCCTGTATATTGTTTCTCGCGGAAATAACAATAATTAATTTAATAATAAACCACCTTCGTTTAAATATACGAAATAGTTGGATCAAAAATATCGATATTTATAACGTTTAGTCATAGATGTTGACAGAAAAATATTTATTTGTTGGAAATATGTGATTAAATTGGAAGGTTGCTATAAATGTGTAAATGTTTTAGGTAAACAAGTTATTTTAAAAGTAACAAATACATTTTCAAATTAACTTAAATACACATGTTGTCCCCCTATAGCAAATACATATTTACTTAATGAAACCTAAAATTTGTTTAACTCAATACATTTTTTTTTTCTGTGTGCTCGTGATCGTTTAACAGATGGGTCAGTAAAGAGGAGTATAAAATAATGGGATTTCCATTTTTAAATATGAAGAATTCATAACCGGTCGTTTAACGCAGGTGGTCACTTTATAGAGGCGGTCGCAAACAGAGGTTTTACTGTACTGAAGTTTTGTCTTGTATTAAAAATACGTAATGTAATATTATTTCTTTCTTTTTTAAAATCAAACAAACTGTTTCCAATCTAAGAATTAAGCCTTACTTAAGCCTAATTAGTGTTACATTTTTTTGTGAGATGTTCAAAGTTTTAGAAGAATCTCCAGATCTTGCTTTGCACAAATATCTGATAGCTCTTTTTTGCAAAATGAAAATAGGATTAAGAAGATATTGACACGAACTTTCCAAGAAACAAATTCGATTTCTAAAAAGGGATTTTATTAAAGCAGAATAAACATTTTGAAGAACTGTATCATTCACTTCACGAGAAAGAGCTCTAAGGGCATAACAATCTGAAGCTAATTTTCTCCATATTCGTTAAAAGAAAGATTTTGAGTAATGTTAATTCCTAACAAATTTATAAATTTGGGAATGTTAAATACAATATTGTAAATGAAACAATGCAGTCTTCCTCCACAGCTTAATAATTCTAAAAACAAATAAATATTTCCCTTCATGTTTCGAACGTTTAAGCGTTCATGCTCAGGGGATACTAGATAGAATAGCACAAAGTTAGGAACGACACCAATAAATATTAAATAAAAGCTTAAGTGGGACTTACCCGACATCGAGTTAAGTGAAACTGTTAATATAAGTTGTCTCAAATTAATGAGTACAACTTAACAGGAACTAGGCATATTAACATATTAGTTGTATTAAGAGTCGAATGTAAGTGAAGTTTTAATTATAAGTGTAAAATTTTATTTAGTGGAGAAACATTATGGATAACAGATAAATGAATTGAGGTATAACACTATTGGAGGAGAAAGGTTTTTTATTTAAAAAAGTTTTTTAAATTTTTATAAAGATTAAGAAATGTTAGTATTTAAAATTTGTTTTAACATTGAAAATGTTTATATTATCGCACGGGCACGTAGTATGGGTACGGAATTCGAAATTCTTGTGATGCATTTGTCCCTGACGTCACACCGAGTTAAATGATCGGGATCAGACCAAGTCGATAGTAATCGTATGGTTTCGCTGGAGCAGTCAGCGGGTGCGGGCTGGCGCGGCTGGAGCGCGCTTCAGATCATATTTGTATTTCGTAGTGAAAGCGCTTATGTATGACTTATAATGAACGCCGATAACATTAGTTGCATGCTGTTGTTGGAGGAAGAAGACGAAAAGGAGATGTTAGCCCAAATTCCTCCAATTCGACAAACGTCATATTAACACTTCAATTTATACTAAAGGTACCATATTGAAATCAAAGCTGCAGCATACCAAGTAAACAAATCAATTTGATTAAGACGTCAAAGTATCAAAGCATTTTAAAATTGTATCATTAGTTGGTATATCCGAAAAAAATATCAAAATTAGAAAAAAGTCAGTGGCGTGCATTTTAACATTGAAAATGTTTATATTATCGCACGGGCACGTTAGTATGAGTAGTGTAACTAGCGGGATACTGTGACAGCGGATGGCATGTGTCCATCCGAAGCGACCAAAGATTGGATGTGGTCCTACTTCTTCGCCGAAGAAGTGACGTAGCTCTACAAGAAGTATTTCTTAGACTAAGAAGTGATTGACAGTGACGTAATTAACCAGTGGCTGTTGACCAAAAGGACCCTATTATATATGTGTTAACATGTCTTAAGTGGATGTATGGATGAACATTTTATTTGTGTGCTAAAGAAGTGACGTTATTCTATAAGAAGTAGTTCTTAGCTGAAGAAGAAATATCGACAATGACGCAATTTACCAGAAGGTGCAGATGTTGGTCAAAAGGACCTTAATAAAATTACAGGTAAGTTCTTGTAAGCTGATGACACCTGTATGTGTCAAGTATCCATACATAGCACCACATTTAGGTGAGACCCTACTGGCCAAGGTGAGGCCCTACTGGTCAAGAGAAAATGACGCAATAGCTAGTAAAGTAATTTAGCATGCCTGTGGTTAAAATTATTAAAATATTAATATATTTATCTCAGAGAGAGGTCAGCTTCAGGTCAAAATGTTTCTATTTATAGAATTTATACAGATAAATGTGTGTGTATATAAAATAAAACAAGACTTAAATTATTTCACATTTCATGTTTTTATTAAATAATAAATTTATCTCAGAGAGAGGTCAGCTTCAGGTCAAAGTATTTCTATTTATAGAATTTATGCAGATAAATGTGTGTGTATATAAAATAAAACAAGACTTAAATTATTTCACATTTCATGTTTTTATTAAATAATAATAAATTTATCTCAGAGAGAGGTAACCCTGTAACAAATATTAAAAAACAACATAAATTCTTCTACTTATAAAATGTATACAGATAGATGTGTGTGCATGTTAAAATGAAACAAAACTTAAATTATTTTACATGTTTTTATGAAAAACAATAATCCCTAAACATTTACATTTTATTTCTTTTATTTTTTTTCTACAAGTAGTCAGTCTAACAACATATTTATTCCTTTGTTCCTGTTTAAGTAATTAATCTTTTCACTTCCTTCTACATGAAAAAAAGGTTTTATTTGTTAAACTCTGGACTTTTGTGCATATTTTCACTACAATAGAGGTCGGCTTTAGCAATGGTATTATAACATCGTTCCATAAAGTTATGCTCATTAATAGATTGAGAGCAAAAACAAAAATGCTTGTTACATTTCACACAAAATCTTGTCCCCTCACAGGTGAAGCGAGAAAGATCGGAAAGAGCCTAAAATTAAAAAAAAATGTAGAAGTATAACCTCACACTATTGTGATTGTAGAAAAAATCTAACATTTTTATAATTGTTACTCTTCTTCATATTAGCTTGACCATTCATTTTGAGTTGGTTTGTCGTCTTTGATTCTTTTAAATTGTTTAGCAGAGCTCCTGATGGTGTTCTCTGTAATAGAAAAAAATCTGGAATACTTATTTTCAAAATAACTGATTCAATATATATATAAATTTTCTTTTTATTACCTTTCCTTTTCATCCTAAAGATTCTTCTTGCTGCTATTAAATAGTGATTAGTAGAAAAAATTTCACAGTTGAACTATTTAATTAGATCTAAGAAACATTTTTAATAAAATTATTTTTGATAATTTTCCCATCCCCAAGGTTTTGTATCTGTAAACAAGTAATTAACAATTCTTTTATCATCAAAAGGAGATAAAGCAAGTTTTCTTTGAGCAATTGTATACACATCATGTTTATTTGAGCGAATTAAATATTGACTGGTTTCTAATGTAGAATTATTGAACAGACATTGATAAAAATCTTCAAAAGAAATTTTGCTTAATGATGAGGATTTAATACCCTTAGCTTTTTTGGTTACTCCTAAATTTTGAATGTCTTCAGTTGAAATATCCTCACCTTTATCTGTTATATTGGCTTGAAATGCTTCAATTTCAGAACTTTCAACTTGAATTTTGAAACAATACATTTTTGATCGAAGTCCTATAAATTCAGTCATAATTTTACCATTATTTTCATCTTTCATGATGCCTAAAACCTTTTTATTTTTTGGTTGGATTTCATACTTATTATTTAATGGATAATCAGAGGTATCAAATTTGTGTATGTCTTTTTTAATAAACCTATAGATATCGTCAACATAAAATTGATAAATAAGTGAATCAGTGTCTGTGTAAAGTAACTTTGATAGATCACCAAAAGTTTTTTGAATATAATTGTAATGAAAATCATACAAAAACGTTTTTGATAGATCTAAAATTGAAAAGCCTAAATAAATTGGTTTATTGAATTTTACTTTTAAACGAGACATTTCAATAATAACCATATCATTATCAAAAATAGTACAATTTTGGAAATTTGGTTGTGAAATATAATATTTTGCTCCGTATCTACCTGACCATTTTGTTACCAATTTTATGTCTTTGTATTTCCTTACGTTTTCCATGGTTTTCCCAAATCCTGCATTGTTCATTAATTTGTAAAAATTTTTTTCAAATTCATTTTTGCTTTTTTTTCTGAGTTCTGTATTTAAATCAACATAAGGTTTCAGCCAACAATCTTGTTTAAATTTTAAAACTTTGTGGATTTTAATTAATTTTAGACCTAAATTCAATGCTTGTTGTAAATTACGGTAATGAATAATATAATTTTTTTTATTATACAGAGTAGTTAATAATTTTGGAATTTTTATTTTTGAACCGCTAGGAATTCTATGTTCTGGACATAGGGGTAAATCTTTATGAGAATTGAAAAGTTCTTGTGGATAATCTAAATCTACTTCAAAAATATAGCCAATATCACTGTTGTCTGGAATGTTCATTATATTTGGCAACTCATATATATTTTCCACCCATTCAAATCCAGATATAGGTAAAGGTAAAGACATTGCAGCACCATACAAATTGTTTACATCATAATACATTAGATATGATGAAGGTTGATTTTCATCATATTTCTCATTCATATATTTATTATTTGCCTTACCATATCTATTTGAACATTGCGAAACTCCTCCCCGTATTCCCTTTTCAATAAATAAAATCATATCAATGTTCGTCAATAACTCTAACTCTACCTGACTGATTTTTAACATACTTTGCAGTGCTAAACCTGGAGCACTAAAAAAATTTAATGCATCCAATTCATAGGTAGCCATGCAGGTAGTCCTAAAGTTTTCAAAAATATCTGTAAGGATAAGAACATCTGTTTTTAAATAGAGTTCAGCGTATTCTTGCAAATTTTTAATTTTAAACGTATTCCAAACTACTTTTGCATGTTCATAGTCTGAGTTTGAAATATGTCTATTGTTAATTTTACTAAAAAAGTTTTCTTTTGATGGTAATTGAATGTCATTTAATTTTCCCCAACTATCTAAATATTCATAGGGAAAAATTCCTTTACGACAAACTAACTGAAATTCTAGATCTTTAGGATAGTATTTTTTTATAATTTGTTTTTGATCATCTGATAAATATGAAGATAATTTATCCAAGCTACTTGTCATGAACCGAAATGAATCTAAAAATCTAAAATTTACTTTAGTGTTTGTAATAAATTTTGAAAATGAAATATATTTTTCTTTATTAATAGGTAATAAACTTATTCTACCCTCAATTCTTGTGGCTAAAGCTTTTAAAATAAAATGACTATCATATCCTGACAAATTATGAAACACAACAGGTACTGCATGGTTATCTACATATTGAATATTACAGAAGGAATGAGCGATTCCTCTAAATTCACCAGTCAGGTGTGAATGATCTTTACCTTTTTTGTCCTGTGGTTCAAACTTTTTTCCACAAATGTGACAGCAAGTAACAGTTTGGACATAATCCAATTGTTGTTGACTTAAAGGTTTCATTTTCACAACGTCTCCAAAAATTGCATTAAGTTCAAATGCCAAATCATTTAATTCCGTTATAAACCAGTCAATACAGTCTTTACCTGTATACAAATTAAAACGCGAAAGTGTATCATCATATGAACATTTCAAATAGTAAGCAATACTAAAAGGTTCATGTTTTTGATAATTTTCTGTTTTTATATTGGTTGAGATATTAGAGCTGTTTTCTAACTTAATCAAAATACTTTCTAAGTCAGCATAAATTACAAACGGTACATTTTCTTTATATTTAAAATTTGAAAATTTTAATATTTTTTCTTTTTCTGAAGGAATTACAATTTTAGATTTATTTAAATTTTTACAATCAACAGAATGCTTTTCTAAATTTTCAAGTGATACAAAAGCATTTAAACAGCGTAAACACAACCATGACTTATTTTTTTGGTTTGGTAGTTGGTTGTGCAATAAACGTGATAAATCTTTAATTAAAGCAAAATGATTAATTTTCCTTTTTGAATAGTCATTTAAATCCATATCCATCTCATCTTCACTGCTATCACCCTCATTATTTATAGAGGTTAACAAAAGTAAATTTATTTTAATAGGAAAATCATTTTTACTTATAGCAAATGGTAAAATTTCAGTTTTTTCATAAGTAAAAATATTAAAAGCTAATTCATTATATAACTCAAATTTGGGAATATCCTTTAACTTTAGAGGAAAGGTAAAAGAGCTATAATTTAATTTTCTTTTAGTTGGTCCATATTGAATTTCACTAAAGTGAGGGTAAGATGAGACACGATTTGGATTTTTATAAGCTGGTGCAGGACATAAATAAGCAACAATTGACCAAAGAAAACAATAAACATCATTATTTTGAATGTTTAGTACTGATTTACTGTTTTTTATAAATTGGGGAGTTTCTACAAAGGTAGAAATGCCTACAGTGATCGGTCTGTATGTATTTATGTGTACTTTTAACTGTAAAATTTCATATAATGCATACCCTGAATCACGTTCTTGAAATTCTGACAGCTTGTTTAAAATTTTTTCTTGAACATTTTCTTTGTACCAGTTTTTTAAATTTGTTAAATTAGTAATAACTTCATTTTTAGTTTGGAAATGTTTTAAATCAATCTCTAAAGTTTTTGGTTTTACAAAATTTGCTAAAAAGTTAACGTTTACTTTTAAAATTGATGTTTTTAATGCCTGTTTAATTTTGATTGAAAAACTGCGAAAAGCTTTTTGAAAAAAAATTATAGGATCTTTTATACCTAAATTGGTTATAATTCCGGTTCTAATTCTATGGTTAAAACAAGAATCAACATCCTGCCAAACTAAATAATTCATTTTAACTTTTTTAGTTCGTTGAAGTTTTTTTAAATTAACCTTGTAATTTAGTAGCACTGACAATTGAGCTTCTACTTTAGAAAAACTTTTAACACAATCTAATTTGTTTTTAATACATTTTCTTAATGAATTAATATATTTTTTTAAAATTATTTGCCATTTTAAAATTTGTTTCTTAGATTTAACTAAATGTCTTACCTGTTCAAATTTTCTAATCACTCTAGCAGCAAGACTGTCAACTAATTTAGTAGTCATTGTGTTGTGTACTGAATGCAATATGAATTAACTTCTAATTTTATTAAGAAAATTAATTAAAATAAAAATTTAAATAAGTTGTTTATTTCATAAGAAAATAGAGATTTGTTGTAATGTTAATTTTATTTACACTATACGATTTTCCATATTAACAAAATTTAATTAGTGTAATAATTTATTAGTGCACCCTAATATTCTTATCAATTTTAATTTTGCATACACAACACTTGCAAACAAACCAAATAATATCAATATGATTTTTAGAACTTGGAACATTTTTAAAATTTTATCAAATATTCTGCTTACTTCACCTTTAACCTCATTCATTTTTTGTAGACTTCAAGTCACCATATAGACTTTATCACTTTTCTTTATTTTTTCATGTGGGGAATGGTGAGTAAATTAGACATGTATTTTCATGTAATAAAATTTTATTTTATTGCACAGTTTTTCACTAGTTACCCCTTTGAGTGATCATGTCATATTTTAAAAAATGTTATGTTTGTTGTAGTATAAATATAGTAGACGCTTTATTGTAAGCATCAATTAAAGTATTTATTTGTTCCTAAAAAGTGTTATAATAGCAACGAGAAAAATGGCAACTATCGCATCCACCATTATAATATCTTCTACAAATTTAAGAGACTTTCCACTTGACATGGCCCTTGTGGTCATGAAACAAGTCTTTCAGTAAGTATTATTGTTTTTTAGAAAAAGTGTGATTAAAAAAATAGTAAAACAAATACCTATTTTTAAAGAGCTTTGTTCTTAATATTTGTTTGTTTTATTTTTTAGATATGGAGTCAAATCAATTGAATTAAAGGGAGGCAAAATATTTGTGTCCCTTACTTATTGCCCAAGGGGTGAAACATTGGAAAAAAAATTTGGTAACTTACCAATAAAGTACTTAAGAACCAAGTTGGAAAATGAAAAGGAATTTGAACTGTTTGAAACGGCACTTCAAAAATTTTCATTCAATTTTGATGTGCCCTTTCTAGAAGAGGGACCTCAATTACCGGCTATAGAACCAACACCATCAACATCCTCCAGGAAGAGAATCAATATTATTGATGATTCTCTTGTAGTAGCTGCGGGCGCATCAAGTAAGCGGAAGAAGAAGATTGTGGATGATGATGACAATGATGACGATGAGTATAACTTCATTCAATCACAGTGGAAGACATTGTAATTTTTATTAATAAAAAAACAGTTTTTATTTTAGAGATTGCATTTTATTTTCTGTATAATTTATACAACATTATCCTTTAATATCCAACTATTGTATTTATTATTAAACCCTAACCACTTAACCAATACCTTATTACTTTTATGTTGTAACACTTTTTCAACTAAGTAGGCATCTGAATATTTTACCTTTTGTAATTGTTGTTCATAAAAACCACCCTTAATATCTTGATTATTTACATCTTTTAGCAAATAAGTGGTAGGATTTGTTAATTGAACAGCTTTAATAGCAAATATTTCAGTTGACCAATTAGATTGATATTTTTTATCAAAAACACCACGTATTTTAGAAATCCTTACATGATCACCAATTTTAAATTTTGGTTTATATACCATCTTAATATGACTATAAACAGTTTGCAGTAAATTCTTTTCATGCTTTCTAGTTACTTCAGAAGGTTTCATACCTATAGTTCTATGTTTTTTATTGTTATATTTATGAACAATAGTAGACAACAAATTATACCACTTATAAGAACCTACAACATTTAATTCTTTCCAAAGCATACTTTTAAGTGTTCTAATAACACGTTCAACAATAGAAGCTTTTTTTTCACTAAAAGTATAATAATGTCTAATTTTATATTTTTTTAAAAGTTGTTGAAACTCCTTTGAGAGGAACTCCGAACCTTGATCTGATTGTAGAAGTTTCGGTGGAGTTGAACCCTTAAAAACTCTCTCCATTACCTCAGCTACTTCTTTTCCAGTTTTTGTTTTCAGCGGAAAGGCCCAGAGGTATTTTGAGAAGCAATTTATAGCTACCAAAATATATTTGTAACCATTATTTTCTTTTGCATAGGGACCAATTTCACAAAGATCAACTTGATAGAGATCATGAAGACCTTTGATTATTACACGGCGTCTCTTAAAATTAATTCTTGCAGGTCTGTGTATTTCCTCAACTATATGTTTTTTTATATTAGTAGTTAAAGTTGGTGTCATATTTATTTTTCTTCAAAAGTTTAATATTAAAATTTTTCAATTACTCAATTATATTTGCCTCACGTAGTTCCTCAATTATTGAATTAATTTCGTTTGTATGACCTGTATTGCCTGCAGTCTGAGAAGCAAGTAACAATTTAAACCGTTTAACCAACTCATTTGGATCGTCCCAATAGATATAGTTAGGTAGGTTATTAGAGACTTCCATTAACAATCCCTGACCTTGCTTATCCTCTAATTCCAATGCAGTTTGATTTTGTTTCATTAGGGGTTCAATAATTTTTTTAAACTTTAAATTTTTACTTGAATCAATGTGTTTTTTTACAGCGTTTGTTTTGAATAAAATACTTGCATAGTTTTTTGCATCTTCTTTTGTGTACACAGAAGGAATATTTTGATTAAAAAGTAAACCATATAACCCCTTGGTACCTCGAAATTTTTTTCCACCTATTATTAAGTCAGGTCCATCAAAATCAATTCTCTTATTTCCAATTGAAAACTGTTCAATTTCTCTATCAAATTTAACACGAAATTTTCCATCTGAATTATCACTATTGGGATCTTTAATAAATTTTTTAATATATTTTAAAGGGAGAGCATTATGTTGATCATAATAATCTGTAAAAGACTTTTCCTGTATGGTTTTGTTCAGATCTCTTTCATAGTTTTTTTTTTGTTTTTCTGTTTCTTCTTGCTGTAGATCTTCCTCAAGTCCTTTAACTATTAATTTTCTGAAATCATAAGGTGTTTTTTTTTTACCTGCTGATGCAAATAATTTACGTTTCATACGTGGTGCTGTCATAGGTGTTTGTTGATTTGTTCCCAACGGTGTAAAAAAAAATCTATAGGTGTAGAAGCTGATGCAATTGGTTCAGATGCTATTGATTTCTTATCATCATCATCGTCATTTTCAAGCAGATTATCTTCCTCTTCATCGGTTGTATTGTTATCGTCCTCATCAGAGCGTTCTGTTTTTATTAATTCCTCTTCCTCACCGAACTTTAAATGTGGCGCACTGGTATCGTTTTTATTTGTTTCCAATTTATTTTCAATATTTTGCAGGTGTTTTGTTATAGGTTGAAATAGATTTTCATGTGCTATTTGACCATGTTTAAGAATGCTTAATTTATTCTTTATATCTTTTCTCTTGCTAATAAGTCTTTTCTTAATATCTTTTTTATTTTTTACAGGATTTTTAGGTAGAGTCATAATGTATGAAGTTGAATGCACTCTGTTTTAACAACTAATAATACTTTAAACATAACTCAAACATATACAGGGTTGGGCAAATGTTCCGGAACGGCTTAATTACAAGCGAACGAAAAGTGATATCGAATCGGGGTTTTGGGCAATCTATAGGACAAAAATTTTACTATTTGACTGGTATACCATATGTCAGTAATGTCACCAACTGTCAAGTGTCGACGATATTTTTTTATTTTTTTAAATGGAACACCCTGTATATTATCAGATATTCTAGATCTTCAATAAATTACAAATATTTTTCATATAGCATACCATATGATTAAATTCAACTGTTTCGGAAATACGGGCAAATGAATGTAGTACATTTTATTTAAACAAAACCAAGGTAATAACTTTAAAACACAATAATATAAAATAATGGTTATTTAATTAAATGTTCAAAATGTCGTCCTTCAGCCACCTGACAGTGTCCAATCCTGTCGGAAAATTCAGAACGCACGTTTTGCAAATGTTCACGAGAAATAACATGCACAGCATCTAAAATTCTGTTTTGAAGATCCTCCAAAGTCTTAGGTTGTGTACGATATACGACAGTCTTTAAATGACCCCAGAGGTAGAAATCTAGAGGTGTTAAATCTGGAGATCTAGGAGGCCATTCAATGGACCCTCTCCTACCTATCCACCTTCCAGGAAAAGTTTGATCTAAATAATTTCTGACATGTATACCAAAATGAGCTGGCGCCCCATCTTGCTGAAACCAAATGTCATTCGCTAGTATTTGATCGTTAACCTGATCATGATATAAATTAATCAAATTTGGTATAATTCTATTTCGAAGCAGATCTAAGTAGTAAATAGATGTCAAGTTTCCATCAAGGAAGAAAGGCCCAATAATATGGTTTCCAATTATACCTGCCCACACATTTAATTTTTGGGGGTGTTGCGTACGGTGCTCAATCATCCAATGGGGATTATGGTCTGACCAGTATCGACAGTTGTGCCTATTGACGAAACCATTAAGACAGAATGTAGCCTCGTCAGAAAATAAAATACGACTTACAAAGTTAGGTTGTAGGTCTATGTAGTCCATTATTTCTTGACAAAATTGCATACGCCTATCAGGATCGTCCTCTGATAGTTCTTGAAGCAAGCTGACTTTATAAGGAAACATTTTATTTTTTTTGAGGATTCTTCTAATTGATTTTTCGCTGTTTTCATGTGCAAGAGCAAGCTTTGGAACTGACGTCTGTGGTTCTTCTTGCAGGGCAAGCAAAACATCCAGGGATTTCTCGTCATTTGTAGCAGTTTTCGGACGACCTGTTTTTGGCAAGTTTTTTACCGTACCCGTATGCTCAAAGTTATGGAATATTCTATTAGCAGTTGATTTAGAAATGGGATCTCGAACAGGAAAACTTTGATTGAAAAGGTCGGTTGCTTCTTGAAAAGATCTCCGTCTATCCCCATATCCTATCATCATAAGCAGAGTAATCCGTTCTTGTTCAGTTAGCTGAACCATAGTTTTATCAGTTATATCAGAGGTTTAGTCGATAAATAAAAAACTCGCACAACTCACTTAATACAAATAAATAAAAATTAAATAGGAAATGTGTCAGAGTGACACTTGGGAGTCATGGAAACTAAGACTTTTATTTGGAATGTCATAATAAAAGAAATATGTTGCTTGATTTTTAAACAAAATGTAATATGGGCTTTCTAGATTCATTTGCCCGTATTTCCGAAACAGTTGAATTTAAGCATATGGTATGCTATATGAAAAATATTTGTAATTTATTGAAGATCTAGAATATCTGATAATATACAGGGTGTTCCATTTAAAAAAATAAAAAAATATCGTCGACACTTGACAGTTGGTGACATTACTGACATATGGTATACCAGTCAAATAGTAAAATTTTTGTCCTATAGATTGCCCAAAACCCCGATTCGATATCACTTTTCGTTCGCTTGTAATTAAGCCGTTCCGGAACATTTGCCCAACCCTGTATATAAGTATCAAAACAGTATCGATATCTACCATCATTCAAGTTATTGTCCTTGAAAACTGATAAGAATCCAAATGGTTTTCTCCAACAGTATGAACAAATGTCTTTAAAATTTTCAAAAGACATATCTGTGCCCACATGGTCTGTATATACATGTCGTAAATTTAAATCGTCTTGTTTAAAAAGTATTAAGACATTAGCATTATCTCTTATTAAATGTTTTGGAATTTTTGCATAGGTCTGACAAAGATAGAAACAATCAATATTGTTATGACGACCCATACTGAAATATTCACGAATAATATCTTGTTTGTCACATGCAACATCATCAAATATAAAAACAGAGTTTGGTTTTGCTTCAGATGGAGACATTATTGTGTCACCACTGTTGAAGGCATAATATCCTATGCCCTTGATAGGTTTTAATAATTTTTCTAAATATACATATTTAGGTTGATTTAAAGATTTTGAGTAGAGATAAACATTTGCAAATTTCAATCCATTAGGATGTTCAAGTAAACTTAGCATACAGTTCGTTTTTCCAGACCCTGAGGGTCCTATATTGATACAACGAACGGTAGTTGGAAATAATTTACTATGTTTAACCTTTCGAGTTTTAGTTATATCATGATTATTAACTGGTAAAGCAGTTTTTTGTTTAACAACCTTCTTCATTTTAATTCAAATAGCAAATAGTTATAAAAGCCAAACTTCGGATATATATAGGCAGTTTATGTTAGATACTCCCTGTAATAGTATTGAAAATGAGATACTACTTAAATAATAATGAGTTTAAAGGAGAAGGTCTTTTAAACTCTATGATCAATAAACTTCCATTTGAAATGCATTTACCTGGTTATAATTTTTGTGGTCCAGGAACAAAATTGGAAAAAAGACTGGCACGTGGGGATAAGGGGATTAATCCCTTGGATGAAGCTTGCAAGGAGCATGATATAGCCTATTCAAAATCAAAGGAATTATTCGATCGTCATCAAGCTGACAAAATTCTATTGCAACGAGCGTTAACTAGAGTAGGTGCATCAGATACCCCTTGGAAAGAAAAATTACTTGCTGCAGGTGTTTCAGCAGTTATGCATGGTAAAATTAAATTAGGTATGGGTAGTTATGGTAACAGTAATTTTACTCAGAAAATAAATAAATTAAAATCTCCTCCTAAAACAAATCAGTCTGCAAGTAAAAGACAACAGCTCAACATTATGAATCAAAGTTCGAGAACAATACAGCAAAGTATAAAAGCTATGCATAATTATATAAAAAAAATGGAATTTTTAGCAGAGAAAATGGTTAGTACAAACAATAAAAATAAAAAGGAACGAAGGAAAGGAGGAAAGAGACTAGATCATATTGATAATTATCATGAAAAAAAAATTAAGCAAAAAATGTCTGATATCTCTGATAAAATAAAGCCTATAAAAAAGAGAAATCTAGACTACAATGATGATGATAATGATTGTGTTAGTAAGAAAAGGAAGTTAGTGGAAAAGAAAATTAATCATGAGTTATCAAGCTCTATTCAACTCACTAATAATCCAGCTAGAAAACGTAAACTAGACCTTAGCACACATGATATTAGTGACAATGACATAAACACCATTAAAAAGCTAAAAAAAAACAATCAACTAACACTACAATCTTCACCCTCAATAACACTTGCAGTTAAACGAAAACATGATGATGATGATGACTATAATTTTTCTTCTGATGATGAGGATAAACACTTTTTAACAAAAAAGACAAAGAAATAATAATTAATTATATATAGCTGAACACTTAGCTTTAAAGTGTTAGTATGTAAAGAACCTTTTAAAAGAACAGTCAAATACAAAATAATGGTAGGAACTACGCGTAAAAAGACAAAAAATGTGAAGCGTCCTCATAATCGAAGTATTAAAAAACAGAAGCAAAAGAGAAAAATCAGAAAAAGTAAAAAATGTAAAAAAAAGTTGATAAGTTTTCAGTCTATAACTAAAAAGATTAAAAATGATCTAATAAAACAACAACCCAAGACTCTTAGTACTGCTCTTAATATGGCTCTAAAAACTATTGAAAATAAAACTGGTAAAATTAAATATCCACAAAGAACAATTCAAATTCCAAAAACAGGTGGAATATTACCTCTGATACCGATATTTGCTGGTCTTAGTGCACTAGGGGCTTTAAGTGGAGGTGCTGCTGGAATTGCTAAAGCTGTTACAGATGCACGAGCTGCAAAACAACAACTTGCTGAAAATCAACGTCACAATAAAACAATAGAAGCCATAGCGATGGGAAAGGGGCTTTATTTAAAACCTTACAAAACTGGTTTAGGACTTTTTTTCAAGCCGCGTACGAAGTTAAAAAATTACCGTTAGTGTTGCCCAAAACCGCTCTAACCAATTTAGATTTGAATATGTATGCAAAAAAACTAAAAATACCATATTTTCGAGGTGTTTTTATGAAAGATCGTTTACCGAAAAATATTCGAAAATTTGAATCTGGAGTAATTAATTTAGATAATAATTCTGGACCTGGAACACATTGGACTGCATACAAGAAGTATGAAGGGAGCATATATTATTTTGATAGTTTCGGTAATCTACCACCACCACTGGAGACTCAACAATATTTCCATTCAGATAGACCTTGTCACATATTCTATAACCATACACCATATCAATCATATAATTCAATTAATTGTGGGCATTTATGTTTAAAATTTTTGTACCACCCTGTATTAGTCTAATAAATAGTTGATTTAATAAGTGTTTGCTTTATTTATTGTAATTTATTTGTCAAGATAACAACGTTTTAAAAGAAATATGTCCTACACGTTTACATTATCAGGAAATGATTCTAAGCTTGCTGCAAGAATATACCCTCCCCTTATATTAAACGAAAATGAAGAGTACGTTTTGGGGTTAATAAATTTTGAAAGTTACAATTCCATCCCAAATGTTGATGATTCAAATAATGTTTTTTATTATGGGGATGATAAAATTGTCGTAATACCCCACGGATCATATGAAGTAAAGGATATAAGTCAATATTTGATTAACTATTTAAAAAATAACAACAAAGAAACAGATCCAGTTGAACTGTCTATAACTGAGAATCGTAATACCTTACAATGTGAAATCAAATGTAATAAAAAAATCGATTTTAGCAAGAAATGTTCTATTGGTAGTTTATTGGGATTTGAAGAGAAAGTGCTAGAAGCGAATGAAAGTCATATTTCAGACAATCCTGTAGATATATTTAAAGTTAATTCTATATGTCTAGAATGTAATTTAGTAACCAATTCCTATAATAATGGACATCCAGTACATATTATCCACATGTTTTTCCCCACTGTATCACCTGGTTACAAAATAGTGGAAAAACCATCCAATGTTATATACTTACCAATAAGCACGCGCTACATTGATGAAATATCTCTTAAAATAACTGATCAACATGGAAATTTGATCAATTTCAGAAAAGAGTTGGTTACAGCACGTTTGCATCTAAAAAGAGTTGCATAAGTGAAGAGAAAAAATGGTTTTCTTGTACAGTCACAATTCATTTAATTTACCTACAGATTTTTATCACAATTTGTATAAAAACCCTACAAACAAACTAGATCCAATCAGTTCAAAACATCTGCTGAAAGAACTAACACCTGAAAACAAACAACTATTGCTCTCATTGGGTTTTAAACTAAGGAAAAAATTAAAAAATTAAAAAGGTTTTGGTGTCATTTTAAGTGCAATATTCGCACACATCTACAAAGAATTTGGATTTTAATTAAATGTACATGTAAATATAGACAAGAAAATGAGTTATAACATTTTAAAAGTTAATGAAAGTGTCATCCATGATGATTCAATAGTTAGCTATCAATATCACACACACCAGCCATTTACATCAACAACTTTTAACAATAATGATGAGATTAGAATCCCCATACAAACACAGGACCTGTACACTTTACCTAGTCAAAGTTTTTTATATATTGAGGGAAAACTACTGAAAGAAGACAATACGTTTAGTAATAATGTAGGGTTTACCAATAATGGAATTGCTTATCTTTTTGATGAGATTCGATATGAACTAGGAGGAGTGGTTATCGATAGGGTTAGAAATCCTGGAATAACTTCAACTATGAAAGGGTATGCTTCCTATACGAAAACTGAATGTGACACTTTGCAAAATGCTGGATGGAACGAGGAAAAAAATCCTTCGCTTTTGGATGCTAAAGGTAATTTCAACGTTTGCATCCCTTTAAAAATGTTGTTGGGGTTCGCAGAAGATTTTCATAAAATTGTAATGAACGTGCGCCAAGAATTAATTCTGATAAGAAGTAATTCAGACCTAAATGGAATGATCCAGATGGAAGACAAAAAAGAAACGTATAAAATATCGTTAAATAAAGTGTTATGGAAAATGCCACATGTTACCGTAAGCGACAATCAGAAATTAAGGCTACTAAAACAATTTGAAAGCAACAGGGACCTATCGATTGCGTTTAGAAGTTGGGAATTGCATGAATATCCACAGCTGCAGCAAGCCAAAAACCACACCTGGGCTGTAAAATCTTCAAATTTATTGGAGAAACCACGTTTTATTATTTTTTCCCTGCAAACTGATATGAAAAACAATATCACTAAAAATATGAGTCATTTTAACCATTGCAATTTAAACAATTTAAAAGTCTATTTAAATTCTGAAGTTTTTCCCTACGACAGCTTAAATTTAGACTTTGATAACAATAAATATTCTCTTTTGTATGAGATGTTTACGCAATTTCAAAAGTCCTATTACTATAAATACAACAGCGAACCTTGTATGCACCCAATAAGATTTAAAAGTACAGCACCAATAGTAGTTATTGACTGTTCGCGGCAAGGTGAAGATATCCTGAAAGGTGGAGCTGTAGATATCCGCATAGAGTTTGAAACCACCAAAACAGTGCCTGAGAAGACTACAGCTTATTGTTTAATTTTACATGATCGTCTAGTCAATTACAACCCTCTAACCAGTACAGTGAAAGTGTTTTGAAAATGTATATTGTTGACGTACAAGGATTCCAGTACAAAAATACTTCTTTTATATGTCGAGAGATTGCTATAATAAATATAAAAACTGGTAAAGTTTTTCATAAATATATTCAGCTACCATTTGATTTGTATTATTTAAGCAACTCTTTTGGTAAACATATTGATTGGACAATAAAGAATGTGCATGGACTTTTATGGGATGATGAGCTCTCTTCTGGAGGTGATAAGTATCCACCTTCACCTTCTATATTTTCAAATTATTTACCTTTAGAATGTATTGCTCTATATTTAAGCAAGATAATTAAACCACATGAAAAAATATTTGTTAAGGGTTTAGAGAAAAAAAGATGGTTAGGTAAATTAACTTGTTATAATAATACAATTGTTGATTTATTAGATATGGGTTGTGTTAACTTAGATAGCCTTAAAAAATTAAACTTAGGAAAAAAATTTCATTGTGAAACTCATCATTACAGTAATAATTTACTTTGTGCTAGAGAAAATGTATTTTTGTTAAGAAATTGGTATATTAAGAATAAAACTAATTAATAATATATTTTTGATCTTTTATTTTTGCTATTGTTCAACAACAAGGGTTATAACATTAAGAATTTCCTTGGTTATTTCTCGTGTTCCTCCTATCTCCCTTTCTTTCTTGTCCATCATAGTAATGTGAAGGTACATGCTTTGCACCATCCATCCATTTAAAATGCTGTTGACATTCACAAGCTAGACATGGCTCACCACGTGGTACATCTGATTCACCCTTACATTTAGGACACTTAAATTTTATTGGTACAGGCATGTTTTGAGGATTTAAGTTAGACTAAAATATACATTTTCAATTTACCCCTTTTATTGGAAGTAATAACACATTCTTATCTCAGTAAGTGTCTGACATCAGCAGAAGCAGAAATAAATACATTTGAGACAACCAGCCATGTCAAAATGTATTAGAATAGTACATGGTTGTAAAAAAGAAGAATTTGAAAAGGTAAAAGAAGGCAACCAATGTTATTTGTGCTACCAAGAAATTAATGTAAGCAATTTATGGTTATCAAAAAACTGCACTATTTCACACAGTAAATGTCATCAAGAAAAAAATTATCACCTGAAACAATACAATAAAAAAGGGTACCATTAATAATAACGTTATTAGTATTAATCAATCTGTCAAACAGTACATTTCAAGCTTTAAAATGTTCTACCAATATTTCACAATTGTGTATTACTTTTTCATAGTGGTTGTTTATGGAAATTCAAATGTGAGTCATAACACAACACATGTGCATGAACATGAATGTAGTTATCTAAGAGATGACTATAACGTTTTATATAATACAAGTCTAAACTTGTATATGGAGTGTGCTTCCCACCTTGATAACATAAATGATTTGTATGAAAACGAGTTAATGGTTACTGATGAATGCATGGAAAAACTTAAAATATGTGAAAATAATACATCAAATTTAACTAGCTCTGTAAATTATACCAACCAAGTACAAATTTTAAAGAATAATATTGAACTTGAATCAACAATGCTGTTACTACGTAAAAAAGTTGTAAATCTTGAGGAAAAAAATAGTATTGCTTATGCTTTAATAAATGATTATAAAGAAGAAATTGCAAATTTAAGGAGTAACCTAACTGATACCGTATATGAATTATATGCCACAGATGAAAAATGGAGTCAATGTGAGGTGATATTAAAAGATCAATTAAAAAATTATACCAAAATTTTCACAAACCTGAATGCTTGTTTGGAAAGAGAAGAACTTATACAGGAACAAAGGAATAAATATGTTGTTAGACTGACTACTTGTAGAAGAAAAAATAAAAGAAATAAAATGTAAATGTTTAGGGATTATTGTTTTTCATAAAAACATGTAAAATAATTTAAGTTTTGTTTCATTTTAACATGCACACACATCTATCTGCATAAATTCTATAAATAGAAATACTTTGACCTGAAGCTGACCTCTCTCTGAGATAAATTTATTATTTAATAAAAACATGAAATGTGAAATAATTTAAGTCTTGTTTTATTTTATATACACACACATTTATCTGTATAAATTCTATAAATAGAAACATTTTGACCTGAAGCTGACCTCTCTCTGAGATAAATATATTAATATTTTAATAATTTTAACCACAGGCATGCTAAATTACTTTACTAGCTATTGCGTCATTTTCTCTTGACCAGTAGGGCCTCACCTTGGCCAGTAGGGTCTCACCTAAATGTGGTGCTATGTATGGATACTTGACACATACAGGTGTCATCAGCTTACAAGAACTTACCTGTAATTTTATTAAGGTCCTTTTGACCAACATCTGCACCTTCTGGTAAATTGCGTCATTGTCGATATTTCTTCTTCAGCTAAGAACTACTTCTTATAGAATTACGTCACTTCTTTAGCACACAAATAAAATGTTCATCCATACATCCACTTAAGACATGTTAACACATATATAATAGGGTCCTTTTGGTCAACAGCCACTGGTTAATTACGTCACTGTCAATCACTTCTTAGTCTAAGAAATACTTCTTGTAGAGCTACGTCACTTCTTCGGCGAAGAAGTAGGACCACATCCAATCTTTGGTCGCTTCGGATGGACACATGCCATCCGCTGTCACAGTATCCCGCTAGTTACACTACTAGTATGGGTACGGAATTCAACAAAATTCTTGTGCTGCATTTGTCCCTGACGTCACACCAAATTAAAATGATCGGGATCAGAACAAGTCGAGAGTAAACGTATGGTTTCGCTGGAGCAGTCAGCGGGTGCGGCTAGCGTTCGCGATCGAGCGTAGCAATCGGCTGTCGCCACAAGGTGGTTTGGCTGGCGCGGCTGGAGCAGCGCGTTTCAGATCATATTCGTATTTCGTAGTGGAAGCGCTTATCTATGATTTATAATGAACGCCGATAACATTAGTTGCATGCTGTTGTTGGAGGAAGAAGACGAAGAGGAGATGTTAGCACAAATTCCTCCATTTCGACAAGCGTCATATTAACACTTTAATTTATGCTATACCATATTTAAATCAAAGCTGCAGCATACCAAGTAAACAAATCAATTTGATTAAGACGTCAAAGAATCAAAACATTTTAAAATTGTATCATTAGTTGGTATATCAAAATATCAAAATTAGAAAAAAGTCAGTGGCGTGCATTTTTTTGTCAATAATATCCGTTGAAGTGATTCTCGGAACGCCACTGGACTTTATAAATTTTAATCTAGTTAGGGCTAATTCAGCCTCTTATCATTATGAATGACGGTACCAAATTGCAATAAAATCGGGAAAAGGATATTTACAGAAATAAAAAAAAACGATTTTTTTAAAAAAACTTTAACACTCTGTACATCAAAACGGGGCAACTCCGGACACATATTCAGGTTAGTTCAGGTTAGCACTTCTGAAACACCCTGTATACAATCAAATACAACGGTCAAAAACACAAATATTTATATCAAAATATTGATAACAAACAATAACACCAAACGATACAATGCAATAATGCGAAAATCACGGGTAAACTAAATTCAACCCTGTCGCCCAGGGCCTTTTAGTTTTATTGCCGCTTGACCAATCGAAATAGAGTTACGGTTATCATTAAGTACTGATCAAAATTTCCTTCGTATGCATAATCTTGGATTTGAATATGGTATAGGGTAGACTGGGGCAAGTGTAAAAATGGGGTAAGTGGAAAATCAGAGCGCCAATCAGGCAATATTGAAAGTTTACTTGTCTGTGTGGTTCGAGGCAACTAACTATACGTTAGCGCTGTGGAATTATCTACTCCCGGCGAGTTACCAGGTGTTTTTTTCTTTCTGAGTAGTCATTTGTAACATAACCTCCGTTGAATAGTGTGTGATATTTCCATAAAAAATTGGTCAAAGGTAAATACTTATAATATACTTTTAGTTTTATTGCATTTTCTTATGTTTAGTCAATTGTTGTAGCTTTAAAATCCTATATATACCGACCAAATCTAAAAGCGGTTTTTACTCACGAACAGGTTTGCACTTCCCCCATAAAAAACATATTGTGGGGCATGTGCGAAAGTTGTAATGGGGAAAGTGTAAAGGTTAGTTTACACTTGCCCCATTTTCCTGGGAATGCTAAAGTTCATTGGCACTGACACTTAAAGCTTTTATTCTTTACAGAGAGTTGACGTCATGGTACGAAATTATAAAAGAAAGTCCGATAGGGCTGCCTATGGGGAGGCGCAATTAAATGATGCAGTAAATGCCGTCAATCAAGGTCAATTAACCATGTCGATGGCTAGTACCGAATTCAGAATCCCATACATTACAATCTACTGTAGAATAACTGGCCGCCGTGGCGAAAAAAGCAAGACACAGGGCCGACCTCCAATACTTTCTTGGCAAGATAAGTGTCAACTGGCCGAAAATATAAAAACAGTGGAGAAGTGAGAATATCGATTAACGTCGAGAGAGCTTCAAGAAAAAGTTCGGGACTTTGTAACTTTAAATAATTTTCCCAATCCTTTTAAGAACAATATGCCAGGCACAGACTGGCTAATAAAGTTTAAACAACGTCACTCTTTGAGTATGAAGAAACCACAAAGCTTAGAGTACTACAGACAGAAATCTACGGACCCATTCATAATAGACCAATATTTTGTTTTATTAGAAAAGGCTATATTGGAGTTGGGTCTTCAGGATCGTCCTGAATGTATTTACAATTTAGATGAGACTTCACTGTGTACAGATCCTTCTCGTCTTAAAATTGTTGGCGCGAAAGGCGAATAGAGAAAATATAACCGTCCTGGCAGTGCTAGTGGTAGAAAATTGCCACCATTGATAATATTTAAATGCAATAACATTGATAATATTTAAAGGCAATAATATTGCTGGATTTCAGAAAGAAATAAAGACTTCTTCAAAGACACCGTAAATGCAGCCAGCGCCAATGGATGGATGACCTCCGAAATATTTAGAAATTACTTTCTTAAGACTTTTATTCCCTTGGTTCGTGATCAGGCACCAATTATTGTTATATATAATGGGCATGTCTCGCATATGGATTGCTTATTAATTCAAGCCGCAAGAGAAGAAAATATTCATATACCTAAATTGCAGCCCATAAAAGTCATTTACTTCAACCTCTCGACTTGAGTATGTTTAGATCCTTTAAGGCAATATGGGAGGGGGAAGTAATAACATGGCAAAGACGTCATCAGGGACAATGACTACCAAAAAGGGACTTCGCCACATTGCTAGTGAAAACCTGGGCTGAAGTAGATTCCGGAAGCATAAAAACAGGATTCAGAAAGGGTGGTATTGTTCCATTTAATAGACATGTTATTCCTAAAGAAAAGTATGACATCGATGCCCTAAAAAGATGACAGGAACACTTAAAAAATCAAAGATCTGTAACAGATTTACAACCGAGGCCAGAACGCATTGATATTGAAAGGAATGAACATGATGCTGTAGGACCGAATATAACAGAAAAAACCGCTACTTCCGAACAGTCAATGTTAAAAACAGTAAAGCCTTCTACATCTGGCGCTTCATTTAAAAGGAAACTAGCATCTAATGCAGAATTACTTACAGCTCCTTCAGCATCTAGTGCCACCAATCTCAAAGTAATTGTCAGCTCTGATCAAAATGAAGAAATATACTAAATAATCATCAGGAGCCTATAACTGAACCTGTAGTACCAGCTACAACCGAAAATAGGCAAGAAAAGAAGGCAAGTTTTGATGATCTACTACTTGATTTGCTCCCACAGAGTCCTCCTTCTAATCCAAGGAAACGAAAGCGCTTAATTCAAGGTGGCCAAACCATTGCAGGTACTATCGCAAGTAGTCAGTCAAAAATTTCTACAAGTTCATCTACTATATCTAAACCAGCTATGAAAATTGACCGAAAGAGTAAACAAAGTCGGCCAAGTCCGTATCAATTTGAATCCAGCTCCAGTGAATCAGATTATGAAAGTGTACCTTTTATGGAATCGGATCAAAGTTTCACTTTAGAATCGGATTGCGAAGATCAGATTCCTGAAATAAACAAAAATTACCAAAAGCAAAGAAACATTTTATTGGCCAGGCAAATACTGTTGACAACGGCTTTGAAATCAAGTTTACTAGAAAACTAAAATACAATTTTTTTATGGCCACTCACCGATGATGTCGATGTAGTATAGCTAGACGATATAGTGACTCGTTTACCTGAACCGGTAGTAACACGACGAGGAGGTTGTCATTTTAATGTGAAATTTGCGGGATACAATATTTAACAAGTTCCATAAAATTATTCGAATTTTTAAACTTTAATTTTCTTTTCTGTTTTAGTTTCTCCTTGGGAATAACTCCTACTGTTTTAAAGATTAAAGCCAAACATTGGGTTTTGAAGGGATAAATACGTTTATAAAAATATTATTCTTGTTATTAGGAATTTTTTGGGGATATTTTGGATTACTTATTATTTTTCAGAGGTACCTTTTAATTTTTCGTTTTTATGATTTGCTTGGCTAAGAATTTCCCAACAATAAAAAGTTCATAACTTCCCAGATTTTTATTTTTTTTTAAGTCTGTAAAAAGAAAAATTGGCATGGGAGATATAAACTTCATTTACACTTTCCCATTACCACTTCTGCGAACATGCATGGAAATTGTATTCCGATTTTACACTTTCCCTTTTTGGGGTACCTAAGTGTAAAATTTCGGTACAAAAAAAAATCATTTAAATCTCAAGATCTCAAAAATAATTCATGAGTGCCCTATGCAGTATGAAAAGTAAACATATTAAACTATTACTTTCTTACAAAGACACTTTTATAAATATTGTATATTTGAAGTAGGAAGGAAATAAACTTGAACTATTAAAAAGGGCTTCGCAGTTGCCCCAGTCTACCCTAATTATAAGCTTTGTAATGTAATGCGGAAAAATAAACAGAATGGTTTTGTACACTTTACCGTTCTTCCCTATACTTGCTGCCACTTTTTTTCATGCATTTTCTTTCATTACAACATTTTTGTAATTTTCGTTCTCATAGTTGTATAAAGGGGGGTACTTTTGCACCTCCCCTATCAAACACCCGTCAGCAATTGCCAAAAACGGTGGCATTCTGCTGAGCGATCACGGCTGGACTGGTCTCTTTAGCAGTCCGAACGCAGCCACTGCAATTGACGGCGAACGCTGTGTCGCTGAGCTGCGGCAGTGAAACCGTGTACATACAAATCGCATTAAACCAGTACCGAGCTACCAATCGCAAACGCCAGCCGCGGCCGCTGACTGCTCCAGCCAAACCATACCTTAGAGGCGCGTTAGAGTTTATAACCTTTATTTTACTATTTTTTTATATTATGAATCATTAAACCTTATATCAGCTACCTAAATATAACATTCAAATCTATGAGTTTTCGCAGATCACAAATCTCACAATAGTCACAAGCGTTGCACTCTGCTTCGGCATTTTCAATGTCCTCCCCGGTTGCATCTTTGTAAAGGACTGTAAATTTTATGTTAGTGTTGTTAACTAGCATGTAGATATGGAGCTATGCCGCACATTTTTAAAACACAATAAAGTCTTTTCATTTTAGGCAAAGTTCTTTTTAAAAAATTGAATTAAACCTGTGTAAACCACAACCGTGTTAACTACTGCAACATGATTGTTAAAGTGAGGTTAATTTAAAGAGGGTAATGCCATTAAAGACGTATAGCCCAATTTTAATACTAAAAATCAAAACTATTGTTGGAATCAAATGGGAACATTTAAGGAACTCGACAGTAGGTTTTTAAAATCCGTACAGAATCAGTTCATCTTTAGTTATCATCACTGGACGTTTAAAGTACTTGAGGTTCGATCGAGGACAGACATTTGTCAATGAATGACCAAATCACGTGGTTTTGTTAAAAGGGGGTTAGAAATATTCTTAAAATTTAAATTCACCATCTCTTTCAAATATATTCTTTAGTGCAGTTTTTATCGCTATCCGATAGATATTTATATAACCCCCCTTTTAACAAAACCATGTAATTTGGTCATTCGTTAACAGATGTCTGTGTTCTGTCAATATATTGCTAATACCGTGTTACAGAAATGTCCCCAGCACGCGGCGTTTTCCGGAAGCTTTGTGTCTGCGCCGTTCGCGTGTACGTCAGGTCCGGCTTTAAACTTATTTAAGTTAATTTGTTCGAATAGGTATTGATTTATAAAAAAAAAGAAATTATAGTAAACCTTGGTATGATGATATGAAGATGTAAGGCATTCATTTTCTCGAAGAAGCAATACACCGCAAAAAAGTATGCAAATATCAAAACTTGTGTATTTTGGGGTGTATATATGGAAATTGAAATTTCTAATTATAATTTAGTTTCTGGTATAGTTGCGTAAGTAATAATAGTTGTTCTTAACACCGTAACAGGTGCCTTTTGTCGCCTGGTCTCCTTCTATCACTTTCTGTACAATATACGACAAAAGTTGCACAGAAATTCCTATTTTACAGATTAAAAGCAAGTTTCAATGAAGGTTTTAAATGTTTATAGTAAACTTGCGAAACAAGTGCATTTGTCTTACCGTGGCACTTTGTAGGGAAGAAAATTAATATATGTTAGAAAAAATATATTTGTGGAAAGTCTCGATGCAGCGCACTATAACGGTTCAAAAATTGCATTTTCATAGTTTGGTTCCCTATGTTAAGTTTCGGTTTTAAATTTTTAAAGTACCTATGTAGACTCTAACCTTAAACATTAATTACTAATTTAGTTATTTGTTAATGGTCAGTAGTTTCACTATGATCAGTTTATAACCTTTGTGATAATGATTATCTTCCATAAATGTTTTGTATCTTGTAGGACATAGCCAAGTGGATTGTTTTCGGTTATTTTATTTCATACTACTTGTAGACAGGTCTTACTTCAAATCCTGATTTTAGTTAATTAGTAATCGATCAACTTTTCTATATAGGATGTAGGTCAAGTGTTATAGCTATTGTGAATCAGCTGTTTAAGAAAATCGATAATTTAAGACAGGTCAGTGTTATTGGATAAGATTGACAGTTTTGTGGATTTCAGGGCCACGTCTAGTTAATTGAGGCGTATTTTTGCGGTTGCGTTGGCTGACTTAGATTGCCCTAGTTTTCTTATGGTGGTAAAGGGGTTATAGTTTTCTTGGATTGGTATGACTAATTTGTCGACGATTTTTGGTAATTATGTTGGAGAGGAACGATATCCGGCCCTTTCGACGATGGACGCTTGAAGTGAAAGCAGGTGTGTAAAAGTATCTCCCGAATTTCATTTTTTTTGGGCAGGGAAGGCCATGTGGTGCCGATAAAACTTTCACAAATGAAAAGGACATGGCTTTGTAGTTTGTCTATTCTTTGGGCGGAGTACCGATTTAAAACGCTTTTCAATCAACTTCAATAAGCGGTCCTAGACGCCATTTCGTAGAATGGAACCCTTGTTAGTTATTAGTGGTAGGTATAAACTTTAGCATGTAATTACCCTCGATGGGTCTTGTGAAAGTTTTTGCTTTCATGTTGTACATCTAAACTTCGATTTTAGGGTTTTTTGGTCGAGGTTAAAAGTTCTGGAGTACTAGTATTTTCTTATTGGAGACGCCTGGACGCGGATCGTGCCACTTGCCATATACTATTTGAATTTTTGGAGACTAGCAGAGGATCTACGTTGGCTGTTTGAGGGACCATGTGTGTGTCTTTTACCGAAGATCGAGTCTTCATGAACTTTGGGTAGCACATAAAGTTTCAGCTAAGTAACATTTTTCTTGAGTAGTACCGAACCGTGGAAGTACCCAGTACGTGACAAGAAAGCGTGAAATCACCTTTGCTATATTATTTCCTGTGGCGTGTATGCTATTTCTCAAGCCTTTTCTGTGAACACCTGAGTACTGTGGTGCAATCAGGGTAACGAACCTCACTCAAAATTATTAAATCATATACACTGTGATCATTTCTCTTTAAAAACTTAGTCAAATTAAAATCTTAATATTTTGTATTTGCGTATTGTTCTATATACAGTGTTTTGATAAAGTTTTGCGCCCATGTTATATTCAGAACTGCATTGTAAATGTCTAGCGTATCTCGACATAGCGTTAGGACGTCACAAGAGTCTCTAGTAGTTCAACGTGTTTGGTGGTCTGTTAGAGCTAATTTCGTTGTAAATATTGTTACAATTTATTATTATAAAGTAAATATTTTTGTTTCTCGGCTAAAGGCCATTTGTTTCTTTAAACTTTTACGCTTGTAACTTTAACATTTTAACCTATCTACGCCTGAGTGGCTAATATACTTATTGAGTAACCACCTGTATTCGTAAGATATTGTATTATACTTAGCGATGCTTTTATGGTAAATTTATTTAGGGTTGAGAGGTTCTTGTATAGACATTGCGGAAATTCTAAGATTGAGACAGGTGTATTTTGATTTGTATTTCGTCATGTCCTGGATGTAGGTCTATGTGGCTGCCAGAGTTTGACTTTTACCCATTATTTTTCTCTCGACTTTGTAATTTAAACCTTCAAAACTTTTATGTCAAACCTAATGCTACCACTTTGTTACTACATTTCAATTACTTATATTTTAACTTTAAGTATCTACTTTCTACCAAAGTAAGAGGCGCTTGCAGTTATAAATCCAAGTAGCCAAGCGCCTAACACGACTTTTAAGAATAAATATTTGTATTGGCCTCTGCTAAAATTTGACTTATATTTCAAATACATTGACTTTGAGGGACTTAAGTGAATGAGAGCTTATAAGAAGCTATTGTAAACCGATTGTGACATAATTGTTTTTTTTTTCCTAGTTTGTTTTTCTCTTAGGCCAAACACTAGACTATTTAAAGGCTTTTAAGTAAAATAAAACTAAGTTGGCGCCTTCAGGATTTGACTTTAACTTACACACTTCTAGTAATAATATCGCAGTTTGTTGTTATTATAAATATTTTTTTAAAAATATGAGTCTTACTGGTCTCAGGTATAGCTTTCTAATACATAAAATACCAGCCTCCACATAAAGCAGATCAGTGTGGTAAGTTTGATTCCTAAAGTACATTATTTTACGAGTTATTTTAAGAATACGTTTTTGCGCAATTTTAAGAGGGGTTTAAGTAGTGACGTATGCAGCACCCCATGCTACTATACCGTAGCTTAATATTGATTCTACTAAAATACTGTAAACTCCTTCAATACAACGCTCAACGGCTACACAGTATTTGCCTGAGAGTATAAAACTTATGAAATAATTGTCTTTGTTTAGATGTTATACAGGGTCCTGCAACAGTGCGTCATGCTTTCATAGCTCCTAAACGAATTAAGTTATAAATTTTATTCATATGCGGGCTTATACTGTATCATAGAGTGTATTTCAGGAAAATATGTTTGCATATACAGGGTTGCCCAAAAAGTGTGGTAACATAATGTTGAATTTTTTTAAATGGGACATCCTGTATTTTCTTGCATATTTTGGTTTGTATTATTATCCTTTATAAATATTCATAATTTTATGCAATGTGCTTCGGTAGTTTCAGAGCAATAAATTAAAAACTAAGACAAAAAAATTTAGCAGCTCTGAAGAAAAACCAAAAGAAAAATCTGAAAACATTTTTGGTAATCACAGCATTGTACAGAAATAAAACAAGGAGTCTAGAGATACGATGAGTTGAAGAGTTTTCATCAATTTTATACAGGGTGTCCTAAAAAAGGTTTCAAAAATGAGTCATTAAAAACTCATTTTTCCCAAATTTTATAAATGAAACACCCTGTATATTTTCAACTTATGTAACGTAGAATTCATAAACAAATATTTTTTGCAATACAAACATGTAGGTTATTTCCAGCCGTTTACGAAATAATTGCAAATTTCGTAAATTCTGCGGTGTAAAAATGTAAAAAGAACGTTTATTTTATCAATTAAACATATTATATGCCTAAACTAATATTATAAACTACAATAAATATTCAAAATGTCTTTCATTTTGATCTGTGCATAAATTAATACGCTCTTGAAAAGATCTATTTACTTCCCTTAACATTTCAGGTGGTATACTACCAAACACGTCTCTAATTCTTTGCTGCATATTAATGGAAGTTGTCGGCGGATTATTAAAAACAATTTACTTTACATGTCCCCATAAAAAAAAAGTCAAGCTTTGTTAGATCCGGCGATCTAGCAGGCCAGTGTGTAGGTCCGTTTCTACCGATCCATTGGTTGCGAAAGGTATCATCAAGGTAATTTCTTACATCCCGTGAAAAATGCGACGGAGCTCCGTCTTGCTAAAATCACATCCTATTTCTAATATATGGAGCAACGTCTGGCAGTAAACCTGGTAAATCGTTTCGTAAAAAGTTTAAATACATGGGTCCATTAGGATGACCATTAAAAAAATATAGACCTATCACAGTATCACCAATAATTCCGCCCCACACATTCAAAGACCACTGGTGCTGCTGATCGATTTGCCTCATATATCGCGGATTTTCAATGGAATAATAGTGAAAGCTATGCCTATTTACACAACCGGTGTTATAAAATGTAGCCTCATCAGAGAATAAAACATTATTGAAAAACATAGGATCTTCTTGAAATTTCATTCTTGTCCAGGCACAGAATTCGAGTCGATTTTGAAAATCTCTATCGCTAAGAGCTTGATGGAATTGAATGTGTTAGGCATGAAAACGATGCTTTTTTAAAATTCGTTGTACAGATCTTTTGCTAATATCTACTCCTTTCCCTATTTTATTTTGGCTTATGCGTGGATCTTCAGTAACTGTTAATAATACTTCTAATTCTTTTTCCTCGTTGGTGACAGGTTTTGTTCTTTTGTGTACACGACATTTCCAGTTTCAACAAAACTTAATAATAATCTTTTAAAACTTTTTTCGTCAGGCTGCCCTCTCTCTGGATAACGTGACGCGTAAACTCTACTTGCTAACAAGCAATTTTTTTCGCTCTCGCCAAGGGCAAAAATCATATCAACTAACTCCTCTTTACTAAAATTCATTTTAATATATTATACTTAAGCGCTAAGTACTATTAGCCTTAAATGACAACTTTTTTAAATTAATTAAACTTGTCAAATTCTAATAAAAATGGTATCCCTATCGTATTTCAAAGCCTACGAAGATTTTTATGCTGTTATTTGAACAGAAATGTTAAGGGAAGTAAATAGATCTTTTCAAGAGCGTATTAATTTATGCACAGATCAAAATGGAAGACATTTTGAACATTTTTTGTAGTTTATATTATTAGTTGAGGCATATAATATGTTTAATTGATAAAATAAACGTTCTTTTTACATTTTTACACAACAAAATTTACGAAATTTGCAATTATTTCGTAAACGGCTGGAAATAACCTACATGTTTGTATTGCAAAAAATATTTGTTTATGAATTCTACGTTACATTAGTTAAAAATATACAGGGTGTTCCATTTGAAAAATTTGAGAAAAATGAGTTTTTAATGACAGTTTTGAAACCTTATTTAGAACACCCTGTATAAAATTGATAAAAACTCTTCAAATCATTGTATCTCTGGACTCCTTGTCATTAGTTCTATACAATGCCGTGATTACAAAAATGTTTTCAGATTTTTTTTTTGGTTTTTCTTCAGAGCTGCTAAATTTTTCTATTTCAGTCCTTAATTTATTGCTCCTAAACTACTGAAGCAAATTGCGTTAATAAGTTTTTTAAAATTATTTAAATAATTCGAAAAATAATTTGGAATTGCTTTTTTTTAAGACCTAATGCGCAAGTTTAAAATATTCAATCGAAAATTCAAAAAATGCATATTTATCGATTGTCAAAAATATTTAAAGACTTTTCATAAATCGTCGAATTTTGAAATTTATTTCTTTAAATTACAAATTTTTGAAATTGTAATTTTTCGATCCCTAATGTTCAAAAACTTTAACGAATGTAAAATTTATAGTTCAAATAAGAATTTTAGAAAATCTCCATGTTTTAGTTTTGTTACTTATTGAAAAAAATTATTTGCATTTATCAATTCTGAAAAATCCATTATTCTAAAATTGGTAAATTAAAAAGTTCGAAAATGCACGTCTTGGAAGTTCTACATTCAAAAATCTTATTTACAAAACTTTGTGTGTAGAAAGAATTTGAAGTAAATGACGAAATCCACGAAAATTCACTTAACTGCTAGCCAAATTTACATACAACATTTATCAGACAACGTATTTTCAGGGCTCCCTCAAATAAAGTAAGTTTTAATATATTTTTAAATACGCTGAAAACGCCTAAAAAAATTGCCCACAATCTCTGAACATTTCAAAAAAAAAGTATTCGAAAATGCAAAACAGAAAATATTCCAAATGTTTTATAAAAATAAAAAAAACTCACTTTTTCATTTAAATCAACATCACCTTTGTCTAAATTTTTAGTGCACAGAAAAGACTCTTTACTTACTTACACGAAGTTCTCGGAAAAACTACAATCTGAGCACATTTTTTTTCCAAAAAATATTGTATTATCAGTATCACGTGACCGCAGGCTACATTCCACACATCATTAACGCTTAAAATGCGGCTTATGCAAAACAAACGACTAAAAACGGCCATTAAAAGGTAAAGATAACATAACGAATCCTCATCATCCAGCGATTTTCAAATCGTGCGCAGAGCGACTTCAGGATCATTGAAGTTTCTTGAACATTTAACGCGGTGTACAACAAAAAGAATTGGTTTAACAAAAAAAAATGTTCGGACATCAAATGTAGAGAATTTGCTGCTCTAGAATGTTTGTGCAGGAAGTTTTTCAATCAGAGTAACAGGAAATTAGAAGTAGCTAAAGGTTGGTTTAAATAATGAAATTTTCGATAAATATGTGAGTAAATGAATTTTCCGGAGGCATGGCTTAGTAGGTATTGTTTTCCCCAATAATATGCCTTTTTAATTTTTTTCTAGTACAAAAATAACAGTAGTTACAAGCGAAAAACCGATTTAACTCTTTGGCGCTGAAGTTAAGGGTGTTAGAACCCTGCAAATTGAGAATTAAGCCTTTGTAGTGGTACCCTACACCCATGCAAAATTGCAGCCTGCTCGCTTTTAGTTCCCAGAAAAATTACCATTTGCCTGGACTACTAAGAATTGTCAATATTAACTTTTGACTCACCTTAAGGTGATAGCAATTTTTCTAGTTCACGTTAAATTTCATCGAAAATTGCTTCTTCCAAAGCAGGAGTTGTTGTTGTGGCTTGCCTCCCTGGAATATCTCTTGCCCTGTTAAATTTACGAACCTTTGGCATTTCGTCGTTTGTACAGTTAACTTGTAATATTTTGCAAAATCCGCGGTGCTATATTATCACCATAATTCTTGGGTGCCAGTATTCACCTTAGGATAACCTAAAATATACTGCGATAAGGCAACCTATCTACCCTTACTCTGACAACCCTACGCCCTGTAGGATGTACTTCAGACAACAGCCCCTAAACATGAACTATGTTGTGCTGCCTGAAAACTCACCCCTTAGCTAGCTCAACTCAGGGTAGGTTCGCTATTTTGTTTTTAGATTGAGAGATTTAGCACTCTTATATACGTAAGTTAAAGTCAAATCCTGAAGGCGCCACCTTAGTTTAATTTTACTTAAAAGCCTTTAAATGTTCTAGTGTTTGGCCTCAGAGAAAAGTAAACTAGGAAAAAAAAACAATTATGTCACGATCGATTTACAATAATTTCTTACAAGCTCTCATTCACTCAAGTCTCTCAAAGTCACTCTATTTGAAATAAACGCCAAATTTTAGCAGAGGCCAATACAAATATTTATTTCTTATAAAATATCATGTTAGGCCTTTGGCTACTTGGATTTATAATTGCAAGCTCCTCTTACTTTGGTGGATAATAGGTACTTAAAGTTAAAAGATAAATAAGTGAAATGTAATTTACATTCATTACATTCTACAAAATGGCGTCTAGGACCACTTGTTGAAGTTGATGGAAAAGCGTTTTAAATCGGTATTCCGCTCAAAGAATAGGCAAACTACAATGCCATATCCTTTTTAATGCACTTGTGAAAGTTTTATCGGCATCACATGGCCTTCCCTGCCGAAGCAAACTAAAATTCGGGAGCTACTTCCACAAACGTGCTTTCACTTCAAGCATCCATTGTCGAAAGGGCCGGATATTGTTCTGTCTCTAACATAGATACCAATAATCGTCGTACAAATAAGTCATACCAATCCATGAAAACTATAACTCTTTAACACCATAAAAAAAGTCGTCAACCAACGCAACCGCAAAAATACGCCTCAGTTAACCAGACGTGGTCGTGAAAATTCACAAAACTGTCAATCTTATCAAGTGACACCTGACCTGTCTTAAATTATTAATGTTCTTAAACAGCTGATTCACAACATTGGTAACTTGAAAAGTTGATAAACTACTAATTAGCTAAAACAAGGATTTGAATTAAGACCTGTCCACAAGCAGTATGAAACAAAAGAACAGAAATCAATCCACTTGGCTATGTACTACAAGATACAAAACATTCATGGAATATAAACCTTATCAACAAAGGTTTCAAACTGAACATAGTCAAACTATTAGCTATTAACAGGTAATTAAATTAGTAATTCATCTTTAAGGTGAGAGTCTACATAGGTACTTCAAAAATTTAAAACCGAAAGCTTAACATAGATAACCAAACTATGAAAATGCAATTTTCGAACCGTAACAAATCATTGCTTAGGATGTTAGTTTCAAAATATTAAAAATAAATTAGCAATAATTGTTAAAATATTGTACTAGAAAGTACGTTTAAATTGCGAACTCAAATCAAAAAACATTATATAAAAATATTATAATAGGTAGTTTTTGTAGAGAAAGGCATGGGGCTTCAATTAAAATATATTTCTGGAAGTAATGCAGTGGTGTACCACTTTGTTGAGTTCAACAAGCTATTTTAGTATACCGTACCACCATACGCACGCTACTGCTGAATTGGCACGTGCTTAGTATAGTGTTTGATGGTTTTTAATGTCCTAGGTATGCATTCTAAATTTAATCGTTTATCTTTATGAGTTTCGTAAACTTTCGGAAAAAAATTACATTTTATTTTAGACCACGTGCTTATAAGAACTTTTTTCATAAAATTGGATCGAGATTATGCTCTTAAATTGGCTTACTAGCAAACACCATGTATACTTAATGCAAAACAAAAACCGATGCAAATTATACCCTTCAAGTGATGTCTGTTATCGACAGTGTTGCCAGCTTATAACATTATAAAATATACGAGTGAGAGGACTACACAGTTTTTTTTTCATAAAAATAAGATAACTATACAAAAATTTCCCATAGTTTATATATTTATTTGTTTACTGCATAATACCTTTTACCATCAACTTTAGTAGATCTAACACTTCTTGTATTTTCATCTTGCCAAGATCGACCAATGGTACCATTCTGAAAAATTCATATTTCATCCAAGAAAACGAATTATTACAAGAATGCTTCTTTTTCTTTAATATTTATATTCTTTTAAAAATAGTCGTTTAAAAGTTTCATAAGCCCTCGCCTCAGTTCATCTTTTTACCATCCGAAGCATATTTTCTTAAAGAAGCTTCTTAATAAAATAATAATACAAACATGTATCTTGAATCATCCTCCAAATCACTTGAATCACTTGCTTCATTTAATTCAACAAATATGGGTTGAATGTTCAGTATATCTAATACATGATCTCGTTCATACCATTTTAATATATCCCTTTCTGTGTGCCGAATTAAATTTTTCCAAACATCGGGAGTAAACAGTACACAATGATTCTTTCCACATATTCATACAGTTAGTTTCTATACTGCCATCTCGATCAAATGTCCATCATAATAAGTTTTGGTTCTCCCCCAAACATGTTCAATCGGATTGAACATGTAGTGGTATGGAGGAAGCCGTAATACTTTATGTCTATATTACTTAGCCAGGTCAATAACTAAATAATTTTTTGGTGGCTCATGTCTGAAAACAATTTGAGTTTAATATTCAAGAATATGTTGAAAGAAAGGGCATACAAAATGTCTTGTACCAACTTATTAACGATTTGTAAAAGTTTGGCTTTGAACACTGTATAATCAAATTTAATTTTATTAGTACCTAGTTAACAATTCTTGAATTGCAGCTTTATTTAATGATGTGTTAGGTATTTTTGTTGACAACATGCTATGGTTGTCTATTACAATCACAGATGGCTTTGGTAAATTTTTCAATAATTGGTTTTCGAACCATTGTAAAAAATTTTACTGATTCATTTCTCCATGGTAGTCCCTTATCTTAATTTTAGAAGAAAAATTGCCTCTGCACCCACAACTAAACCATATTCACTACCAGCATGAAGTATTATGTACCTACAAAAATATGTTTTGCCTAGGTAAACTTCCCATAGTTTATATATTTTTTTACTGCATAATACCTTTTACCATTAATTTTAGTAGATCTAACACTTTTTTTATTTTCATCTTGCCAAGATCGACCAATGAAAAACTCTGAAAGATCCATGTTTCATCCAACTAAACGAATTGGTACAAGAATGCTTATGTTTCTACAATATAACAATCGTTTGAAAGCTACATGGGAAAGTTCCATAAGCTCTCGCCTCGGTTCAAACTTTTCCATCTAAAGCCTATTTCCTTTAAGAGGCTTCTTAAGGAGTTAAGACAACCATCAAACAGTTGTCTGTCTTTTAATTTCTCACTTAGAGTTGTCAAAGTTAAATGATGTTCTAAAAAAAGTTACAGCTTAAGCATAACCAATGTAAAATATTAGTTTTTGAATAACACAACTTACTTGTTCCATACATTCCATAAATATTGTCACGGATAGAACTTATATCCAATCGTGACACATTTACAACACTCTTTAAATAAGAACGTTTCCTTTTAGGTGACTCCAATAATTTATTTTGCTTAACTGTTGCTAAAACTGCGCTAACAGTGAACATATTTAAATTTAGGGCAGCTGCTGCACGCTAAAAATTGGTAAAGTAGATATAAAATGTATAGACCTTAACTCACTCTTCAAATCTACTTTTTTAACTGCTGTCAAGGGTAACAATGGGCCAATGTTGTTAAGTTCTTCCTGAATATAGCTTATAAGAGAAGCCATTTGCACCAGCTATTTAAATGCTTCGGCATTTTTCACAAATAGTAAATAACGTAATCGGCGAAGATACGTTAGTTCACTTTTGTTGTTCTTAAAAGAACAGTTTTTTGATGCTATTTATGATAAGATCTGGAGTTTTTGTCAAAAAATAGACGCACAGCAACACGGAACCACAAAACAATTAAGGTTAGTTTTGCATGAGACGTCAGACCCAGTCAACGAACGAGCTGGCGCTACCAGTTCTGTTGCCAACTGTCGGCCCATAAAATTCAAATTATATTAATTTTCACAAGCTTAAATAAACAAAATATTTGCTATAAGTGGGTTCGTATCAAAGAAGAATACTTTAAGTTTGTAGTGAATTCAATATTACATAAAGTTTTAATATTTTTTGCCCGAATTTAATTTCCTCGTGTTTTCTTACGGATTTACAATTATCAGCAGATTGATGACGTGCATTGGTTTCTGTTTTGCATCAACTAAATAAGATTTATTTAACTTCAACATATTATAGCGCGAGAAAATTGTCTCTGGTTAATATTTGTTTTTAGCTCAATATTCCTGGTAATGGATTTCTCATTACCTACTTTCACGACGATTTACCCCAACGTCTCCTATTCTCCACGAGGAAAATAAAGGATTTTATGGGGATGGTTGTAGAATGACTGCGTATAAGACAGGCTTATCAGGCGATTTACGACGTACGGTGGATTACAAAGCTATCTCAAGAATTTCGAGGTATTATTCTAGCGAAATCAAGTGAATCTAGTTAACGCTGGAATTTATATTCATGGCAGAATTTGAAACATAAATACAAATGGAGGTGGTTTCGTTGGCAATCTTTATAAGTGGGGTTTTGAAAGTTAAAAGTCGAATGTCAGTATTTCTATACAAAACTAATTTTGTGGAAAACGCATTCGCAGGCTACATAATCAGGAAGCCCTAAAATATCATATTTTCAGGGCGCAACCTACGTTCAAAAATATTAATACACCCCAAATGGGGTACCCTAAAGATTGTTTTTCTTAATAATCCGCAAAATTATTAATTAAGTTAAAAACTGAAAATTAGTGCTGCATATCTACTTCTCAGGTCAAAGTTGTTAAAATATAGTCAGGGACGTAACATTTAATGGCTATAGATGGTATAAAATAGTCACAACGTCTTGTATTTAGACTGTAGTTTTTTTTTAACTAACTTATGCAACCATATAGTGTTCTTAAATAGACAAATATTCTTGGTACGCGTTGCAACGATCACTATTTTCAATGAAATTTTATTTGAAATTTACGCTGCAACACATGGATGATAAAGCAAATATTTGTTTTTTATTTAAATCTATTGAAAGGCCACGAAACAACAAGTTTTTTCTGTATCGTCGGTTGCACGTCGTAAATGATAAATAAAGCAGATTAATAGTATCGGATTTGTACTTCTAGCCTAGCGTTTTTGCCCTTATGCTAGGTCCTCATCAGGACTAAGACTCTGTAAGACAATAATCGAACTGCAGAGACAGGAAGACGTTATAAATGATGAAACGATACAGTTAAGAATAAAAAGAAAAAATTTAAGTTCTTTACAAAGATGCAACCGGGGAGGACATTGAAAATGCCGAAGCAGAGTGTAACGCTTGTGAGTTGTGACTATTGTGAGATTTGAAATCTGCAAAAACTCAAAGATTTGAATGTAATATTTAGGTAGTTGATATAAGTTTTATTGATTCATAATATAAAAAATAGTAAAATAAAGGTTATAAACTTTAACGCGCCTCTAACTCTCGACTTGGTCTGATCCCGTCATACTTCGTCCCTTCTCCCTTCCCCGTCATCATCGGGCCACCGGCCACTACCACCGAAAAACAAGGCCTTGAAGCGAGAAAGTATGAGTCATCACATGTCGACCCATGGAGGTCGACCTTCTGATTAAATAAATTGCAATAAAGATTTTTTTTTTAATATTACGATTTACCAAAAAAGTATTTTAGTACTTACAAATATATAACCTAAGTATTTTTATTAGAATTGGTGTTATTTCTATATACACACAAAGCACTTTTGTTTTATTTTGCCTGGATAGGAGATTAAATTGGAAAGTAAACGTAGAAAGAAATAATAGTTTAACTGCCGGTTATATATTTTAATAAAAAAAAATATGAATTATTTCACAAAATACAAAAGAGAACATGAAAATAAATCATATTCCAGTAATCATTTCAATCGCAAATTTTACATTATTCAAAAAAGAAATTTACACAGCGTATAATTACAAAATGCATAGATATGCTGTCTATTTTCTTGACATACTTATGTATTTAAACTAAAGTAGGTAACTTAAACTGATATTATATATATAAAATGATATAAATATTAATGCTTTTTTGGCCGCTTCAGATTTGGCATGCTTTTTGTAATCCCTGTATCATTTCATATTTTCATTTTGTGGGGATGGAAATATAAAGTCTATTTGCACTTCTTAAAAATATATATGCCTGAAGAGAGATGAAGTGTATAATAAACAAGCAAACAGTGACAGCTTGCAAGAATATCTGAGGCAGTTATTTTTACCGTTACTAACTTAAGCTTTTCTTGAATAAAATGTAAAACTCCTTTTCTTCTTTCTTCTTGTGAAAACTCGTCAGATATGGACTATAGAAGTACAAAAATAAAGTTAGATTTTTGTGTTTTGATAACACAGTTTTTAAAGTATTAATGTTAGTCACTTAGTCATTTTAGAACACTTTTGTCACTACACAGAATTTTTTTCACTTCAGTATAAAACACTTTTATATTAAGTTCGTCATTTAAAAAAACTTACATTTTTGGGGCAAGATCATTCTGTGATTCATTTATATAGAAAAAACAAATATTTTCTTTTCCTTTTCCCTTCACTCATCCACAGCCTGGGTCTGTCAACTTGTCAAAAGATTCAGCCAAGTTAGAGAAAGTAATTGACTCATTGTAAATTGCTGATGCTCTTATACTTTCTGCAAGTTTTCTCAAAATTTCATTCGTAGGTGTTGAAGAGATTCGCATAGAGATATCATCTTTCGATAAGTAAGATGGACATGCAAGCATCTGGGTTAGGACAGCTCCTAAAATAAATAAGAAGTATTTTTAAAAATAGTACAAATTAACAAAACAAGCATAAAATATTTGACCTACATCAAACATTTATGTTTATGTTTACATCATATTTTCTAATATCTCTGACCTTTAACTAATCGTGGAATTTTTAGTGCTGCCTCCATAACTTCACCAGTTGCCCCAATCTAGAAGGTTGTTTTTCTTTTAGTGAAGTTGGGTTGAAAGTTTAATTCACACACCTAAAAATAATTTTATTTTCGATAATTACAAGTTGTTAAAATATTCATAGACACAAACTTACCTTGCTTGCTTTAGTAGGAACAAAATATTTCCTTTTAATTGCCCATAACCATTGTTTCTGCAGCCCGGGGTCTTGAGAAATTCCAAAAACTGTCACTTTTCTCAATGGTATCATAATTTCCCCTACAGTTTGGAACACAACAACTATCCGGCATGATTTTTTATTAAAAGTTCTATCAAAATAACATAACCTTACTGGCTCAATGTTTTTCGTGTATTTTATGTGTCTAAGTAAATGTAAACGATAGAAGCACAGTACCTAAATACAAGCACACTTAAACACCAAAAAATATCTGTATTTTACAAGATTATAGGTAGTAAATACCATAAAATACACAAATAAAAAACATGCTCCATGCACCGCGTAAACTTATATTTTAGAATTTTTGGGTCGACTTGTGATGACTCATCGGTCCATAAAATCGGGCGTTTCACGGCCTTGTCTTTTCGGTGGTAGTGCACCGGCTTGGCGGCGGCGGTTCGCGTAATTCCGCTTGTGGATAATTTTAATTCGGTGTCGTTTGACTGTGTGACGTAAGGGACAAATGCAACACAAAAATTTCGTTGAATTCCGTACCCATACTAACGTGGCCGTGCGATAATATAAACATTTTCAATGTTAAAAGTCAAAGACATCAGACAAAAGGCTTAAAATATAGGTTGGCCTCCGTTTTGATGCGTCTGGATATTTCGAGGGCATTCGACTGTACTGACCATGTGCTCTTGTGTGCTAAATTACATTATTATGGTCTGACAAATCGGGCGCTCTCCTTTTTCCGGAGTTATAGAAGGCAATTTGTTAGAAGGCATTCTGGGGTGTCAGATATGGGCAATGTTTCCTTTAGGATACCATAGAGCTTAATCCTGGGGCCTCTACTCTTTCTGTTATACACCTTTGACATTGCTAACGTAACTAAGTTCTCACACACATATTGTTATGCTGATGATACACAGATCCTGTATACTTTTGACTCCAGAAATTATAAAGAAATTGAGGCTGACGCCGACTTACGGAGTATCTTAACATACCTAAATTCTAAAAAACGCAGGTGATTCTGTATACACCCCCAGCTTGTCGTGACTTTCCAATGAGTTACCGTCATTTTCACTGATGAGGTCAACGCCTTGCCTTTACTGACATAGCCAGAAACTTGGGAGTGATGTTTGATTCACGATTGAGATATGACCGTCATTACATTATGTCAACGCTCTCGTATTGCATTACGCTTTATTATCCGTGTCTTACATATGACTACTACAACAACTACAACAACTACAAATAATTCAAAATGGTTGTTGCCATTTTATCCTTGGCCTAAGAAAGTATGATCGCGTATCTCAGATATTAAATGAGTTGGGGTGCCTTAGAATAAAATTTCTATTTCAATATATTTTGCTTGTTAATGTTTATAGGTTTTTAAAAATGTCAGTTCCCACCTACCTAAAATCTAAACTAGTATTTAGTAATGAGAACCACATTGTTCCCCTTAGAAAAAAATAGGGACCTAGTATCAAATGCGGCAACCTCCACCATTTCCACTTTTGAGAAAAGCGCAAAAGAATGGCACGCTTTTATTATGGTTAATATCAAAATGAACATAGCTTTTGGTAAAAGAATATGGCAAACTACGGCGAACTGTGAAGTAACTTTACCTAAATTCGTTGTTTTCGTCAGGTTTCATACGCTGAAGATCAGAGAACTACGGTACAGATAGCCAGTTTCTATAAACAAGTTTAATTTTTTAAACGTCAACACGCATATCTTGTTTAGAAGTAAACACACTTTTATCAAGCGAACCAAAGACATTATAACTAATAGACTGAACGTTTCATTCATAATTCCCATAAAATTATGGACTATTATTGTTTTAAAAGAATTGGCGAGTGTAAGAGAGAAAGGCAGATCTCTTATAACAACAATGCATGTATAAATGGCATATTTTCTTTTGTATTAGAATTTTTTCCTACGAATTGAAATAATAGGCTACAAAAATATGCTGAAATTAAAAAACGTTTAGAAAAAGTTTAATCTTATTGCTGGTCAGATTGAATGAATTTAGTTTGAAATCAAGTTAATGGATAATGAGGATGCGGCTTTTTTTATATACTAGGATCCTGAATCTCGAATTCGCCTTTGAGATTTCGAAATTCCTGAATGTGAGATTCAGAATCCCCGTAGAAAAGGAGACTTCATTGAAGAAAGATATTATTTCGAAAATTTCTATTTTAAATTAGTTTCAGTTTCACAAAATTCTTAATATAAATCTGGTGTATCACAAAATAATGCACAATATGGGTACGTACATGCAAAATAAAACACTGCTAGTCTAGCAAGAAAGTTCCTACACCTTATTTTATTATTAGCTTAATAAAATTGAATATATAAAAATCTTGGTAAAAATTGAAATTGCATGGTAGACATTCATTTAATTTTATTACAATCTATATATTAGACATAATACAGGGTGTTTCTATACAGGGTGCCCGGAATTCATTTAGATTAGAAATATCTTCTACTGTACATCAATTAAAAAAAAAATTAATGCAAAGATTTCTTGTTTCAAAATTGCCTTTAATTGGCACAAACTTAAATATACAGGGTGTCTTCAAAGAACACTTTGTAATATGAACTTTTAATGGAAATATTTTTGAAATATAGCTATAATTCGAAACATGTTTTGTAATAAATGATATAATATGTATAAACTTAATGGGTTTCGAGATATTCTAATTTGAAAAATTACGGTTGTTGAAGTCGAAAAATATTAACTTCCGGTTTAACCGGATGTCATATTTTGTTACCTCCTGTTAATCCGGTTGTTGATATTTTTAGATTAACATTAAAAAACTAGGATAGAGATATGCAAGTCATTTCTGTTTAACATGCCCTTTTCCAATACCAATATCTGGAAAACCATTGAGTTTAGACATACAACCGATATTACAAAATATGTTAAGTTTTATGGATAGAATAGAAGAGAAAGTGTATTTTGAGACAACCTACATATAAGTTAAGTACATAAAGGCAGTTTTTTAAACTAAGAAATGTTTTTGTAAAAAGTTTGAACTGAAACTTCTCCTTTTTCCGGTTTATTCGTGTTGAATAGCTTTTCCTAAATGTAGCATTTTTTATGGCAGCACAATTTTCAGTAGGTTGAAATTCTCCTACTTCTGAAGCAATTTCGGTCATTTGAAACAATAATTTCAGGCCTAAAATAAAACGAAAAAATAAACATAGAATTTTTCTCTAAATTTAACAATAATATCAAAAATAGCCCTAATAGCACTTTTTCTATAAGATAATTTCTTTGAACTTTTGTCTACATACTTACGTACTTTTGAATATTACAATTATTATAATATCTCAGAAGGTTCATCAGCATTTCAACCAGCATCATCTGATTTAAGAAATAAACCATCAAAGTATAACTTTACTATTTACTAATTACTAAAAATAAATAAATTAATATTTTAATTGTTATTAAAACGATTTTTTTGATAAGTGAACCAAAATTTTTATTTAATAGAGGCCGGTCTTTTTCCAAAAACAGCTGGCTCGGAAATAAAAAAAAAACAGCACATTTAATATTGTAAATAATTCTAATAGGCAAACCAAAACTAGAGACCTTGCAATATTACCTGTTAGATATGTCGTCTAAAAATAACATGCCTTCACAATGATGTGGGTTTACTCCCTTTCTCCCCGTACTAAAAGTGATCCGAGCACAACAGGACTATTTTATAAAGGTTGAATAATCAGAATGCCTACTAAAGAAAGCCTTATTTTTCTTTTTTCGGGATCTTAAGGAGACCTAAATAGAATAGATAGAATGTTTATATGTTTATAAAACATCTTTATCAATAAATATGTATTTATTTAATTTTATAGTATTTTATTAGTCATTTCCTCTTTACTCTTTTACTGTTAAGTAGCTACCATGAATACCACGGCCATAAAAATTTTAATAATTGACATGATGCTACTAAACGAATCCCTACGCTACACCAATGGTTCATAAGAAAACAATGCCTAACCATACTTACCGATGAAACAATAAATTCGGATTAAAATGATTCACTTCTTTACACATGCATGCACCATGATTGTTTATTTTCACACTAATGTTCATATAAATACGAAAAGAAATCAAAAATAAACTGCGAAAATGGCCCAAAAGCACACAATCCTTGTTAGACCGGACCGCCAACGGCACCAACTACTGTCACTTATTGGAATCTGTCCGGTTGTAAAATCGTATTGCAATGTTGCCGTAGTGCCTGATATTCTTATAATCTTAATAATTCTTAAAGTTTTTTCCAGTTTTTAATAAAGTGTTCGCATGTCATTACCAACATTAATGCATAATTTGATTTCACACACCTTAATTCCTTTGTATATTATGTGCTGGATGTTACTGGAATTATCTAATTAAATCTTATTAAAATTATCTTTCTAAATATTTGTGACGGAAAGGCTAGAGTGCAATTTTGAGGGAAAGAGATGAAAAACATTTCAACTTCTGTGATGTTGTCTATGGTCCTTGCATCACGAATGGCGCTCGCAACCAGTTGCAGAGGATGTTTAATCATGCTGTCCGCTTTATAGCGCCTGTACCCAGGTTCGCTCATATAACACCGTATATCCGTGAACTCAAACTGCTTAAGCCTAATGAATCCCGTTTTGTTCACTATGCCTGTTTCGTTTAGAGAATCCTTAATTCTGGCGTCCCAAAGTATTTGGCCACTAAGTTAAAAAGACGGGTCGACGTGCACAATAGAGACTTAAGGGATAGTGAATTACTAATATTAATGTGTAGTCGATCAAATTTTTTAATTGTAAATATGTAGGGCATGGTGTTTGTATCATTTTTATGTACCTTGTCCTTTTGTGTTGTTTCTGTATAAAAAAAAAAGAAAATGTACAAAATAAATTATTTGAATTGAATTGAAGTGAAAAAAAAAAATAAAGAGGAAATGATGATTTGCCGCATAGAAATTTAAACAATTTGGTATATTAGTTGTAATGTCTTTGAAGCGAACCTAAAATCGTGTTTAAGGACCTGGCAGTTGCCGATGCGCGGCCGCATCTGGTCCGGCAGTGAGAATTGCGAACTCTACTTATAACGTAACAATTTAATTGCCGGAACTATAACATGTCGAATATTTTTTTGAGGTTTTACGTGTTAGCTTGTGTCACATACAAAATGGCAATTGAATCCTTTTTATTATTTATCAACTTCGTGAAAACCAAAAAATAATAATATTTCTAAATCCACTGGTCGTCATTAATTACCCGTTAAAGTAATTTTCTTTGGGAAGGATTCCTGTGTCGGGTTGTGGAAACACATTTTCCATATAAATTGTTTTCCAACCCATGCCTAACGATAAATTAAGGCAGACCCTTCGCAAAATATTAGACTAACTGAGTTAGCTTTATTCGTAATAAATTCCGCGTACCTATGCTTAACGGAGGTCGTAAATGTGTTACCCTTTCTATAAGATTAGAATTTGTGAAAATTTGGCAAATTATACTGGATGCTTCTTTTACGAATGGTAATAAGCACAGCTGAATACATTATTTTATTACCCACACGGGATGATACTTTTTATGTAGACTTAATGCAATCGTCTTAGAATTTATAAAACCAATAATTTTTAACAGGCTAATTTTTTTAGGGCAGTTGAAGGGTGTAACAAAGGTCTAAATTCATAAAATATAAATAGCCGCCCGTGCTCTTGGCCGCCCCCTTGAAGTAAATTGAATTTATGTATTTGGTCAACACATCAAATTCAACAATCATAGCTTTTCCCGCACAACAAATAGTAAACTATTACATCAATCAATAATAACAACTTTAGAGAAATGGACTACATGGAAGACCTCGAAATACACAGAGCACAGAGAGTCAATAGAGTGTCCTTCTTCATGCTTAAATCTACGGTTGAATGAGGTAAACAACGGAAACCCTATCTTTAAATTGTTCAACTAGTTTCAAGTTTGTCTTCAATTTATTTAATTTAGATTCCAAGTTAATTCACAATATCTAAATTGGTTTACAACATTCCGTTGTATGGTTAGTTTATTGAGTCAAATTAAGACTTTTAGTCCTATTATTTAATTGTATTTTTCCTTTGCGGTTACATATTGGAAGGTTTTTGGATTTTGCTTATACATATTTTTTTTTTCTTTATTTGGTATTTGTTAGTTCATTTTTCATTTTTATTGTGCAGGCTACTGTTACTGCTCTTTATCTATTTCTGTACAGTTAAGGTGGGAGCCAGTCTTTTGGGTATTTATGTCTTTGATCTTCAGTGGAGTGACCGTGTGAATTTGTTATTAACGGGTTGAGTGAAACGTTCGTTCTTTGAAAATCCTTTATTATTAATTTTGTGAAATAGTCATCTATTTTGTCCATGTGCATGTTTGTATGTAGTACGTCTATAGACATAAATCTTGATGCATTTGTAATTATCCTGAGTAATCTAGTTTGAAATTTCTGAACTTTTAGACGTCTCGTATTGTTTACGGTGCACCAGATCGGTACACCGTAAGTTAGAACTGGTCTTATGATAGTTTTGTAAATTGCTGTCAGTACACCACTGGAGTTTAGACTCCTTTCACTTTTATCCTGCTATCCATTGTTCGGTTCTCAGAATTTAAGATCCTAAATCTAAATAAGCCTCAATGAATAACACAATTGTGGAGTTTCCTGGCTTTCTTTTACTTTTTTCCTTTTCTGAAAATTAATAATAATAATCTCTGATGTATCCTTTATTAATAGTTTGTCGGGTTTCTGTACTTTTATAGTCGGATTTTCGGTGTTCTCCACGTCTACGTCATAACTCGCGACTTTGATCATTTTACGCCTGACATCAGCTGTCTTCTGTCAATGTTTATTAAAAAAAATGAAAAAACAAAATAATTTTAATAGAACTTTTCAATAATGTTGCGAAAAGGAAAGTTCCCGAGTCGATACTTTCCTACTTTAAGTTACCTCTGACCATGACGTGTGAGTATTCCGAGGATATTTGTGATGTTAATTTACAGCGCAATGTTATGATTTGTGTTTTTAAAGAATTTTACAATAACCAAACTTTTTCGTATAATGTTTTTACATCTTAATTTTACAACTTGAGTTTAGTATTTAAGTTTTAAATAAGGACAACTTTTGACCTGTCAATCACCTCCTTTTAAGAACAAGAATTTTGTTAAAATGTCCCTTCTATTTGTACTATTCTCTTGTAGAGCCTAAGCCCTGATGATGACTCAGTGTTTATTGATTGTCAATTATACGCTTAATACAGATTAAAGTTTAGTTTTATTTTCATACACAGCATATTTACACAATATGGTGTTCCCGGTTAATGCAGAGGTCTTCTATAAGAGGTTAAGTATCAAGAGGGAAGAAATCGCAGTTGATGTTTGGTTCCTTCAAAGATGCAAACATTCTCAAGTTACTCCGAAGTTTGCAAAAGTCAATAGGTCTAACAACATCAACCACAATATGATAAGAGACTTGGAGAGAAGATTGATCAAAAGTGAAATCTGCAAACACTATGCTCGACTCGACAAGATAAACTGTGAACTTAAAATACTATATGACAGAATTTGCCAGGTAACTCCACACTTTCAATTAACTAATTGGTTGAACTTGGTACATCAATAATCTTTATTTTATAAACAACTTAAATTTCATAGAATCAATAAAAAACTCAACAACTTGTTAGAGGCAAAAGGGAGACAACAATCAACAGAAAAAGTAATATCTCAACACAATTTTCATGAGAGTATCATTAACTTAACATTCATCAGCTTCACTGAAAAAGAAACCGACCTTCTAAGAATGGGTTTAAAATTTGCACTACTCGAACAACTAAACAAGAAATCACTCGAAAACTTTTCTGCCGAAATTGACTCCCTTAATTGATAGGTCTACAGATAATAATGAAACTAAAACTATTCTTAAGACAGAGAGAGTGCTTTCTCATTTTACAAGAACATCTCAAAAAATTCAAATCAAACCCTCATCATAACACTTATAACAAAACACTTAAAGATCTGAAGAAGAAGCTGGATCTAGAAAACATTACGATCTTAAAGGCGGACAAGGGTAATTGTATTGTCATAATGGACGAGGTTAATTATATTGCCCAGGTTGAACAGTTTTTTAATTGACAATGGCTTCGTCATATTACTAAATAACCCACTAAATAAGTTTATTCAAAAAACAAAAACCTATAGGGAAATGTGCAAAGATATATTTTCTGAATATTACAATAAACAAACAAAGACTTTACTACCAAGCAGCCCCTCTATTCCTAGATTATAATATGGTCTGCCAAAAATTCACAAAATTGGCATTCCCATGCGTTCAGTCGTTAGTTTTACCAATACCCCTGCATCTAAGTTATCCAGTATTTTGAATAATCTACTTGGTGACTTGATAAAGGTAGGCAGTCCGAAATATACAATCAAAAACTCAAGAAAGTTAGTTGAAAACTAAAGAATATGATAATCCCTTAAGAATCACTTTTAGCTTCCTTTGACGTCACCAATATTTTTACATCCATTCCTAAAAATGAGACCATTCCTATAGTATCCAGTTTATTAACGTTGAATACTGCCACAGTTGAAAGGAAGACCAATATCCTCACTTTACTTGGTTTCTGTTTATCTCAAGATTTTTTCATTTTTAATAATAAATACTACTCTCAACCTTCAGGCCTGGCAATGAGTAATCCCCTCTCACCACTATTAGCGGACCTATTTCTTGATAACTTAGAAGGCACCCACATTCCTCAGCTAATGGAGAAGAAGGAACTGCTTTCGTGGTTTCGATATGTTGATGACTGTTTTGTGCTGATTTCAGGTAATAGGAGACTGATGTCAATAGAATACTTTCTTTTCTTAACTCTTTACACAATCATATTAAATTCACCGTAGAAATTGAAGAAAATATACATATAAACTTCCGGGACTTAAGTATAACACGAACAAATAACAGAGTTACATTCGAAATATACCGAAAAGATACACAAACTGACCATATCATACCTTCACATTCCAACCACCCTTTCATTCACAAAATGGCTTCATTGAGATGTTGCCTACACCGATTTCTTAACATTCCTATGTCTGAAGAAGACCACAATAACGAAATCGATACTATCAAGCAAATTGCAGTCAACAATGGTTACACAAGTGAACTGGCTGATAATATATATATATCTGTACCCCAGAGCCAGACTATGTTAAGTCCAAATTGGCCAAATTTTAGCTAAATATGTTAAGTGACTTAAAATTTTGCGGCGCATCGTTTGATATTTTTCATTTTGGCGTATCCTTTAAAATAACGAAAATAACTCATTTTAAACTACGTTAAGTCCACAGCTCTCCTTGAGGCAAACAATGTTAAGTAGCGCTAACCTTATTTGCCTCTGGATTTGCGTTCAGTTTAAAATGTTAACTCCACAACCAGTCAACATACCTTGCGAGTTTTTTGTGCTGTGCCATTTCTATTATTTACAATGCCTATTACGAGACGTGTTCCGTGGTCTTCTAGAACTAGTAAAATAATAAAAAGCTTGGAAAAGGCCGAAAATATTCAAAATGTTCAGGCCGCAGAAGCTAGGACCAGAAAAAAATCAAGTAATCAAATAGTTACCCCTTGGGATTGGCAGCAGATGATCAGATTGTGTGGAACAAAAAAACACTTCACTGTAGTCAACATGGAATATTCCGATTTTAAATAATTTAAACATCTTTTTGAGGGATCAACAACACCATATATCAACAAGAAAAAAAATAGCGCAGGCAACGATTTTCTGATATCCCTAGCAGTCCACTTGCAAGTTAGAAGAAGTAACCCTGGAATTCTCTATTATAAAACCGATTTTAGTACAGATTTTTTAGATGTCGACTTTCACAGAAGAAATACCGATTCCACCGATTAGGGATGGGCCTAAACCAATTTCAGCTAAAAAGTATAGCCATTTACAAAAACTCCTTAAATGGGAACCAAAAAGATTCCATGACTATTACAAGAATTTGGAATACGGAAAAAAACGAAGATGACGACTTAAAATATATTTGTTTATTATAAGAGACCAAATTGTGTTATATTTTTTAATAATTAAGCAGTAAATTATGTAATGAACACGTGGGTAGTATTATCCCCCCTCCGATTTACCTAAATGTTAAAAATGTTAAGTCCACTGCAAATATGTCAAGTGCATCACTTTGGACTTAACATAATATATGATAAATCCAAAAATGAGTTTTTTTGCATATGCCAAACTATGTTAAGTCACTAAAATCAAAAACAAAAACTAAATTAAAAACTTTGGCATTATGCTCTTTATTCGTATTCCTATAACTAATTTAATTATGAAATTGTGACTAGATTTAGTAAAAACAGTGTTTTATAATTTGGAAAAGTCTAAAATGAATATTATTAAAACTGCTCTCCTGAAAAACTAAGTTTTTGGACTTAACACACTCTGGCTCTGGGGTACAGATATATAGAAATTACGATCAAAATAATATCTAGGAAAACTTCCCAACTGCTTACCACCCAACAAAAAACACTACTCCTTCCTACGAAGGTCATATATTATATCCAAGCAAATCGCTAAAGTCTTTACCAAGAACCTCGACAACGTCAAAATCTCATTTAAATCTAAGAACAGCTTACAATCACACCTAGGTAAAAATAAACAAAAATACCTTATCGACAAAAGAGTGGTGCTTACAAATTATCTTATGGTGACTGCCCGGCCTCTTACATTGGCAAGACAACCAGAAAACTTCAGACCAGAATTAAAGAACACCTTTAAGACCAGCTACCTCAGTATTTGGTCAACACATCAAATTCAACATAACTTTTCCCCCACAACAAATAGTAAACTTTTTTATGGAAGTAGTCCATCTCACAGTGGAGTGATATTTTATTTATGGAATAAAACACAAAGTCTGCTCCACTAATTTAATAAAATAAAATTATATGCCCATACATGTTTCGAAGGCATAAACCTTCATCCTCAGTGGGTTAATATTAAGATGTAAGAATATTATGAAGAGACCAATGACATTGTTAAATTATTAAAACTGAAAGGGGAAGAAAAATGCAATTAGACAATATGAAAGCAACACAGGCATCATCATTAAGAGTTTAATCTCGAAAATACGGGGGTTCTTAAATTGCCAATTTATCCAGAATCTTCCAATTCGAAAGCCATTTTCCAACTGGCTAATATGGCATTGCATCCGGGTGACAAGCCACGGTAGTCGTAATTGCAGTATCGTCGGCGAACAGATAGAGCTAGGTCTGTGTATTGCGCGGAATGTTGTAGCAATTTTAAAATTGCCACTATTGACTTTGTGGGGAATGTTAGACTTACCTTCGATTATTACGGTCATATTTCCACAAAGGGCATCTTATATAGTTATTTGGTTCGAAAATTGTTTATTAAATTGTATCATCTTTGTTTACAGAAAACTAGTCAAAATATGTGGGGTTAGAAGTAGTGCGTTCGCTTTTCTGTTGGTTAATTGGCAATTTTATGTAAAGACAAAGTTGTTTGGAATTATTTTCTTTATTTCATTATTTAAGTTATGTTCTGGTAAAAGCCCAGACTCTTTTGTCGTTCTGAACTTTTGTAGTGAGTCTCTGTTCTCTTCTTTCTTTTTGGGGTTAAGTTAAGTTGGTAAAAGCTTGTATGAGTTGATTATTTAAGGAGAAGGGTGTTTCTTCGGAGTTCTCGTGGCTTTTGAGCTCGCTTTTTAAAATACCTTCAGAGAGGAAGGTTGTGCCTCGCTGTTAGGCCATTTTTTGCCAGAAGACCACGAAGTCTCACTCCCCTTTTAGACGTGAGCTCCTTTAATTCTTTTTGTTTTTTGGTTTGTTGTTTTGTGGGAATTCAGTGGGTAAAAGTTAAAGTCCACCTGACCACATCAGGAGGCCCAGCTGAAGGAGCTGCCGCAGCAGAAGCGTGCTGGTATAGTCATCCAGAACATTATTTTTTTTGGTACCGAACTTAATAACCACGTCATTTTAATTTCATTATTTCCTTCATTGATTCAATTTAAATACTATTTTATTAAAAATTAATTTAATCTACCTTTTTAAAATTTAATTAGTAAAATTTTTTTAATGTAAGGCTATCTTTGCAAGAGGTAACAATTTTATAACCATATACCATTGAATGATTTAAAAGGTTCTAGAATCTTCCTAGGTTATATCTCATTTCTATTTTAAAACCTTGCGCCCGGAAAGGCTGTTTTTTTTGCATTCATAACCTCAGAAATTTAAACAATGTAAGATTTATCTTAAATTTATACATTTTTATGACAAGCTTAAATCCCCTTTGTTTTTCTTTTATTTGTTAAAATCTTTATTGTTTGTGTGGGAAGACTTTAGTTTTATTTATTGTGTAGTTTTCCAACAAGTATTGACATTCGGTATATTTTTCCTGGTTTGAACTTTTGTCAAACCAGGTGGCGCCCAAGGCAAGCCAACGACTAAAGTCCCTGTGCCAACGACGAAGGGAAGGTGTAAGTATAACGGACAACAGTAAGAGCTACCGTCAGCAGAGAGTGACAACCTGTTGTCCAGGACAAAAGGTTGCCACTGTCATAATGTCATGTGTATATATATATATATATATATGTATTTTTGTACAAGATGAGATCATTTTGCGATACTTTCTATACAAGCCGAGATCCGTTTTGCAAGGTGAGATCCGAAATCGGACCTCGATTTACCCTATGTGTATATAATGTTCATTTGGTTCAGGGGGGTGGGGGGAGTTCATACACAAAATTTTGCCCGGATCTCATTTTGCCCATTTTTCTCATTTATATACACCAAATAGTTCACAGAGTATGTGTAAAGAGGGCGCTCCGTTTTGCTTACAATATCTGTACAATACGAGATCCTTAAGTTGGGCAACATCGCGCCCCCGGCGCGCCGCAAAGCTTTGCCTTGGTAGAAAACCCGAGATCCGAAATTTATTATTTTATACAAGTTTTATGATTTGCTAAAACAGGTCGGGAGTGACAAACAAATAATATAGTCAAGGCGCGGGAACACGATGTTAGGTGTAAAACAATTAACAGACCGGGAAACACATATACACTTTATAAATAATAAATAATAATTATAGAATAAACCCAGTTTTAAGAAATTTTGACGGTCGGCGCAGGGGCGAGCTTGATGAATAATGTGATGTTACATTTGTATTAATGAATGAAGGGAAGGCTGACTGCACCTTAGCAAGTGGGAGAAGAAAACGATTAGTATTAAGTGTAAAGATTTTGTATTTTCATAAAAAAGATTATTTCAAATAGATATGACTTTTTGATTTACTTCAATTCGATTGACTGGCAAAAAGTTATCTCTCAGGTAAACTCCAAGAAGTGCGTTATTGAGAGTATTATCGATTAAATTTAAAAATAATTTTAATACGAGCATTATGATTTTTTGATGTATATTTATGTAAGATTTGTGTATAATAAGTTTTTGTGTTAAGGTATGATTGGCTATTCTGAATATTTTAGAAATATTTTAAGTGGTATACATGATGCGTGCATAAAGTAGGGTGTCACAAAGTTACATTTTTAAAAAGGACACCACGTATTAAAATGAATTTCTAAATTTCTTGTAAACTCCTATAATCTTTTCAGTGTTTAATATACGAGAAAGTTGTAGTAATTGATCTAATATTGATACCTATATGATAATGAAAATTAGCATTTTTTGCAAGCATCTCTCTGTTATGAAAATACTACGTACATAAATTTCGACTCCAAGCGATTCATAACTTTTATCCTGAGATAATTGGGTCAAAAAAATATATCCAGTATGAAATATTTGACATCTCATTTACAGGGTGTTTTCTTTCTAGGTCCAAAGTAAAAAAACTTCTAATTCAAAAATTTCACTTTTATGGAAAAGAGCACCCTACATTTTATAGCTTTTCAAAACTCTTCAACTTTTGTAAAAAATGGCTCTAATAGTTTTTAAAATATTCTGATTTTCGTAATTTTCTGCTCTTGTTATAGGGTCTTTTGTCAATGGACCTTAGTAGCCATGGAAAATAAATGAAAATAATGTTAGTGGGTGACATTAAGATCGATTTTAAAGTTAAGCGTTTTGCAAAGTCTATTCGCCAGGTATTTATACTCATTGACGAAAAAAATATAACATATTACTGCGATGTTGTGTTATTTAACAGTGAAGTTTTATTTTCTTTATTAATGTATAATATCTAAATTATTTTATCTGAAAAACGTTGCAACTTCAGGGGCCCATCTAGCCCCCTTAGCCCCTTATAATCCGGGGCTGAGGAGAACACCCAATCCTCGGAGTTATCATCATTATTTTCATTTGTATTCCATGGCTACTGAGATCTGTTGACAAAAGATGATATAACGAGAATAGAAAATGACAAAAAATAAAAATATTTTAAAAACTACTAGGGATGAGGATGTTTTTGGTGAATGTGACATTTTTTAATTGAAGTTTTTTGACCTTGGACCTAGAAAGAAAACTGGGTGTCAGGATACTTGAAGAATGGAAAAGGAATATCTATTAAGAAATAAAAGGATAACTGCAGAATACCCTTCCAATTTCACAAATGACAGCGGGAATAGTTGGATAACCTGAAAAATCGTCTGACAAAAATTGTGAGATGGAAAATGATTTAATTATTAGGAGCAATGTCGATCAGCTATAGGTAAAACTAAATTACCTACCTTTCAGAAGACATACAAATAGTAATTTTTAATATAGATGGATCCCGAAGTATCCAAAAATACAGTACAAAGAAACGGATCGGATTGTGGTAGCTAATCAGCCCTATGATGATACACACAAGTTAACTTTTAACGTCCCGTTTCCATTACAAGAACCGAAAAAACCTACTTGTTAATTTTTCACTGTGGTTGAAAAGCAGGTAAATTTTGAAGTTAACGTCTAGAGTTAACTTGTGTGTATCATCATAGGGCTGATTAGGAGTTAATTAATGACTTAAACCAATATATAAAAGCAGAACCGTTAGTGTAATATACAGTGCGAGTCTGTAAGTTGGAATAAATTCAGCAAAATAATGATTTTTTTTTCCGAGACGAATATTAGTGTGTCAAAATCAAAAATAAATATGTTATCGCCTATTTTATTTTAACGGGAACCATAGTTTTTTTGTTGCCTGTTTTTACAGTACATATCAAGTTATACAAGCTGCCAAATTTAAAATTCGTAAATAATGTTTTATTTGTTCGCTAATGTAGATGGAGAAACTTCCGAAGAATGCATTACTGCTTTAAATTAAACTACAATAATATGGAAAGTTGGAGCATTAAAACATTAACTAATCACGGACAGACTAACAAATCTTATTGTAATACTAGATAGAAAAATTTAATAAAATTTACAGATTAATGAAAATTTGACTTTGGGAACAGCAATACAAAAAACAAATCAAATAGAAATTAGTCAAAAATAAATGTAGAATTAACGAAACAAGATATGAAATAAATTGAAATGCACAAAACAAAAAGGGATAAAAGACAAAAAAAAATGCAGTGCAGAAATTGAAGTATTAAAAGCACAAATATTGTGAACTTCATCATATTTTTGGTAATAAAGTTAAAACTTCAAGATTAAAATTTTAAATGTTTTTTTTCTTCACGTTTTAAGTGTACCTAGTACTAAGTTCAGATTTGTAAAATTGTTATATAATACTTTCAAAATCAAAGCAGTGAATAAATGTTCAATATTTTCTTAACAATCACGCCATTTGACGACCTGGCCAGCAGGAAAGATTACATGTACAAAATATAACTTGAGAGAATATTCTTAAAAATTCTGTAAATCTTAAGAAACATTGGTTATAAAAATCGACATATCATATTTCACGACGAGAATTTGGAATCTTCCAACTAACTATTTCTGAGGCGGTTAGAAGTTCAGCTAGTGATGAGAATTTTATTAATAAAAATTATATTAATATTAACCATATTCTTCAGATCAAGCCCAAACCCCAAATACTTGCCTCGAAGAGCAAACATCAGTTATAGCAAGAATGTTAACTGAAACGAAATTAAAAAGACTTGACAAGCAATCTAACTATTGTAAAGTGAGATTGATGTTTGGATTGTTTTGTTGTGCTGTTTTTTTTTTATTTTCATTACCATCGTTCTTGGTTTAATGATTACCTACCCCTTACTCCGCAGCCTAAATATTCAGTTTTTTTACGATATCATCATAATACTGAGATAAAAATGTAAAGTTAAAATCCCATCAAATTGTGCGGCTTCTTGCTCTTCACCTTTAGAAATAATATTTAGAATATATTCATCAAAAAAGTAAAATATAAGGAATTTCTATTTTTCGAATCTCAACGCTTCCTACAATTTTAATAGAAAAGAAAATGAAAACTTATTTTTGAAGATGAAGAACGGGAAGCTATACAAATTGGTGTTGGTAGAGATTTTTACTGTGTATAGTTCTGTTTTTAATCATTTAATTAATTATTATGTTACATAGGATAATAGTGAGAGTGGGGTAGTTTCGAGAAGAAAAGCCGAATTTTAAATCTCTTCCTCTGTAAAAAGGTATTATCATAAAAATTGGGTTGTTAATAATATTTTTATACGAAAGAAAGAAAAAGGAATGTCGAAATTTTTTTATTTAAAAAAGTTTTGTAAATACATAAAAAACTAAACATATTTTTTAAAATACAAATACGAATCTTTAATACAAGGTACGTACATTTTTGGTCATATGCCAGTTTTATAAAAAAAAAGTGAAAAGAAATTGTTTTTGTGGAAAGTTTAAAAGTGATTTGGTAAATCACACAACTTTATCACAATCATATATAAATTATATTTAATCAAGGCGAGATCCAGAGGCAATGGCAACATCGCCGGGACTCGCGTTGGTTATATACTGCAATAAATACAGATTTTAGATCTCGACTTGTACAGTTTTATCACGGATCTCGTTGCGCTTACAACATATCAGAAAAAAATTGAAGTGCGAAATGTTTTCCCCTCTAATGGCAAACGCATTAAGGGGTGTATTAGGATCATTTTGGTAAAAAATATACTCTAATTAACTTATTCCTTCTGGTGGATCTCGGGTTACCCAAGATTTGTTCGGATCTCGAGTTGATAGGAAAACGTATATATATATATATATATTATACAGCATCGGGCAAAGAGGTGAACCTTGCGGCACTCCCGCCCTGATACTTTTCGTCAAGGAGAGTGCGTTCTCTGCCGAGGCTGCAAAACGTATGTTCTCAAAAGAACACGCTGTTACCTTGATGAGGTAGTTCGGCGCTCTAAGTCTTGTCATCTTCAGTATGTGACCGTTATGACAGACCTCTAAAGGCTTTACTAACGTCAAAGATAATCGTTCCATATGGGCTCTCACAATACACTGACACATTGTCAAAACAACAAAGTTATCAAATGGTGTTAAGTGTCGTACATGCCATACTCTGATTATGCAAAAATTTGGATACTACTGGAACGCTAGATAAAAAATTTAAATTACGCTATAACTTGAAAATAAATGAAAATCGGATAAGAACATAATATGGACTTTTACACATGTTTTCACGTGTATAATGCACTCCTGCAGTTCGGTCCGTTCCCCCCGACTTATCCTATATTCCAGGGTATAAAAATACATAATCTCCTCCGAAAGAAGAACCATCCTTAAAGAACTCGAACTCAAGAAGGTCTCAAAAGCACCTGAGCGAATATTTAATGGAAATATCCCAATATGCACTCAAAGAATTTTTCGATGACCGAATCTGAGAGATGTTACATGCAGATAGTATGGCGCACATAACAGTGAATATCTTTCTTTTAAATTTTCTATGCATACAGGGTGTTATTTAATAAATGTCCGATATTAGCATGAGTTATTTATAAAGTGGAAAGTTCATATAAGCATGGGTGTTAAAGATTTATTTTTATTTTTGTTTTTCGCAAATAATTTTTGAAATAATGTCTATATTTGGACGAAAATTGGTATTTGGGGATTCTATAATATGAGAAATTCAAATTTGATCTTAGCTTAGCCCCTAATCGTAGGGGCGCCACCTACACGTCTCTTTTTTTTTTCTAGAAAGAAAAATCGATTCCTCTATAATTTCTGCGTGGAAATGGTATGCTGGTTAAAAGTCGCTGCAAGCAGCCGTTTTTGAGATATTTTGATTTGCTTGTCAAAAAGTGAAACACTTTGAAAAACTTTTTTTTATTCAACATAAAAACATTTCAAACGGTAATTTTTAAACAACAATAAACAACGAAACACTGTATATAAAACTAAATTAAAATCACAGTAAATTTTGGAAATGTCCACCTCCTTGCTGTATGCACGCATCTAAACTTCTTAGGCAAGGGCCTAGCGACACCTAAAGCACCGGTTCCCGTCAGATCACCGAAGTTAAACGGTGTCGAGCGCGGTTAGTACTTGGATGGGTGACCGCTTGGGAAACACCGCGTGCTCTTGTCTTAGGGAAAAGTGTAAAATGAATCGACATCAAAACCATCCTATTCACGCCGGACAGGCCGGATTAGATCGGATATCCCGTAGGATGAAGGTGCCGTTTCACACTCCCCAGTCGGTAGACCGCACGATTAAAAACCGTACGCTCGATGACCGGTTCAAGATGGCCTCAGATACGCCAACGAACCGTAAAATAGTAAAAAAAAAAAAAAAAAAAAATCTAATTTTCTTCTCATTGATTCGCACACTTTTTGGAAAATTCCTGGAGTATTTTAAATCGTTCTACAAGAGTTAGTTATTCCATTTCCTAGTTCTTTTCCATTTTGGATGTGTCTCTCGTAAAGAAAGGATTCTAGATGTCCTTAAAGAAAAAAAATTAAAGTGTTAAGGCCTGGTGACCTAAGGGGCTATGGTAGAGGCCCTCCCCGACCTCTCCAACGGTTACCGAAAGTACTATCTAAAAATTCTCACGCTAGGATACTAAAATGTGCCGGGGCACAGTCAAGTATAAACCACATTTTACTTCGTAGCCTAAGCGGCTCATCTTAAAGTAAAATAGCCAAATCTTCTTCAAGAAAATGACGATATCTCTCTTCGTTTAATCTTCCTTTAATAAAGAATGGGCCTATTAAATAATTTCCAAGTACTCCTACCCACACGTTAAGAGAGAACTGTTCTTGGAAATGTGATTCATGTATCGCATGGGGGGTTTCCACTGACCACAATGATTGTTGTGAAAGTTGCGTATAGCGTTGCGTGAGAAATTTGCTTTGTCGGTAAAGAGGATTTAATTTTTAAATTAAGGAATTTGAGTAAGATATTAGAGAAACCAACGACAGAAGTTGATACGTAATGGAAAATCACTAGGGAGGAGTGCCTTAACTCTTTGAATGTTGTAGAGATATAACAAATTATCAATTAAAATTTCCATACTAGAACATGAAAAATGTTTAACGTCAGCGCTATATTTCTGGTGCTTGTTTCAGGGTGTTCTCCAACCAGGTTAAGAACTCCTTCCTCGGTTTCTTGGGTTCTTACTGTCCCATGTGCACCCGACTTTCTCAAACCTTCCTGTTTCCCTCAACCGAGCGTGAAGTTTTGAAAACGTTTTTGAAGTAGAAGTTGTGCGGTTCGGATAACGCTCCTGATACAAATGTTTAGCCTCATATGCATTTCCGTTAGCAAGTCGGTATGTAAAATATATGTCAGCATACTCAGCATTAGTAAAGTGTACCATTTTCTAACAAATAATCACAATATTAATATATTAAACTATTTAACTATACGTCAAGATATTATTTTTGACATGCCACGAAATACTCACTAGCCTATTTGATATTTTTATTTTATTCACTTTTTGACAAACACATGCATCGATTAATTTAAATCAAAATATATTGAAAACGGCTGCTTCTAGCGACTTTTGACAAATATATCATTTTTACGTAAAGATGATAGAGGAATCGATATTTCTCCTGGAAAATGTGATTCATACATGCACGAAAAAGTTGTGACTCTCCAAAAGAGAAAAAGGTATGTTAATGTTGACGATAGGTGACGCCCCTATAATTAAGGGCCAGACTAAGATCAAATTTGAATTTCTCATATTAAAAAATCTCCAAATATCAATTTTTGTCCAAATATAGACATTATTTCAAAAATTATTTACGAAAAACAAAAATAAGAATAAATCTTTAACACCCTGTATCTCAAAAATAACTGACTTGCCGACCCATGCTAATATGAAATTTTCACCTTATAAATAACTGAGGAATTGTCCTGTAAAACATAGGACGCTTATTAAATAACACCCTGTATAATTTGTTATCTAATTTTATTGGCTTTATTCGTTATGCAGTGTGTAAATAATGTATTGAATAATTGAATTGAATCATTTTGAATAATTGAATCAAAATTGTGAATAAGTTTAAGTAGTGAATGTTTGTTTAAATAATCGTACCTCTTTTTGTGCAACCTGGATTCCGCTCTGGTTCGGTATATTTTGTTTTATTTTTTTAAAATGTTTTTTGGGTTTATCCCGTTGATCAATTTTGGTTAGTTAGTTAACCTGTGTTCGCCATGGTGAACTTGTTTGTGTCCTTAATATAAAGTTTGTGATTATATTATGTAAGTAATACCTAATAATTTTGATTTTGAATTGAGAATGTTATATAGATGAACTTTTTAGACAGCTCTTGAAAATGGTTTTTCTAATTTTGTCTCGAAAAATAGATATTTTGAACGCGCTAGCGAGTTCGAAATATATCCATTTCGAACTCCGAATTTTATTTTTTAAAAGTTGGCATTGGTTATATTTAAATGTTTTATTCTGTTGACGTCTGACGTTTCCTGTTATTGTTATCCATGAGAAAAGAAAGTTTTCGGGATTTCTCTGGTAAAAGTTGATTTATCGTTTTATTAGCAATATCCCTTAACTCAGGGGGAGTTAAACTTAGATTATCATGCTCCATATTTTTTTAATTATAATTATGAACAACTCTATGAAATATTAAATCACAAATTTCGTGACAATGACACAAAGAAAATATTATTTATTGTCAAGGCTACTATGATAAAAAGAAATTTAGAGTATTACCAACATAGAATTTAGACACACAAATTTACAAAATTTGAAGGGTTGATTTTCTTTTTAAATATGTATTTTCTTATTGAAAAAAATACAAAATAGAAAAAATAGTATAAAGTACGTGTTTTATAAAGCAGTTAGAGCACTTGTCCCGTTAAAAAACTCGCCGCAAGCGGCTCGTTTTTTAACATGGCCGCGTGCTATAAGATGATGCTTTATAAAACATGTACTTTAATATACTATTAAGAAACCGAAACGCGTAGGGCAAAATTTTAAATATTTGTGAAGAATTTTTGATTTTTCTTTCCGCTTCAAACGTGTTGAATAAGTTCGATTAAAATTCAGATAATATGTTTTGAGAAAAACGCTGAAATACGTTAAGTAAATTATAAAAATGCGCTTTCTTCGACACTTACAACATTTATACAGGGTATCGCGTTTAGAAGATATGATTGTATGGATCATTCTTTTTTTAATGGAATGCCCTGTATATTACTTCAACTTTCGTTACTCGAAATGAGCCACTTTCAAAAACCTAATACACTTAAGGTCCAACATTCCCGTTGCACATTACTTACAGCCTCTTCAGCTATTTTGGCACATTCGATTCTTATCCTACTTTTTAAATCTTTGATACTAGCTGGTCTACTTTTCTATACCACAGTTTTCAAATGACCCCACAGAAAATAGTCCATGGGAGTAAGATCCGGGGACCTGGGAGGCCACTCAATGGTACCACGCCTCCCAATCCACTTGGAAAAGCTGTCAACTGTCAAAGAAATATGTTTATATTATCGCACGGGCACGTTAGTATGGGTACGGAATTCAACAAAATTCTTGTGTTGCATTTGTCCTATACGTCACACAGTCTAACGACACCGAATTAAAATGATCCACAAGCGGAACTACGCGAACCGACGCCGCCGAGCCGGTAGCCCGATGATGACGGGGAAGGGAGAAGGGACGAAGGACGACGAGATCAGACCAAGTCGAGAGTTAGAGGCGCGTGAGAGTTTATAACATTTATTTTACTATTTTTTTATTATGAATCAATAAAACTTATATCAACTACCTACCTAAATATTACATTCAATTCTAGGAGTTTTCGCAGATCTCAAATCTCACAATAGTCACTAGCGTTGCACTCTGCTTCGGCATTTTCAATGTCCTCCCCGTTTGCATTTATATAAAGGACTGTAAATTTTTCTGATAACACATTTATTTTCTGGGGATATTGTGTATGATGCTCTTAGATCCACCTAGGATTTTTTTTTCACCCAGTATCTGCAATTTTGTACTCACCGTTTAATTAAAAAGTAGACTCCGAAAATATTATATTTTTTACCAAAAACGGGTTACCATTGCATATGTCCATTAATGTTTGACAGAATTTCATTCTTCTATCAGGATGATCATCCGACAACTCTTGAACAAGATTTACTTTAAAAGGGTGCCATTTTTCTATCCTCAGTAAATTATGCACTGACATTAAAGAGGTTTCTTGTTCTAAACCAACCTGATGTGTGCTGTTATGAGCATTTTCTTCAAAAGTTAATAAAATATTTAATTTGATTTTCTCGTCAGGCGGTGGGCAATAGTGGGCATCCTGTCTCTGGTCAATCTTCTACAGAACCAGTTTCTCGAAACTTATTTCTATTTCGCTTACAACTGATTGAGTTATGGGCCTTTCTGAATATTTAGCATTAAAGAACGTACATACTTGCTGTTGTGTCCGAATTATATCACCATATCCAATCATTATAAGTAATTCAATTCTTTGCTTCACAGAAAACGCATTGTCTTTGTTGAATATAAAATAATCTACAAGTGAAATTAATTTGATTTGGTGAACCTTGAACAGAAAAGAAAAATAAATGTCACTGTCAAAGCATCACAACAAGTCCATACCTGGAAAGTAAAGGGTGTCCACTCTTCGATGTAATTTTAGGGTATCTCTATCTCCGTAACTAATAAAGATAGAGACTTTCACATTACTACGCTACTTTTTCGTGAAACAAACGATGCCGTACACAGAATTGTCATAGTTATTCATTCTTAGTTTTTAAGCTACAGAGTATGTTCGAAAATGTTTGCTTTTCAACCACCCCCTGTATTTCGGTTATCCTTTAACTTATTTAAAAAATGAAAAATTATGTCTAAGACAGGTTTTAAGTAAGATTCAGTGTCGTGCCTACTTTAGCTTGTCTTCAGGAACCTACACGTATGGCTGATGGATCATATTTTTTACTTGATTTCCTATATTGCAATATATCTGATGTTCTAAGCGCTAGTGTGGCAGATGATCTGTTATCAGACCACTTTGCCACTTTCATTAAAATTCCCCTGGCCATTGAAAGTCCACCTCTAATATCCTTTAAATATATACCTTTAAAAAACATTAACTTTGACAGATTTCAGGCAGATCTTGAATCGTGGACATATTTTTTATATGCCTGCCATTGAAGAAAAAGTAAATTTTTTAAGCTCATCATTTTTACTGTTTTTCGATATGCATGCCCCACTTAAAATGTGTAAGAAAAGAAATAAAAAATATGCGCCTTGGATAACTGATAATGTTAAATTTCTTCAAAGACTTAGAAACCAAGCATTAAAAAGATTTAAGAATACAAGACAGGCAGAGCATTACTCTTCTTAGAAAAGCAACTACACCACAGCTGCAATAAGGGCGGAAAAGAAAGCACACCTACGGCAAAGATTTTCGAATTCTTCAATAAAAGAAAAATGGTCGGAATTAAAAAAACTAGATATTATCAAAAATAAAAATAACGTCATTCCAGGCAATCTCTCTAATCCTAACGATATCAATAATTCTTTTATCAAATCTGTTGTGTCTTTTGGACAGACATCTGACCCTAATTTATTAAATTTCTATCAACACAACGTTAAACCAGGTATTCTTGATCAGCTGGAATTTCATCTGGTGACTAAAGATAATATACCTACTGAAAATAATAACGAATTTAAAATCTAAAGCGTTTGGCAGTGACGCGTTGAATATTATACTTATTCAATTATGTTGCTCCTATATTATTCCTTTTATAACTCATGTGATTAATAAATGCATAGAAACTTCTCACTATCCAGATTCTTGGAAGAATGCCCATGTTTTGCCTCTGCCAAAGATCAGTCAACCCACAGAATTTTTACATTTAAGGTCAATAAGTACCTATCCTCCCAGCCTTTTCCAAAATATTAGAAAAAATTTTAGATGGTCAAATACGATATTTTCTGGATAGGTTTAACATTTTACCCCTTAAGCAGTCTGGTTTTCGCCCTGGCTTTGGCTGTGACACTGCTATGTCAGATGTAGTCGATGATGTTCTTAAAGCTTGTGATGATGGAAAGATAAGTGCTCTTATTCTTTTAGACTTTACACAGGATTCGATATGCTCAACCACTCTATATTGCTCTCGATTCTACATTACACCGGATTTGGAGATGGGGCTATTAAACTAATTAAATCTTTTTTAACTCACAGGACGTAAAGGGTGGTAATAGCGGAATGCTTTTCTGATTCCCTTAGTTTGACTACTGGAGTTTCGCAGGGTAGTATTTTAGGACCTCTATTGTATATAATTTATACGGAAACATTTCACGAAACCTTAAATTATTGTAATTATCACTTATATGCTGATGATACTCAAATATATTGCTCATTTGATACTTCTGATTTGAATTCTGTTAATACAAATATTAACTTAGATCTTAAGAATTTAACCGAAGCATCCAGGGACCATCAAATTAAAAGAAACCCATCCAAATCATCCATCACCTTGTTTGGTAATGAAACATTAAGAAATACGGTACAGAATTCTTTGAACATCACCATTAACAATGTAGCAAGACCATATAAAAGTGTCTCCAAAAGCTTGGGCTTATTGGTTGATTTTAATCTTCGATTTAAAGAACACAATACATAAATAAATAAATAAAGATGTCTTTTATTAGGAATAAAATATAAATTACAATAAAAAAAATCAAAAACGTGGCGGTATTCAGCAGAGCTGCTCATACAACCACTGGGAAAAAACTACATACAAACAATAAGTAATAGGAAATAAAAAATATTATGTTTAAGAATGTAGAATGTAGAACTAACCTGTCCTACAATTACTCGAAAAAGAAAAAACTTAATAAATATTAAATGTACAAGAATAAATAAATCGTGATTCAACCAGTATATAAAATAAATTTAAACCCTTTTCTCGAGAATGTGATTTCTCAGGAGTGAGTTAAAGGTGGCAAGGGTGGGGGCTTCCCTGACATTCCGTGGCAATGAGTTGAAGAGTTTGGTGGCATTGTACGTGAAGGAGCGCTGAAAAAGTGCGTTGCTGTGTCTTGGAATCCTAAACAAACCTCCATGGCGTGTTAGCCGGTTATGCGTATCCGAACCAGTAGCTATTTTTTCCAGTAAGTACCTTGGTTCTTTTGAAATAATGACTTTATAAATACATCGCGCAAATTGAATTTCAAACCTTTCCTGCATATTGAACCATTTCGATTGTAATAAGTACCGAGAAACATAATCATACTTACGTACATTAAAAACAAATCTCAGACAATAGTTTTGAAGCTTTTGAAGACTGTCTTTATCTTTTTGCAATGGTGCAGGCCAATACACTATGTTACAGTAAGCCAAATGGGAAAGCACTAACGTATTAGTTAATGTTAATTTAATATTGGGATCGAGAATATCTTTATTTCAATATAAAAGTTTTAGTTTAAACATACATGTTTGTATTATATTGGAAATATGATCATTAAATCTCAAACTACTATCCAGTACAATCCCAAGGTTCTTACAAGTTGATTTGACTTAACTGATCAAAGTAGAACTCAGAAAGGCATATTGTACCTTAAAATTTATTTACAATCACAGGCATTCTCTTACCTTTGAAATAAAAAAATTGTTATGTAATACTTTAGTACTGTCCCATCTTAATCATTGTGATGTTGTGTATGGCCCCTGTATTGATAGTGCAGGCTCTCGCCGAATACAACGAATGCAAATCTCGTGTTTGCGGCTTATTTATGGCATTAGAAGAACGCATAGAATTTCTCAGTTTTTGTCAAATTCGGGATGGCTTAATATGCATAATCGACAAAAATTACATTTTGCTTCTTTTTGCCTCAATATTTTACAATCCAGAGCCCCTTCATACTTATTCACTAAAATTGTTTTTAGAAATTATATTCATAGTCTGAATCTTCGTAGAAATAACAATATTAATATCCCTAGACATCGAAAAGAAATTTTCAAAAGATCATTTTCATACAACTTTGCCTCCTGCGTCAATTCCTTGGATGCACGTGATGTTGAATGCTCGGCTATTGTCTTTTAAAGTAAATATAAAAACCTCTTGTTCTCGAGTCAGTAGATTTTGTTTCTATTAATTATTATGCTTAGGTATACGTGATGTTTTTTGTACTGTAATATGCCCATCCTTTTCTTTTGTTCTTTTTTCATCTACCATTATATTATATTGTTTGCCACTATGATTTAGGTTTTTCTTTATAGTTTAGAATGTTTTAAAATCTAATATATTATACAAGTTTTGGCCTTAACAGTATCTGGTGTTGTTCGCGCAATACCAGTCGTTGTCTGCGTAATAACAGGCTCTTATTAACCTATAAATGTAGTATAATTAATTTTAAATTTATTTTTTGTTATCAATACTTTGTACTTGTTATGCTTAAATTTATTTGGTTGATATAACTTGTTTATTATTATTATTATTATTATTATTATTATTAATAAATAACAAGTAGGGTAGTTGACATGTATTTATGATGTTTTGGTTAGTTAGTTAGGTTAGAGAATAAAACATAGAAAATCTAAGAATTGAGATAAGAGATGTTGTGATTAAACTAGCAACAAATAAATTCGTCACTATATTGGCAATATTAGATATAAGCTCTTGAAATATCACAAATATTGACAATAATATTGATTGTGTTAGGTTGGGGCAGCTTGACCTGCAATGTCGTTTAATAATTGTTTTCTGCTAAAACTCTCTTTGCCTTGTGTTTATAATGAAAGACAATGTGCTTTGCTTTTCAGCTATTTTAAATTGAAAGTTTGGCCTCGTAATCAACACACAAACTTTCCGTGAAAAGATATTAAACATATTATGATTACCAAATTAAGAATCCGATTACTGCCAGTCTTAAAATAGTAAAAAATATAACACCACTCTGATATTTTACAATGTATTTTAACCTCGCTTCTGTAGTTGCAGTCCAGATTCTTCCTGTTTTTCTTTGAGCTTTCCTATTTTAAATTGGATTGGCCATAGCACAAAAAAACTAGGCGTATGAATATTTTAATAAGTATAAAATATTTATAATATTAGAAATACGTACCTGCCTAGGTGCTATTTCTTATATAAGTGTTAATTTAGTTAATAGCGAGGAAAATTAAACAATAGTAACAATAATGTTACGTGTATGGTCCCCAAAGGATGTTGCTGACAAGTCAAGATATATGATTAAGTTGTGAGCGCCACTAACAGCTGCTATCAGCTCTAACTTGTCACAACAACACCAATTTTCTGTGCGTGAAACAATGGAACTCACACAAAGTACCAAGAAACACAAAATTAACTAAAAGGTATTTAATTTCAAAAGATGTAAAAGAAGGTGATTTTAAATTACAGATTAATGTAATTTGTAATTGTAGTCAGTTGATTTACCAACTCAGACAATAACAGTAAAAGTATGAGTTTGGCTAGGTTAAATACTCATTACAACAGCGCAAAAGTTGCAACTCTTTTACATATCGCTTTTTATATCTGAATAACTCGGATTAATAAGGTGAGTCACTTAAAACGTTGAATATGTTTGAAACACACTGTTAAAATAATTTAAGAAAATAGCGTAAGGCCCTTGTTGCTGCTTAGCAATGTTAGTTCAAAAAAACTGTGCCGAAAGCTCAAGGGCCAAATCAGGAAAAGTTCCCATAATCGGGGAACTAAAGGAACAGCAGCTGGTAAGATGGCAAGGTAGTAACGTCAAAGTGGATAAATGGCAACTGAAAAACGGAACTGGTCTAAAATACACATGGAGTTTTAGGTAATGTGGCAAAAATCTCAAAAGTATCGATAATCTATGAAAATATACGCTGTAAACTTACCAAATGTACCTATGTCCTAATCAGGATTAGGTGTAAAAAACCCAAAGACGGGAAAAGATTTCCCTATTTTTTTTGACAAGGTTAAGGTAGGTGACCAGTCTTCAGAGTTTAATTTGACCGAATGACACAGATGACAGTTTTCTGTCAATCTCAAAAACCCACGGCTAAGGGCACAGAGAATAATTAAAATTTGAGCCAACACAATCTAAAGTGAAGGGCGATGTCGCGCAAGGATGAAGATTCATATACTTGCGGTTCTACGACACAAAATAAAATAATTAGAACATACCTGACAGCAAAGTAATAACGTTGCATTATTAGTATCATTCATTTCGCAAACTATTTAAAAGGCTTGTTTTATAATCAGCCCTTTGAATAAAAATCCCATTAACTCGCGTTTCACTTCAGGCACATGAAAATTTATTACTAGAGATTAATATAGCTTTTACGATTTAAATTTGCATTAAACATAAAACCGGAAACATCCACATAAATTGATTGATTTGATGTATTATATACCTAGGTGCAGACAATTATTATCACTAAAATATTTGTATGAAAATATAGTAGATATCTCCAACCTAGAACTTACACCTAATTTTTAATCTTTCCACAGAAAGACGTACAATTTAAAAATGTTTTCTTCTAAAAAAATACGGTCGGTTATGACAACCAGCCACAATTCACATTGCCCAAACAAATCTTAATAATACGTATGATTCACATCAATAATCTTACTAATACAATACTTTTTCAACAATCTCAACTTTACCACTTTCTGACTTCATTTCTCAACATAAATTTAACACCAATTCTTCACCTCTTTAATTCTACTATACCGTAACTATTTGGGAAACACGTTTTCTAATAATCAAAGTAATAAACTAGTGTTTTATTCCGCACTATTCTAATTCTCAAAAAACATCAGGTCTTCTGTAAATATAATTCTAAACTATATAATATTAAATTCACGTCTACGAAAACCGTTAATCGGTAGCTTTTCAATAGGTTATAAAGACTATGTAAATTACGTTCTGTGAAGTTTTGACCGACAACAACGGATGCTTCAATCTGCTTATTGGCAGTAAACAACTATGGCTGCCAACCTGGGCGGACGCGACATCCGTTGGTTGGTCAAGACAAATCACTCAGTATCCTGTTAGACTTCAACGTAAGCAGTTGCTCCACGTGGCTGAAAACATTAATAGCACGTGTTTTGATCTGACACTTGTGTCAGGCAAAGTGATTTTCCCATGTTAAAGTAATTGATATTTTGATGGCGCGTGCTCGGTAACAGAGGTTACTTATCTTTTAAACGTACAGTAAAAGTACCGTGAATTTCGCAATTAAATAGACTACATTCTTTGTGTTTGGTTAAGACGTGCACAAAGTTGAACCTCAGTGTTTTGCAGTTCACGTAAATACGTGAAATATTCCATTCTATACAGAACATATCTTTCAAATAACCCTTGTCGTTGTTTGAAGTCACTAATAAGATGCGCAACCTTATGGGATAAAACGTGGCAAAAATAATGCTCAGTGCGAAGATGACGTTACTGTCGCGATGCACAAGATATTTTAGTCGAAGCCGGTAGCTCAGTCCTCAGTCTGTCAGTTACGCGACTCCCTTGTCTATGGCTATGGCATGGCTCACTCGTCCACTCGAGCTTTAAGGGTCGTAAGGTTTCTGCCGTTGTATGCCGTATACCGCAAAATTTCCGCTATACCATACAGTTTACTTAGGATAATAATGGACCGATATCGCAGACCAACGCTTGAAAGGAGCAAATGGTCAACTCAGCGCCATCTACGGATAAAGACATTACTTAACAAGACTATTATTCGGCCAGTACTGATTTATGGTGTCGCCTCCTGGTGCACATCGAACAAGTCAGTTTTCCGCAAATTTCAAACTTTTCAGAACAAAGTCCTTAGAATCGTGACGGGTGCTCCACGCTTCCCAATGGAACATACTCTACACAATGACTTACAAATCCCGAAAATCATTGAACGCATAGATAAACTCATTATCGATTACTACAAACGGACGGACATTTTCTTCAACCCTCTCATTACACGATCACATCCACTCCAATCCCAAGAAACCATACAGACTGCCGAGAGACTGGCTCACTTCTGTGCCACCTCGTCGCCCCCTTCCACTACAATAAATTAATACAACACTGAACTAAAAATTATTTGAAAGTAACTGTTTCCCTGCTGCTCCCCCTTTGAATGAACTATGAAGCTATCTTCTGAAATCAACCCCCATATTATGTCCCGCTAAAGAGCAATCTATAAAGAAATAGAAGTAACAGTCGCAGACTCACTTAAGAAACAATCATGATCCAATACGATAATGATATTAGGAGATGAAAATGTTACACAGGAATTACATTTTCATACATTTATTACACAATGACAGAAGTATATTAGTATACTCTATTTATAATACAGTGTGTTTCATTAAGGTCGAAGAGCGGCCATATCTCGGAAACTATTGGGCATAGAAATTCAGGAAAAAAACATTAACGACTAAAGTAGCCATGAGAAAATCCTGGAAATAATTTTTAAGTTCCGCATTTTGCCGCAAGGGGGCGCAATTGAAAAGTAAATTTTTAAATTTTAGATATCTCCGAAAATTGCACGTTAAGGTATATTTTTGATAACACCATTAAAAAGCTTGGACAATTTTGCATAATTTTGGTCCCATGCTTATTGGCGTACCGACTTTAGTAAGAGTGGGGGAAGCTGTTGAATGTGTAATCATTTAAATCGCTGTAACTTATCAACAACTTATCCGATTTTAGCAAACTAAAACTTGTTTGGAAGAGAAATGTAAGTACTTTTAACTATCGTCTTGAGTGGTCCATGATACTTCTCAATAAAAATACAAGAGGGCGCAATTTGCAATAATAACACATTTCTTAACTTTATTCATTTATTTCAAATCATACGGTATAATTATGATACCATAATCGAAAAGTAGATGAAATTTGCTACAAAAAATGTCAAAACCGCAGTTCGATATCTCCATCCGTTTCAGAGTTATTGCCAATAGAATAATTTTTAAAACTTTAAATGAAGAAGCGGTTGTTTTCATAGTTTTGTGATCAAGCATTCCATGACAAAAAATATTTTTAAACTTTATGGTTAGGTAGGTTTGTTTCTCATTATTCCAATGGCCCAGAAACCACTCTAGAATTAATGGCAATCATGGAAAACGTGTCATTTAGGCGTAACTCTAACAATATGATGTGTTTTAAAAAATAAATCTAGATAGCTGTGAAATAAAATCTGAAAGTTTCCATGGAGATAAGACAAATAATGCAAATAGTTGTCAACTAGTTTCATTTTGAAAGGTGTTGACAAAAGTTTATCCGTAATTCATCTTAAACTTCTTGATAGAAAATTGTGATACGTACCTTTCAAAAATGGCTTATACCAATGCCGAAGCTTACGATATGCTGGCCGTATATTTTGAATGTTTTCAAAATGCGCCTATAGCGGAACGCGAATATGCTCTCAGATATCCTGAACGAAGGCACTATGGCAGAGCAGTATTTCGGCGACTGGCAATATGCGTAAGGCAAACGGGAAGTGTACGACGCATTTCAGTTGCTTTTAGAAGACGTCCAGTAAGAAATGAAGTCAACATTACAAACGTTCTTGCGTACGTAGAGGCCGATCCGCATTTAAGCATAAGAGCAATTTCTTTAGACCTAGGTATAAGTTGTACTGCAGTGTTCCGAATTCTAAGGGATTTTAAGCTGCATCCCTATCATATAGTTTTACATCAGGCGCTATCAGAAAGTGATTATGACAGACGGCTCGACTATTGCTATTGGCTAAGAGAGATGTGTAACGAGAATCCTCAATTCCTCTCCCACGTGTTATGGACTGATGAAGCCACTTTCAGTAGCTGTGGCAAAGTTAATTTACATAATATGCACTATTGGTCACAGACAAATCCTCACTGGATGCGCGAAGTGGATCACCAAAACAGATGGAGTGTTAACGTGTGGTGCGGAGTATTAGGACACAGAATTATCGGACCGTTTATTTTTAATGATTATCTAAATGGTGAATCTTATTTAAACTTTTTACAAAATGACTTGCCTATCCTTTTAGAAGATGTTCCTATTGGCCTAAGAACATCCATGTGGTATCAACATGATGGATGCCCGGCACACTTTTCGCATATGGTCCGTGATTTTTTAGATATTGGATACCCAAATCGCTGGATTGGAAGGGGTAGTTTGTTTGCTTGGCCACCTAGATCCCCGGATTTAACTGTGTTAGATTTTTACTTGTGGGGGCGAATAAAAGACATTTTATATAAAACGCGACCAACCACACGAGACAACATGATTGAGCGAATTGAAAATGCACTAAATTCGATTTCACGAGCTGAAATTGAAACAGCTGTCTCTAGTTCTAGAAAAAGAATTAATCGTTGTATTTTGCACAACGGAGGTCATTTTGAACATTTATAAAGTCTCTCAATTGTTTTCCTAAGAAGCTTTCCATGAATATTGTTTCCTTCAATAGTTTCCGATAATTATTTCAATACTGTTTTATGGCCCGTTGGCCTTGAAACACGCTCCAAATTTTGTATTTTACATGATTTGGACTAGTCCTAAGCCTAGATAAAGTGTGAAGGATGGCACGGAGTTTGACATTGGAATAATGAGAAACAAACCTACCTAACCATAAAGTTTAAAAATATTTTTTGTCATGGAATGCTTGATCACAAAACTATGAAAACAACCGCTTCTTCATTTAAAGTTTTAAAAATTATTCTATTGGCAATAACTCTGAAACAGATGGAGATATCAAACTGCGGTTTTGACATTTTTTGTAGCAAATTTCATCTACTTTTCGATTATGGTATCATAATTATACCGTATGATTTGAAATAAATGAATAAAGTTAAGAAATGTGTTATTATTGCAAATTGCGCCCTCTTGTATTTTTATTGAGAAGTATCATGGACCACTCAAGACGATAGTTAAAAGTACTTACATTTCTCTTCCAAACAAGTTTTAGTTTGCTAAAATCGGATAAGTCGTTGATAAGTTACAGCGATTTAAATGATTACACATTCAACAGCTTCCCCCACTCTTACTAAAGTTGGTACGCCAATAAGCATGGGACCAAAATTATGCAAAATTGTCCAAGCTTTTTAATGGTGTTATCAAAAATATACCTTAACGTGCAATTTTCGGAGATATCTAAAATTTAAAAATTTACTTTTCAATTGCGCCCCCTTGCGGCAAAATGCGGAATTTAAAAATTATTTCCAGGATTTTCCCATAGCCACTTTAGTTATAAATTTTTTTTCCTGAATTTCTATGCCCAATAGTTTCCGAGATATGGCCGCTCTTCGACCTTAATGAAACACCCTGTATATAAATAATGTATTTTACATGCATTTATATACCTGCCTAAAAAAAAATTAAAGCCCGATGATATTGGGGGTAGGTACATGCTGGAATACAAAGGGTTTATAATTATTTCAGGAACAAAGGCATCGAGTGAATACTATGCAAATAAAATGGAAGTAACAAGTATTATCCGTAAACCGCAAGTAAATACTAGTCAGATGAAGATCAACCGGTAGACCGCATACTATAGTGGCACCTCTATTTTTCTTTGACCGCGAAAGAAACCGAAACCAATTGATAATAACATTTTTATTGTATCTACTAACAATGTGGGAAAATATTAAAAAGTGTGCGCGTATATGTCTTGGTTGATTAAACAAAGGACAAGCCAAAAACATAGAGATAAGCTTTTTTCAACTTCCTATTTCTAAGCAACTGATTATACAGGGTGTCCGGAAACTTCGTTCGTATATTTTATGGGTATATTCTACATATGAAAATATGAAAAAAAGTTCATATGAATGTAGGTCCTTAAATGTCTTATAAGGAAGCTATGACTGTCCAAAGGTGACCTCTAAAGATTAGTTTCTCTTTTATATCTTTGCGACCGCTTGAGGTATCGATGTGCTTTTTGGCACACAAACTAATATTAACAATTGCTAATTTATGATATTTGGGGGTGGCTTAGTTTATTTATTCCTAATTTCTGTACACGACACATTTAAAAAATGTAACCAAAAAATTATAATTCCAGTGATTTTTCTACACCAAAAACGTATTCTTAAAAAAAATTATTGGGCCAATGATTTAGGAGAAAAATCGATTTATTTAAATCATTGCATAAAGTATTATCGAATTGTGTTTAAACTAAAACATCAAACTAGTCTTATGACAAATACAAATTTAAAGTCAAAAAAACATCAAGAAGCCCATGGTTAGGGTTAAAATAAATTGACAATGACAATAATTAAGCCAAAACGTTGTTTTATTGTAATTTTTAAACAAAACAAATTAAGAGTTGTTGGTTTAACAATAATAAACTAAAAAAAGTAGAAAAGTTACAACAAATGTTGAAAATGGTTTCCATCCATATCAATACAACCAACTAAACGATTTCTCATTGATGTTCATACTCTTGCGAAAACTCCTTCCTTATTACGAATTTCCTCGCAACAATAAATAACACGTTGTTCCAATTGTTGTACATTTTCGACAGGTACTGAATATACCAGAGACTTCAGATATCCCCAAAGAAAGTAATCCAACGGTTTGAGATCAGGTGAACGGGGAGGCCAGGCAATGGGCCCACCTCGGCCTATCCATCGGTCTGGATATGTTTGATTTAAATAATCTCGAACCAATCTACTAAAATGAGGTGGAGCCCCATCATGCATAAAATAGTTTGTAAGTCTTTGCTGGTACGGCACATCTTCAAGTAGAACAGGCCAAGAGTCTTGTAAAAAATCAAAATATGCAGACCCATCTAAACGTTGAGGCATAATGTATGGTCCTATTAATCGATCGCCCAATATACCTGCCCAAACATTAATTGAAAATTTATTTTGAAATCGACTTTCGAAATTTGCATGGGGATTTTCTTCTGTCCATACATGGTTATTATGGAAATTTACGGTGCCTTCACGGGTAAACCCTGCTTCGTCAGTAAACAAGACTTTATGTAGAGAAAAACGGTCTTGATGACATTTTCTCTGCATCCACTGACAAAACTGTGCACACCGGTCTACAGGTAGCAGCAGCGTAACAACCTATCATTGGAAATGAAGATTCATTCTTTTCTTTCCCGGTAGTTTCTGCAATCTGAGTTTGTATTTTGTACTAACAGTGTTAGTCAAAATATGCCAAATTATGCTATTTAATTCAGCGCTCGTTGGGGCATGTAGCCCAGAGAATAGCTGTTTTAGCGTAATTTGGTCAATCCTTATTGTATAAGGTCTCAGCAAGTGGCTAGAGAACAAAGTTCTCACATGTATACATATTTACATGTCATATTAGGGATACCCTCTTGTAAGGCAATTCTTCTTGTGCTTATACCCGGATTTGCTGCAACGCATTCGAGCACTCTTTCTTCTGCTTGTGGAGTCCTAGTTGTACGGCTTCTCCTAGTTTCGTTCATATTTGGCCTAAAAGTTCCGGTTTCACTTAATCGTTAATGTAAATTAATGAATAATTTATCACAAGGAATTTGACGGTTTGGAAAATATTCTTGATACAACCTGCAAGCTTCTTGAGCACAACCATTAGCTTTGCCATACATAAAATGCATATCAGCTAACTTAGCAAATGAATAATCTGCCATCTTTTTAAATTTGCACCTTAATTAATCAAAAACACTTTGCACTTGATCAATGTTCACTACAATAAATCGCAAAATCGTCATTGTCAACATATTTTAACGCTAACCATGGGCTTCTTGATGTTTTTTCGACTTCAAATTTGTATTTGTCATAAGACTACTTTGATGTATTAGTTTAAACACAATTCGATATTAGTTTATGCAATGATTTAAATAAACCGATTTTTCTCCTAAATCATTGGCCCAATAATTTTTTTTAAGAATACCTTTTTTGTGTAGAAAAATCACTGGAATTATAATTTTTGGGTAAAATTTTTTAAATATGTCGTGTACAAAAATTAGGAATAAATAAATTCAGAAAATTGGTTGTTATAATTTAGAATTCAACAGAAAAAATAAAATACAATCGGGTGGCCAAATAAGAACAGCCACCGGCCATATCTTATATGTGGAAAAAGTGACTAAAAAATCGTTAGAAAATTAGGCTTTTCTCTTTATATTGTCCAATTAAAAGCATTAAAAGATATAAAACATTTTGATACTTAGGCTATACCGAATATTTTTTATTCTACATCATTTATTATATATTTTATATTTTCATCTTCATTTATTACAGTTTCTTTTCTTCCTGTACTTCTCTTTGGTGACCTCATGGGGCGGCGTTTATCCTCGTGCACAAGTCGGTATATTGTTGACTGTCCGACTCCAGTTATATTCGAACACATTTCAACTATTCTTACAACTCCAAATATTATATGAAATAATACCTGAACTACGCCTATGGAATGTGGCGAAGAGCACTGGGTTTTATAGTTCAATAATGATTTGTTGCTCTCTTTCGTTAAGAAATAGGCTATAGTAAGTCCACTTTACTTTTATACATATTTCTTTACTAAGTAACCATAATATAAACATATAATTTTTGCCCCTTTTATTTTAAGTTAGTACTTGTAGGTGCAAGGGAAGCGGAATTTTAGTGAAATACAACTTATAAGCAGTTACAGAATTATTCGTAAAATATTGGAACTCGCACAAACGACCTTTTTACAGACCATATGATGATTGTTTTCCAAATGTGGACGTTCAAAAAGATGAATTCTTACAATTTGTAAGTTTAAGTGTCTCTACCGTCGATTATTGCTAGCATATGCGCGCTGGTTAAACTAATCAGTGCTTTGAACACAACAACACAACGCTGTGTATCATTAAAATGTGCAAGCAATTTAGCGAGTATTAATAATAATTAGCATTAGTAATTAATTTAAATTTGAATTTGGTAACATATGAGTAGTCAACGCTTTTAGGATAAATTAAAAAATAATAATAGAGTTTATACAACAACACGATATCAGGTTAGGGTAATTGTAACAGAAATTATACAAAATAATAAATTTAGAAAAAACTAGGAAATATGTACATTGTCAATAATATCTATGTATATTGGAAACACTATGAATCTAGAGTCACGTAGTACAAACATAAAACTGCACCAACTTAAACAACAACAAATCAATGGTGTTTTGGTAAAAGGGCGAATATGACAATTGTGGAATTTTACAGGAGAAACCAAAAATCATTTTAGTCAGATTTAATAAGATAAGTCCCAGTTCGTATTATATTGCCATTTGAATGACAATAAATAGTACTTTAAAATGTTATTCACAACATTATTATTCTTTTTCTGGAAAAAAAAACAGGTATAAAGTGTATATACGCCCTTGTGCTTGTATGAGCGGTCAATTCTTGTTATATTCGCCCTTTTACGAAATTCTGTGTTGTATATTTATCCTTTATTTGTGTAAAATAATAAAAAGAAAAATAAATTATACCTATAATAATAATAATGGGAGATGGAAGATGTTGGCTCACCCGACATCGCCCGGTGAAATACCATCGCATCGGCTTAGGTGGCGTGAAGTTGCTCATTCAGCTAACGTTTCGTCACTGTGCCGATGTCTCCGGCTTCCAGGGTGGGAAATATATGAAAAATGCTGTGATGATGGTTCCAAGATCAAAATGTTCCGGAGTTAAAATCGCCCCCCGATCGGATCTCCGGGTGGGGGCGGGTCCTGGCGCCTTATCAAGCGAGATTATCCAATCATCCACCATGTCCAGTAGCCATGCGGGTCCTTCGAACAATATTCTAAATGGAAATGGTGTGAAAACTGGAGTTGTTAAAAGACCCGAGATTAGCAACTTCCAAGTTGACTTCTGTAATATAAGAGGACTGAACTCGAACATCAATGCAGTTCATCAACATCTACAATCTACCAAACCTCATGTACTTGCACTAACCGAAACCAAAGTCAGATCATCGATTAGTACGGTCAGCTATTTATATCCTGGGTATGACTTTCATCACCGATTTAGGCGGAATTTTGGCCTTTGTCTCTTTGTCCGGAGAGATATTTCTTGTCAACGAGAGGAGACACTCGAGCCCAACGACTTTGATGTAATGTGGTTTAAAATATCAACGCAGGGAATTACTAAATTCATCTGCTGCCTTTACCGGCCGCCAAGTGATACCCATTATAGAGACTTGTTCTCCTCTCTTGCTAATACTATCGACTTTTTGCAAACCCACCATCCCAATTCCGAAGTTGTCATCCTTGGCGACTTCAACGTTCATAATGTCAACTGGCTCAAATACTCAAACATGACTGACGAACAAGGTCGTGAAGCCGAATCCTTTGCCATCAGCTCTGGCCTCACCCAGCTGGTGGGTGAACCAACTCGGATTCCAGACCGACATGGTGATTTTGCTAGTGTTGGATCTTTTTTTAACTTCAAACCCCGACTTGTACACTGTCACCGTGAAGCCGCCGTTAGGAAGGTCTGACCACAACCTTATTTCGGCACTGAACAAACTACCAATTAGCGCTGAAGAGCCTCCTAAACCACGCAAGGTATGGCATTATACATCAGCTAAGTGGGAGGACCTAAGGGACCATTTTCGAACCTTTCCTTGGCGGGACGTTTGTTTTACCTCTGATGATCCATCCATCTGTGCAACAGAAATATCGGAGGTTATCCTTACTGGCATGGAAGCCTTCATCCCTTTCTCAAAAAAGTGCCCTTCTAACGGCAAGCCTTGGTTTACCAAAAATTGCGAACGAGCTGTTAAATCAAAAAATTATTTCTACCGACAATGGCGTAAAAATCCTACCGCCGAAAATCGTACCATCTTTGTTAACGCTCGAAACCAATGCAAACAAACGATAAACCAAAGCAAAGAAGCACACAACCAGAGGATCAGAGACAAACTTCTTGAATGTCCTAGCGGCTCAAGATCATTTTGGTCGGTAGCTAAGGCCGTCAGTCAGAACTTTACCAAGTCAACCATTCCACCTCTAACACGTTCTGATGGCACCATTGCGACCAAAGCACAGGAAAAAGCAAACTTACTGGCGGAACTATTCTCTTCACATTCAACGGTAAATTTTCAGGGAAGTACTTCACCGAACATTACCCCTTTAGAATCGAGAATGCCCGAGATTGTTTTTCGCCACCGCCATGTTAAACGAATCTTGAGGAGTCTCGACACTAAAAAGGCTTCTGGCCCTGACGATATTCCAGTCATTGTAATTAAGACATGCGCTGACGAACTGACACCGGTATTTGGTAGGCTTTTTAACTTATCCTACAAAAAAGGAATATTTCCTTCTTGCTGGAAAACTGCGAGAGTCCAGCCCATACCCAAAAAAGGCAAAAAGACTTTGCCAAACAACTATCGTCCAGTCGCATTGCTCTCGGTTATATCAAAAGTTATGGAGAAGGCTATCAACGAAAAATTACTAAAATACCTGGAAGGCTTCAACATTATTAGTGACCGCCAGTATGGATTCCGTAAGTCTAGATCAACAGGAGACCTTCTCGCTTATGTTACTCATGTTTGGAACAACGCAATAGAACGCCATGGGGAGTCCCGGGCGGTAGCACTGGACATTTCCAAGGCTTTTGACCGAGTATGGCATGAGGGGCTCCTAACTAAAGTGAGAGCATACGGAATGCCGGTTCAATTTTGTTCATGGCTGTCGAGCTTTCTTAAAGACCGTTCTCTGCGAGTGGCGATGGACGGATTTCTTCCAGACACATTTAACATCAACGCCGGAGTCCCTCAAGGTTCTATTTTGTCGCCCACCCTTTTCTTACTATACATTAACGATCTTTTGGAAAAAACTAAAAATCCTATATATAGCTTCGCTGATGACAGCACACTTGTTTCATCTTTTACTTTGGATGCTCGGACATCGGCTGATAATGCACATCTCTATAGGCAGCAAGAGGTCTCACATCTTAACAAAGACCTGGAAGAAATTCTGTCTTGGGGTGACAGTAACCAAGTAGAATTTAACGCTAAAAAGACCCAGGCGGCAGTTTTTTCTAAAAAAGTTAATGTTGAAGAACCGGATATAGTTATGGCGGGACACTCAATTCCTTTGGCTTCATCAATTCATTTATTGGGCGTAAATTTGGATAGTCATATGTCTTGGCATAGTCACGTTGCGGCCATTGCTAGGGCAGCCTCGCAGAAGCTTGGAATACTTTTCCGAACAAAGAACCTCTATACCCCCAGCAACTTTTGATGCTCTATAAAGCCTAAATTCGACCATCACTGGAGTACTGTTCGCATATTTGGGGCTCTGCTCCTAAACATACCCTGAGATTGCTAGATTCCATTCAAAGAAGAGCCATTCGCTTGATCGGTGACCATAGTCTGACAAACAATCTGGAAAGCCTTGAACATCGAAGGCAGGTTGGCGACTTGAGTCTATTTTACAAATATTTTCATGGCAAGTGTTCAACTGAGGTTGCCCGCTTGATACCACCCAGAGCGGTGCATGGTAGAAATACACGACGAGCCACTGCAGCCCACCAGTACGTGGTTCAGCTTAGTGTCCCTCGAACGACACTGTTTCAAAATTCTTTCATCTGGAGAACGTCATCACTCTGGAACGACCTCCTCGAGATCGCGTTCCCCAACGAGTATAATCTCCAAAGATTCAAGACACACACACCGCTCCTAGAGCGCCATAAAGGATTTATCCTGCAGTGCTGTGCCTTATCATAAAAAAAAAAAAAAAAAAAATATATATAAAAACGCAAGCTTTTTGTAGGTTTTAATGACATATAAACAAAAAAATATTCTTAAAAAAACAGAACAAGGGTATGTAGATAAACATTTTTTTAATAGTAAGTAGAACAACACTGTCATAGTTTCTATTTGATAATTGAGTCTTCTGTACCAGAAACCTAAAAAAAGACCAAAGTGATTACACCAGACACAAAATAAAAGGATTTTTAATGCTTACATCGTCTTCATCAGTCTCCATTAAACAATGAGGCACATTTGTTTTGAGGGTAGAGTCAACTATTCGTCTTGATACATACTTGAAATTACTTCTCTTATGTACATAGTTCTTAAGCCTTGAAAATTTTCAGTGGAAGTAAGTAGTCTTGTTTTATAAGACCTTAAAGTGATAACCTCTTGTCTCTTTTTTATAACAACTTTAAAAAGTCGATTTCTTGAGGACGATGTAGAGACATTTATAATATCAGAATCCTCTTCCTCACTGAAATATTAGCTTCTACAAAATCGCGTTTAGCTTCATTTGATAACTGCCAATAATGTTTAAATAGAGTTGTTCCTGTCTTCTCGTCAAAGTCTCGGCATTTATTTGTAGTTCTTTTCTTTTCTATGCCATTTACTTGTCACCCCTGTTTCTTTTTTCCTATTACTGATGTCTTTTAATAATTTTTTTTTGCTTCTGTAGCCAAATGTTCGTCCGCCCTCATTCTGGTTTTCCTAAGTCTCATCGCTGTTTTCACTTTTGTTTGTGAATTCTAAGGTTGCGTCTGTATCTGAAGAGGCGGAAACGTCTTCTTGTCAAAGTCTTTGTGCGAACCGTCTGAGCCAAAAGAGGAATACACAGTAAACTTATTTGATTTTATCTGCGGCCTTATAGCAGATGAACCAGTGGCATTAGTACTCATTGCGAGTACATTTATTTGGTATAATTTCACTTAAATGTACTATAGAATCAGAAGAGGAATACTCAAGACAGGCATTTTCATTTATTATTTGGTAAAGTAAGTTAAGCCAACCCGTGTTTATCTAACAAGTCGATGCCTAAATCATCTATTATCGCCTGGGAAAGTACGTGATCTAGACTAGTCAGGCGCCGATCTAGGATTTTGTCCAGGGGGGGGGGGCAAAATGGAAAAGCGGCGAAGCCGCCAAAAAAATAGCACCGCAGGCGAAAATTTTTTGGGTGCCACGCCCTTTTTTGAATCATAGTGCTTGGTTCTCAAGTGGAAAAATAAAAAATACAACACAAAATCTTCAAGAAAATCACAAAAGCAACCCCGTGCGTTTAGGAGTGGGGGAGTTAATTTTTGTGATTTTACCTATCTTCCAGAGAATTCGTTGTAAACAAACAATTTCATAAAATTTTAATTTGTTATTTATGTAATAATGCATTTGATTTGAATAATGCTGTCTAAAAAAAATATGAAATACAAACAATTTAATTTGAAGTAATTAAGTATGCACTTAAATACTAAATTCCAATCTTGTCCTAGGGCCAGCTTTTGCAAATCTTGAAATTACTTTCTCAACATCAATGGGAACATGCCTATGGATGTGCATTAGGGCAAGACCGAGGAGGCGGTTTTCAGTCATGGTTGCTCTTAAATATGTTTTAAGGCACCGCAACGACGAGAATGACCTCTCAGCAGATGCATTTGTCACCGGAAGGGTTGCAAGGATTAGTACAAATTCATGTATTATAGGAAATGCATCCTTATCGCAACAAGCCAATATATCCAGAGATCAGATACCCTATACCCTCTTGGGAATTTGCGTTTGCGACAGTTTGCGTAGGTCTGGGACCGCATCAATAAGTAATTAAAATTAACTTGCGGAACTGCGGAAGGATACCAATATTCTAGTGGTTAGCGCGTAGACTTTCAAGAATTTAAAGTACCGAGTACAGAAGGTTTAAAAGTAGACTTTCAAGTCGTGAACCCAGGTGCAAAGCTGGTGAAGGGAATTTTTTGTTTGTTTCTTAAAGTTTATGCAAAAAAAGGAAAAAAGTCAAGTGGATTTATTGCAAAAAGGTTAAAAGGTAGATCTATTCTGTAACAGGTTAGAGCTTGTTATTGGTTATTGCTTGTATACATCGTGTCACCTATGTGCTTTGGTCGGTCTCAGGGGGGGGCAATTGCCCCCATTGCCCCCCCCCTGTATCCGCGCCTGAGACTAGTAAAAGGAGAATCAATATTTTTTTGATATTCATCGAGTTATCAGTATTTTCTTTGTCAGCTCTTAAGGCCAATTCCATAGTTTATTTTGTTCTCTCGGACTTAATCTTTATGAATCTAAAATACCAACAATTAAAACAACAAAGGGCAAAAAGACGAATGTTATACCTACCGATAAAGTAGCAAAAGGGTGAACGTGCATTATTTTAAAAGGGAGAAGAGGCGAATATGCCTTGAATTTTTATGCAAGGATTTCACATATGATGCTCTAGATTACACTAAAATAAGCTATTTAACCCGAAGCAACACTTTTTATTGTTTAAGTTTCAAGTTGAATTTGAGGGCTCTCTTAATACTTAACTCTCATAGCTATCTTTCATTTCATTTTGCTTGTTATTGTTGCCACTTTATTGGAAATTAAACTGCTTATTACTTACCAATATTTTAAAATTAAGAATGTTGCAGTAGTTTAGGGCAGTTATTGAAGGGGATTTACCTGAACTTTTTGCGTATCTTATCATTATTACCCATTGCTCTGGCACAAACGGTTTATTATTCTGGCTATGTTCTGAATGGGTATAAGTTGGCTGTAAAACATTGCTGCGTAGAGGTCTTAAATTTTAGTAGATCGGTGCCACTGATAATGCTTGGCATATTTGACACATTTGGTACATGCGTATTTATTATGTTGTTTATTTCTGCATCAGTTTAATTGCTTTGTTCAATATCACCATTATCATTCTATATTTTCCATGGTTACAGTACTTCGGAGACTTTGAGGAGGGGGTATGTCTTTTCAACGAACATTATGAGCTGAACCGCAATCTTACTTCAACAGCGTAATTTTTATAGACGATAGTACAAAAGAGAAGAGCAAGTGAATGCCTGGCGAAAATTTTACAAGAGATAAAAAAGTTTCAAAATGAAGTCAGCTAGTGCCAGAAATACAATTACAGTCATTTGTATGGAGGGTAACAAAAATACAAACTTTTATTTACGAATCACTCGCCACTTTTAAATTTCCAGGCATTAAAAAAAGATTGCGTTTGCGTCGAAACACGGCAATAATAGTATTAACCATTAGTCCCAAAATAAGTGAAATTGGTAAAGGCGTTTAGAAATTATTCCGAAAGAACGATATTAATTTGAGAACTTTAGCGCCCTGTAGCGGCAAAATGAAGCAACATTGCATACAGCTAGGTTTGCCTAGATCGCCTTATTTTTGGTTAAGAAATTTGTTAGTAAGCGTTGTACAGTCATTTCAAGGACACCCTGTATATTATGAAGGTAGACCGTATGTGTTTTATGTGATTGTATCGACTCCACTGCAAGCATGGACAACTTCTTCAAGTTTAAATGTATTAGAATTAAGAGCTGCGCGACAAAACCAATAAAATGTTAGAAATGCAAACTACGTAGACAACCGAACAGAGATTGACGTTGGCCACCAGGCCAACCCTGGCGCTAGGGTAGAGAAATTTGTAACGGATAGTTAAATTAGCCCGTTTTCAAATTACTTGTTTACTGTTTTAACAATATTTGAAATTTTTAAAAACGTGTTGTTGTTTTTTTTTAGCTAATTTACTATAAAATTCCATGTATTCACTATATTCCAGAACATAATAAATATATACTATATGTATTTTATAAAAAATTATACCAAAAAAGCAATAAATGTCATTAAAAAACAAAATTGTTGTTAACTATTTATAAATGCGGATGTAAAACAAAAAGAGCTTGAAATAATAGCTATTTATACAATAAGTTGCGAAATGAGTGTCTTTTAGGCACGCGACGTGAAAATTGTCCAACGAGAGTAGTGTATAATTGACAGAGCTGGGCCAGTGGTGCTGGTGGTGCGTTTTATGATCTAACCCAGGTGGTGCAGGTGGTGCGTTTTATAACCTAACCTGGGTGGTTCGGTGGTGCTGTTTACAACCTAACCCGAAATTAAACCCGACTTTTTACGACCTAACCCAAGTGCTTTCGTGAGGCGGCTTCTTATCTAACCCTAATTTGAACCCGACTTTTTACGACCTAACCCGGGTGCTTTCGTGAGGCGGCTTCTTATCTAACCCTAATTTGAAGCTGAATATTTATGAACTGACCCGAGATAAAACCCGACTTTTTATGATTTAACCTTAGTGAAACGCCGCTGCTAAAGCGGGATAATTAAATCCCAATTTTTATAAGCCATCCTTAAACCCAACTTTTTTTACGATCCGACCTGAGCCATCCTTAAACCAGACTTTTTATTATTTAACCTTAGTTGAAACGCCGCTGTTAAAGCGGTATAGTAAAAATCATGATTTATATTTTCTAACTTAGTGAAACGCCGCTGGTGAATGGCAAAGCGAAATAAAACCCTAATTTATATGGTCTAACAAGATAAGTATAATAAGGCGGTACATTATTTGCCACCGCAATAATTATTTATACCTAAATGATCCTCTCAAACCCTCTGCCGACTCGATTTAAAAAGAAAGGGACATAAACCTTTATTTATTATTCCGAAGGACCCTCATTAAAATTCAGTAGCATATCTAATAATTGTTTTCAATTTTGCACCACTTATAAAAAAGCAATGAAATAATTACCATCTAGAACCATTAACTAGCGATTTCTTTGTACTGGAAATGGATAAATTATAGGACTATCTTGTAATGAGAACAGAGTAGACAATAAATACAACTTAAATACGTATAAAATACCAAGCAGGTATAGGTACTATACAACTTGTGTTCGCTATCAGGTAAAAGCCCTCATAATGCTTTTATAAAAATTTTGGATAATATCATAATATAAGTAAATAGGGTACAATTTCAGGAAAAAAGTAAAAAAAATTAATTCACAGTGTAAAATTGTAGTTAAATGGATTGTAAATACGAAATAATATAAAAAGCTACCTTTTGTTTGCGATGATGTATGCACAATAACTCTATATTATTCGATCCTTAAACTGAAAATACCCACTAGATAGGTATCATAAGCTGTATTTGTCATCAGGTAGAACCCTCAATAAAATTATGAATATTAGGCGTAGGCATCAAAGTAGCAATCTTAACTTATTTTCAACACGAACATAAAAATATGGGGTTGTTAAATATTTTACAACCTTAATTCTCAATGTCAACAATAAGCAAATCACGTTGGTTTTTTAATTTATTATTAATCTGGCTAACTTAAGAAACTGACAATATAACGACCATCCAAAAAAATCATAATACATTACTGGGTGTGAAAGCAATTGCGCTGCAAAATATAGTGTATACCGACTCTGAGGTAGTTAATTAAAATCCCAATTAGCGCTAAAAAAAAATCAATTAGATATTTACTTTAGATATTTTAATAAAAAAATTCAATATTATTAGCGTCACCTACGCATAGGGTTAAAAAGTATGAGAAACTTTGCGAATATCATTTTCCATAGTTCTCTCGACCACCACATCGATGTCACATTACAATATTCTCGCCAACATTTAACTTTTGAAATTAGCATAATAACAAATCCTTTACAATTAATTAAACAAACGCATACATAATTTTAAAATCTTATAATGCGTAACAGCTCCAAAATCTAACAAGTTTGGACTAGTCGAATGACGTCAGTTTACATCTGTAGAGAATACCCAACTCTCGAATCATAAAAAATGGTCAAACTTTGTCGGTAAATACCCTTCTATGGTGCAGGGGAAGGACAGGTAACTCGAGATGCTTATAAAGAACATTATTTGCTTATTTCTAGACTCTTAAAAATTAGATGCAATCGAACAATAAATGTTTTCATCATGTATATTTATCAGTAACACATTACCTTCGACATATGTAAATTAAAATTGATAATTACTTGCCTTAGTACTTTTTTAGAAGCTTGAATCATTGCATATAACCGTCTGAGGGTACCCAAACTTCCCCTAACATATTTCTCCGTAACCGGGGAAAAAGAGGTAAAAAAGCAAAATAACAGCTCCAAGTGTCTTTGCGAACAATCGGCAATAAAATAGAGTATTTCAGTTTTTAATTTTTCGTAAATAAAAGTTGGTTAGATTAATAGTCTCTGTGAATATAATAATATAAGCAAAGTGATATGCCGTAAATTTAGGAGTACAGTATAAATTATCCCTCTATTAAAATATACCGCAATAACTAACTAGCAAAGGATTTTTGATATTTTGAATATATTTGATGCTCATAGCATTATCACATTTCCAAAGGCTCTAAATTTTAGGAAAATGCTCTAATAGAATATGTTTTTTTTTTTTTAAATACGACCTACAACAGTCTCTGCTACAGCATGGCTGACTCTGTAGGAATTTCTGTGAGACCATAATAATTATATCAATAATCGAGTCGTCCTTATGATAATATTTTCTTCCAATATCCGACTACACTATCCATAAAAGTTATGTTAGAAAATTCATAATTATTGAGCGCATTGTAATTTTTTAAAAAGAAATTCACTTCACACACAAAGATGAAGCCAATCAATTGATGAAAATAATGCAAGTCAGTATGCGTATGTTATGGCTAACTGTTTAAATGTCTATTCCTTCCACGTTTGTCGGAAGAAATACTTTTTTTATACTAGTATTTTAGTTGAAAATAAGATCGTAAATCATCTGTACAAAACAAGCGTCCCTTATGGATTTGAACGAAAATCATAGATTCGACTATTTTCATGAAAAATAAATCTAAGTACGGAATAATGCAGGAAGATTATCTATTTTCTTGGTTTAGAAAGTGATGTAGTTAAGATTTATAACTTAGGAATAAATAAATTATTATTAATCTTTTCGACCTATTTCTCTTGCATATTTAATTTCTTTGATAGTAAGAACTAATCTTTTTATTTTACAAAGGTAAAAAAAAAACTAAAGATCGGCGTTGTCAGTCAGGTATAAGAACTGATTTAACACGATGGTTTTTGTACAAACGTTCACATACAATTGTATGCTTTTTAACCGATTGTGTCGGAAAAAATGACGATTTATAGATTAGATATTTAGACGAAGAGCTAACCTTCTCAATAAAGTATTGATTATTGCCCTGCTAGCTAGACAACACTTTTTATGTTAGTCAAAAAAAATTTTTTTTTCGGACGCTATTACAGATTTCATCGTTAACTAACAAACATTAAGACCAAAAAATTAGCGTGCAAGATGAAATGTATAGGTTCACTTCATTTCTACATTATTTTACAACTCTCAACCGCATTAAAAACAAGATCGAATAAAAAATAACTTATGACATATGGACGAAAAATGTTTTTCGGACTATTTAGGTTACGTAGACGTAATGCGGGCACGTCTGAAATACTACATTTTTCGAGCTTATAACATAATTTACTATTTTAACGTTAAAATAGGGGAAATGATGTATCGAAATGGGTACTTTTTTTTGTCGGTCACGAGATTATAGTTTCTTTTAAAATGAACTCTAATATTTACAACACAAATTATCCTTTAAGCCACATTAGTTTAAAACTCGTCTGTCGCTTTCTCTCTATTGTGAGTTTGATTAAAGTATAGCGTAGTATATATTTAGATCAATTTCGTAAATGTTGAATACTTTCAAAACTGAAAAAGCCGCCCTTTGCAATAAATATCTCCGTAGAGTTAGGTACCCTGCAGATTAAGGGTATTTCAGCGGATAATCATATACAAATTCAAAGATTTTGTCTATTTTAATGGATTAACAAACAATATCTATAGGATGACTTTACTGATAAAAAAAAAAGAACAAAAATCCATAAAGTCTAGGCTCACATGAAATTCCATAAAGAGCAGCTGCATAGCCTTATCACATCAAACTATATTTTTATTTCGTTCTATTGTCAAAAGTCTGTGTTTAGGAGATTATCGTTCATTTTAAAATGAACTCTAATATGTACATCACCATAAACTACCTCTTAAGCCGTCTTAAAAATACACTTTTCGATTTGCCTCTATATTGATTTTCTAATATTAAATATCTACAATAGTCGAAATTCGCTCGCTAATACCTATGTATGCAAGGTTTCTTCAAAAAATGACAATTTTGTTGTTTAATGGCTTGAAAAAATGGAAAAAGGAGGTTTTTGCATTCATTTATTTCCGGATGAGTGTTAAAAATACTTATAAAACTCGGTATACCGAAGATCAAGCATTAATGAGAGGGTTGAGTCCTGTTTGCCAAATCCTGATTTTTAATTTGACGTTGGCAACGGTACAATTTTTTTAACATTTATCATAAGAGGCGTATATTTTTGGGGCTTAGATCTACCAGTTTATCCACGCCCCATTTATTGTTAGTGCTTTAGTAATTTTACTTTCCAATTATTTTTTACCAAAACGCGCAGTTGAAACAGTGTCTATATCAGACGATATAATAAATTTTAAGGATTAATTTGCTTACAAATACACTTCAATTTATTTAGGCTAAAGCAGCCAGACATATACTGGAACTACGAAAACCCTATTACAATTTGGTTACCTAGAGAAAATTTTGTAAAAAACATAGCTTTCTACACGAATGCTTGCACATTATGCGCCTATCCTTGTAAGATACCTGGCGACATCAATGTAAGCATTGACATAATGACGCAAGATATAGGTAGGTACTAGAATATTCAAGATTTCTATTAACGATACACTTCAGCATACATGCGAGATGTCATTAATGTCTACGGAAGGCAACAGACATACCAGCTATTTTTACATGGGATTCCATAGACTTGGACGCTTCTTGTTTAGAAATATTTGATGTCATCTTGAGGAGTTCCGTATTGAAGCATCAAACCTACCTGCCAAATAATTGACGAAATATGGGATATCATAAAATATGTCTCCCATCGAACTAAATGATCCTATAAACCAGCTTCACAGACCGTAATTTGTGATGCTAACACGATTAATACGCAATAGAACAAGATTAAGAAACAAAATTTAAAGTAGCTCTTTATCACACGAAAATAATTAAATAATTTACGGTTACAGAACAATAATTATTTTAAAAAGCTGTATAACTAAATATATTATGTTATTAGGAATATTCTGTCTAAAGTAACAGCTGATCTTAGTCGAAAATGAGATCGTATTATTGATTGTTGAATTCGTTAGGTATGAAATAAAATTAGAGATTTCGTCTATTTTTTCACGATTAAAAAGAATACCTCTATTTAGCTAAAAATGAAACGATTACAGTGGTAGATTAATTCACTTTACCAAGCATGTAAACTACTAATTTTGCAATAAATATCTTCTATATTTCTAGGTAGGTTTACTCGAAAATGTTGGGCTATTTTCATCAAAAATCCCGATACGAAATTGAAAAATTTGCCTATTTTTGTCGGTTTACAAAGTGATAGTGGAATATTGGTTTGATCAAAGAACAATAATTATTTTAAAAATGTTGTATAATTAACTAAATGTCGGTGTTATCAGGCAGGCAAGAAGTTATTTATCTGAATCTTATTTGTACCATTAGCGTTTATATACAAATGCTAGTGGTTTTCAAAAATTGATATCTCGGAAATTATTAGGTTTAGACTTATAATACGCTTATTAAAAAATAATGACTACTTTATGCAAAATTCAAAAATATTATAAGATGTAGGGTATCCCAGTAACTTAACCAAAGATTTTCGGTCTTCGTAAAGCTTTATACGTTTCTTCAGCGTACCAAACATTCACTTTTTTTAAATATTGACATCGGGTTAGGATTCTGAACATAGGATTAACATCACTCCAATAGTGAACATGTTGCGTTGTCACAGTTCCATTCGTCGAAAAGTAAACAAAACCGTTTGAGCTACGTGGGGAATAAATAAAGTTGGCTTGTTGAAAAATTTTAATATTTATTAAGGTAAAAGACTATAAATATATCGATACAACACTTTGGCATTTCTAACACCACAAACATTAATATCTAAAATATGATATTTACAACCATCAACATCTCCCTTCTCTAATTTTGGTACATTAATGTTGTCTTCTAAGTTTATAATATATGGTGCCCTGCAGTTTAATTCTGAAAATGTTTTAACTAAAAATTCCTCTTTGACACGTCCTTTAACGTAAATGATGTTTACGTCTATCAGATTGTTGGATATGATATTATGTAGTTCCTTGTAATCGGTATCACCATAATTATAAAGGATACCATGATGATTTCCAAATAGATATTTGACTTGTTTCTTGCAAGCCTTACTTAAGGTGTCGAATGGTTTAACTGGTTCAAAAAAGTAACTTTTCATACTATTCCCATCATAAATAGCCAATTCTTTCGCGCAAAATTCAGGTATGTTAAATCCTTGAATATCGACTACAACGAACTTCATTGTCTGAAGACTCAAATCAAACAAGTATATTTTCATATTTTTATCGCTCTTAAGTTCGATTTCAAAAGCACACCCCCACTTTTTGATAATTTCACAGTCTTAGCACATAGATCTTATATTTTTATTTACGATCAATTCATCTTTATTCGCCAATCGTCTCAAACGAGTCTGCTTTTGAAAGTAATATAGCCTTAGTATTCAGAAAATATTAATGATATCGGAGCCTAAAACATCCTTGACACTAAAAAATCATTGTGTTTCCTAACAAAACCCATCATCTTGTCTATTTAGCTTGCTTTCCTATTGTTTAGCAGGTTAAATAAAATTATTATTTCGCTCTTTTTGTCTGTACTGAATCGTTAGGGGAATACGTTTCTAGTTCTATAAGAGAGACAGTTAAAATTTATGTAAGCAATCAGAAATCCTACACTATGAGCTACTTTCCTTCCTGACTCAGGCAAAATTTGTGTTGTGTCTGTCAAAATTTATAAAATACAAAAAAAAAAATGCTAGATGCATTTTTATCACGACTTTCTATCTAATATCATCTTATTTGAAGGTATAATTCGGTTGTCAAAATGAGAATAAAATAATTTTCCCATGGTTTATGTCATCTTAAAAAGTCAAATGGTTATATTCTGTAGAGGGTCAGATACATTCAAATTTAAATATTTTCTCCAAGAAGAATTTTAAGATAGTATTATGGTAAATAAAAATTCTATACCTCCAATATTTCTTGGAAACATATCGTGTTCTAGCGACATAAGCCAAAAGTACCTCTATTCAGAAACACATCGTACTTTTCTTGTCAAACTTGACTTTGTTGTAATGTTGTATGCAGGACACTTTGAAAACAAAAATTAGATTAGAAACCGCTGCCTCTCAAGGTATACTTTTTTAGGTCTTACATAGGGTACACTGGTATACAGAGCAAATGTCATCTTTAATTGTCTCATTGCCCCATCCATTACATACATTATTTTAATCATCTTAAAGCACCTGTTACCAGCATTATCTGTTTTTATGGTTTTCATAAAACATAGCGATTACCGATGAAAATTAAACGAAAACTTAATAAATAACTTTTTTTTCAACTGAAATAGACTGATTTTCGATGGAAAAATGTTACTTATAACTAAAAATGAATATAAGACATATACGCAATGATATTTAGAATAAATCAATCTTTTCTAAAATTACTATGAAATATTCACAAAATCGTTTCGTTATAACCAAAGTAGCAAGGCTTGCAGATTTCGTATAGAGTTCAAACGCGATACTGAGATGATCTTTTTTTATATTTTTGTAGGATAATTCACCACTACGTTGTACTTGAGAGAGGACTTTCTTGAAAAATCCTCAAATTTCTCTGCAATTTTGTTCCTTCTAGAGTTAAATTCACACAGAAAACCCCATATTCTTATCTTTCAGGTTGGTATATTAAAAAGGGGTTATTAGTATGGTTTAGAAAAGAAGCAATATTAATTAACGAATGTTTTTTCGTCGTATGAAGAGTTGAAATTTTTTTTTCCACTCCAATGGTTGCGATGCAGAGAGTCGGGTTTCATCATAATCTTTCAGGGTAGCTCAGGTTTGATTGCATGTACTAAGGTTAGTGCTCCTTGCAATCGGTTTCAGGTTTGACGCGCCCCCCTCAGGTTTGTTCAGGTTTCTCAAGTGTTTGAGAAACCTGAACAAACCTGAGGGGGGCGCGTCAAACGAAATCTGCAAGCCTTGCTACTTTGGTTATAACGAAACGATTTTGTGAATATTTCATAGTAATTTTAGAAAAGATTGATTTATTCTAAATATCATTGCGTATATGTCTTATATTCATTTTTAGTTATAAGTAACATTTTTCCATCGAAAATCAGTCTATTTCAGTTGAAAAAAAAGTTATTTATTAAGTTTTCGTTTAATTTTCATCGGTAATCGCTATGTTTTATGAAAACCATAAAAACAGATAATGCTGGTAACAGGTGCTTTAAGATGATTAAAATAATGTATGTAATGGATGGGGCAATGAGACAATTAAAGATGACATTTGCTCTGTATACCAGTGTACCCTATGTAAGACCTAAAAAAGTATACCTTGAGAGGCAGCGGTTTCTAATCTAATTTTTGTTTTCAAAGTGTCCTGCATACAACATTACAACAAAGTCAAGTTTGACAAGAAAAGTACGATGTGTTTCTGAATAGAGGTACTTTTGGCTTATGTCGCTAGAACACGATATGTTTCCAAGAAATATTGGAGGTATAGAATTTTTATTTACCATAATACTATCTTAAAATTCTTCTTGGAGAAAATATTTAAATTTGAATGTATCTGACCCTCTACAGAATATAACCATTTGACTTTTTAAGATGACATAAACCATGGGAAAATTATTTTATTCTCATTTTGACAACCGAATTATACCTTCAAATAAGATGATATTAGATAGAAAGTCATGATAAAAATGCATCTAGCATTTTTTTTTTGTATCTTATAAATTTTGACAGACACAACACAAATTTTGCCTGAGTCAGGAAGGAAAGTAGCTCATAGTGTAGGATTTCTGATTGCTTACATAAATTTTAACTGTCTCTCTTATAGAACTAGAAACGTATTCCCCTAACGATTCAGTACAGACAAAAAGAGCGAAATAATAAATTTATTTAACCTGCTAAACAATAGGAAAGCAAGCTAAATAGACAAGATGATGGGTTTTGTTAGGAAACACAATGATTTTTTAGTGTCAAGGATGTTTTAGGCTCCGATATCATTAATATTTTCTGAATACTAAGGCTATATTACTTTCAAAAGCAGACTCGTTTGAGACGATTGGCGAATAAAGATGAATTGATCGTAAATAAAAATATAAGATCTATGTGCTAAGACTGTGAAATTATCGAAAAGTGGGGGTGTGCTTTTGAAATCGAACTTAAGAGCGATAAAAATATGAAAATATACTTGTTTGATTTGAGTCTTCAGACAATGAAGTTCGTTGTAGTCGATATTCAAGGATTTAACATACCTGAATTTTGCGCGAAAGAATTGGCTATTTATGATGGGAATAGTATGAAAAGTTACTTTTTTGAACCAGTTAAACCATTCGACACCTTAAGTAAGGCTTGCAAGAAACAAGTCAAATATCTATTTGGAAATCATCATGGTATCCTTTATAATTATGGTGATACCGATTACAAGGAACTACATAATATCATATCCAACAATCTGATAGACGTAAACATCATTTACGTTAAAGGACGTGTCAAAGAGGAATTTTTAGTTAAAACATTTTCAGAATTAAACTGCAGGGCACCATATATTATAAACTTAGAAGACAACATTAATGTACCAAAATTAGAGAAGGGAGATGTTGATGGTTGTAAATATCATATTTTAGATATTAATGTTTGTGGTGTTAGAAATGCCAAAGTGTTGTATCGATATATTTATAGTCTTTTACCTTAATAAATATTAAAATTTTTCAACAAGCCAACTTTATTTATTCCCCACGTAGCTCAAACGGTTTTGTTTACTTTTCGACGAATGGAACTGTGACAACGCAACATGTTCACTATTGGAGTGATGTTAATCCTATGTTCAGAATCCTAACCCGATGTCAATATTTAAAAAAAGTGAATGTTTGGTACGCTGAAGAAACGTATAAAGCTTTACGAAGACCGAAAATCTTTGGTTAAGTTACTGGGATACCCTACATCTTATAATATTTTTGAATTTTGCATAAAGTAGTCATTATTTTTTAATAAGCGTATTATAAGTCTAAACCTAATAATTTCCGAGATATCAATTTTTGAAAACCACTAGCATTTGTATATAAACGCTAATGGTACAAATAAGATTCAGATAAATAACTTCTTGCCTGCCTGATAACACCGACATTTAGTTAATTATACAACATTTTTAAAATAATTATTGTTCTTTGATCAAACCAATATTCCACTATCACTTTGTAAACCGACAAAAATAGGCAAATTTTTCAATTTCGTATCGGGATTTTTGATGAAAATAGCCCAACATTTTCGAGTAAACCTACCTAGAAATATAGAAGATATTTATTGCAAAATTAGTAGTTTACATGCTTGGTAAAGTGAATTAATCTACCACTGTAATCGTTTCATTTTTAGCTAAATAGAGGTATTCTTTTTAATCGTGAAAAAATAGACGAAATCTCTAATTTTATTTCATACCTAACGAATTCAACAATCAATAATACGATCTCATTTTCGACTAAGATCAGCTGTTACTTTAGACAGAATATTCCTAATAACATAATATATTTAGTTATACAGCTTTTTAAAATAATTATTGTTCTGTAACCGTAAATTATTTAATTATTTTCGTGTGATAAAGAGCTACTTTAAATTTTGTTTCTTAATCTTGTTCTATTGCGTATTAATCGTGTTAGCATCACAAATTACGGTCTGTGAAGCTGGTTTATAGGATCATTTAGTTCGATGGGGGACATATTTTATGATATCCCATATTTCGTCAATTATTTGGCAGGTAGGTTTGATGCTTCAATACGGAACTCCTCAAGATGACATCAAATATTTCTAAACAAGAAGCGTCCAAGTCTATGGAATCCCATGTAAAAATAGCTGGTATGTCTGTTGCCTTCCGTAGACATTAATGACATCTCGCATGTATGCTGAAGTGTATCGTTAATAGAAATCTTGAATATTCTAGTACCTACCTATATCTTGCGTCATTATGTCAATGCCTACATTGATGTCGCCAGGTATCTTACAAGGATAGGCGCATAATGTGCAAGCATTCGTGTAGAAAGCTATGTTTTTTACAAAATTTTCTCTATGTAACCAAATTGTAATAGGGTTTTCGTAGTTCCAGTATATGTCTGGCTGCTTTAGCCTAAATAAATTGAAGTGTATTTGTAAGCAAATTAATCCTTAAAATTTATTATATCGTCTGATATAGACACTGTTTCAACTGCGCGTTTTGGTAAAAAATAATTGGAAAGTAAAATTACTAAAGCACTAACAATAAATGGGGCGTGGATAAACTGGTAGATCTAAGCCCCAAAAATATACGCCTCTTATGATAAATGTTAAAAAAATTGTACCGTTGCCAACGTCAAATTAAAAATCAGGATTTGGCAAACAGGACTCAACCCTCTCATTAATGCTTGATCTTCGGTATACCGAGTTTTATAAGTATTTTTAACACTCATCCGGAAATAAATGAATGCAAAAACCTCCTTTTTCCATTTGTTCAAGCCATTAAACAACAAAATTGTCATTTTTTGAAGAAACCTTGCATACATAGGTATTAGCGAGCGAATTTCGACTATTGTAGATATTTAATATTAGAAAATCAATATAGAGGCAAATCGAAAAGTGTATTTTTAAGACGGCTTAAGAGGTAGTTTATGGTGATGTACATATTAGAGTTCATTTTAAAATGAACGATAATCTCCTAAACACAGACTTTTGACAATAGAACGAAATAAAAATATAGTTTGATGTGATAAGGCTATGCAGCTGCTCTTTATGGAATTTCATGTGAGCCTAGACTTTATGGATTTTTGTTCTTTTTTTTTTATCAGTAAAGTCATCCTATAGATATTGTTTGTTAATCCATTAAAATAGACAAAATCTTTGAATTTGTATATGATTATCCGCTGAAATACCCTTAATCTGCAGGGTACCTAACTCTACGGAGATATTTATTGCAAAGGGCGGCTTTTTCAGTTTTGAAAGTATTCAACATTTACGAAATTCATCTAAATATATACTACGATATACTTTAATCAAACTCACAATAGAGAGAAAGCGACAGACGAGTTTTAAACTAATGTGGCTTAAAGGATAATTTGTGTTGTAAATATTAGAGTTCATTTTAAAAGAAACTATAATCTCGTGACCGACAAAAAAAAGTACCCATTTCGATACATCATTTCCCCTATTTTAACGTTAAAATAGTAAATTATGTTATAAGCTCGAAAAATGTAGTATTTCAGACGTGCCCGCATTACGTCTACGTAACCTAAATAGTCCGAAAAACATTTTTCGTCCATATGTCATAAGTTATTTTTTATTCGATCTTGTTTTTAATGCGGTTGAGAGTTGTAAAATAATGTAGAAATGAAGTGAACCTATACATTTCATCTTGCACGCTAATTTTTTGGTCTTAATGTTTGTTAGTTAACGATGAAATCTGTAATAGCGTCCGAAAAAAAATTTTTTTTTGACTAACATAAAAAGTGTTGTCTAGCTAGCAGGGCAATAATCAATACTTTATTGAGAAGGTTAGCTCTTCGTCTAAATATCTAATCTATAAATCGTCATTTTTTCCGACACAATCGGTTAAAAAGCATACAATTGTATGTAAACGTTTGTACAAAAACCATCGTGTTAAATCAGTTCTTATACCTGACTGACAACGCCGATCTTTAGTTTTTTTTTTACCTTTGTAAAATAAAAAGATTAGTTCTTACTATCAAAGAAATTAAATATGCAAGAGAAATAGGTCGAAAAGATTAATAATAATTTATTTATTCCTAAGTTATAAATCTTAACTACATCACTTTCTAAACCAAGAAAATAGATAATCTTCCTGCATTATTCCGTACTTAGATTTATTTTTCATGAAAATAGTCGAATCTATGATTTTCGTTCAAATCCATAAGGGACGCTTGTTTTGTACAGATGATTTACGATCTTATTTTCAACTAAAATACTAGTATAAAAAAAGTATTTCTTCCGACAAACGTGGAAGGAATAGACATTTAAACAGTTAGCCATAACATACGCATACTGACTTGCATTATTTTCATCAATTGATTGGCTTCATCTTTGTGTGTGAAGTGAATTTCTTTTTAAAAAATTACAATGCGCTCAATAATTATGAATTTTCTAACATAACTTTTATGGATAGTGTAGTCGGATATTGGAAGAAAATATTATCATAAGGACGACTCGATTATTGATATAATTATTATGGTCTCACAGAAATTCCTACAGAGTCAGCCATGCTGTAGCAGAGACTGTTGTAGGTCGTATTTAAAAAAAAAAAAAACATATTCTATTAGAGCATTTTCCTAAAATTTAGAGCCTTTGGAAATGTGATAATGCTATGAGCATCAAATATATTCAAAATATCAAAAATCCTTTGCTAGTTAGTTATTGCGGTATATTTTAATAGAGGGATAATTTATACTGTACTCCTAAATTTACGGCATATCACTTTGCTTATATTATTATATTCACAGAGACTATTAATCTAACCAACTTTTATTTACGAAAAATTAAAAACTGAAATACTCTATTTTATTGCCGATTGTTCGCAAAGACACTTGGAGCTGTTATTTTGCTTTTTTACCTCTTTTTCCCCGGTTACGGAGAAATATGTTAGGGGAAGTTTGGGTACCCTCAGACGGTTATATGCAATGATTCAAGCTTCTAAAAAAGTACTAAGGCAAGCAATTATCAATTTTAATTTACATATGTCGAAGGTAATGTGTTACTGATAAATATACATGATGAAAACATTTATTGTTCGATTGCATCTAATTTTTAAGAGTCTAGAAATAAGCAAATAATGTTCTTTATAAGCATCTCGAGTTACCTGTCCTTCCCCTGCACCATAGAAGGGTATTTACCGACAAAGTTTGACCATTTTTTATGATTCGAGAGTTGGGTATTCTCTACAGATGTAAACTGACGTCATTCGACTAGTCCAAACTTGTTAGATTTTGGAGCTGTTACGCATTATAAGATTTTAAAATTATGTATGCGTTTGTTTAATTCATTGTTAAGGATTTGTTATTATGCTAATTTCAAAAGTTAAATGTTGGCGAGAATATTGTAATGTGACATCGATGTGGTGGTCGAGAGAACTATGGAAAATGATATTCGCAAAGTTTCTCATACTTTTTAACCCTATGCGTAGGTGACGCTAATAATATTGAATTTTTTTATTAAAATATCTAAAGTAAATATCTAATTGATTTTTTTTTTAGCGCTAATTGGGATTTTAATTAACTACCTCAGAGTCGGTATACACTATATTTTGCAGCGCAATTGCTTTCACACCCAGTAATGTATTATGATTTTTTTGGATGGTCGTTATATTGTCAGTTTCTTAAGTTAGCCAGATTAATAATAAATTAAAAAACCAACGTGATTTGCTTATTGTTGACATTGAGAATTAAGGTTGTAAAATATTTAACAACCCCATATTTTTATGTTCGTGTTGAAAATAAGTTAAGATTGCTACTTTGATGCCTACGCCTAATATTCATAATTTTATTGAGGGTTCTACCTGATGACAAATACAGCTTATGATACCTATCTAGTGGGTATTTTCAGTTTAAGGATCGAATAATATAGAGTTATTGTGCATACATCATCGCAAACAAAAGGTAGCTTTTTATATTATTTCGTATTTACAATCCATTTAACTACAATTTTACACTGTGAATTAATTTTTTTTACTTTTTTCCTGAAATTGTACCCTATTTACTTATATTATGATATTATCCAAAATTTTTATAAAAGCACTATGAGTGCTTTTACCTGATGGCGAACACAAGTTGTATAGTACCTATACCTGCTTGGTATTTTATACGTATTTAAGTTTTATTTATTGTCTACTCTGTTCTCATTACAAGATAGTCCTATAATTTATCCATTTCCAGTACAAAGAAATCGCTAGTTAATGGTTCTAGATTGTAATTATTTCATTGCTTTTTTATAAGTGGTGCAAAATTGAAAACAATTATTAGATATGCTACTGAATTTTAATGAGGGTCCTTCGGAATAATAAATAAAGGTTTATGTCCCTTTCTTTTTAAATCGAGTCGGCAGAGGATTTGAGAGGATCATTTAGGTATAAATAATTATTGCGGTGGCAAATAATGTACCGCCTTATTATACTTATCTTGTTAGACCATATAAATTAGGGTTTTATTTCGCTTTGCCATTCACCAGCGGCGTTTCACTAAGTTAGAAAATATAAATCATGATTTTTACTATACCGCTTTAACAGCGGCGTTTCAACTAAGGTTAAATAATAAAAAGTCTGGTTTAAGGATGGCTCAGGTCGGATCGTAAAAAAAGTCGGGTTTAAGGATGGCTTATAAAAATTGGGATTTAATTATCCCGCTTTAGCAGCGGCGTTTCACTAAGGTTAAATCATAAAAAGTCGGGTTTTATCTCGGGTCAGTTCATAAATATTCAGCTTCAAATTAGGGTTAGATAAGAAGCCGCCTCACGAAAGCACCCGGGTTAGGTCGTAAAAAGTCGGGTTCAAATTAGGGTTAGATAAGAAGCCGCCTCACGAAAGCACTTGGGTTAGGTCGTAAAAAGTCGGGTTTAATTCCGGGTTAGGTTGTAAACAGCACCACCGAACCACCCGGGTTAGGTTATAAAACGCACCACCTGCACCACCTGGGTTAGATCATAAAACGCACCACCAGCACCACTGGCCCAGCTCTGTCAATTATACACTACTAACGAGGCAAAGCCGAGTTGGACAACACGTCTAGTGGCTAAAAGACATCGTTTCGTAACGAATTATATACAAGATTTTTTGTGAAAGCGGAGAATTTGATAATTTAAGCTTTTATTAGTATTTTTAAACATTTTGAAAAGTAGGCAGGCAATCTGTTTCTAAGGCATTGTTTATGCATTATTTAATGTCAAGTGTATTGTCAAGTTCGAACGTCGTGTTTTGCCTTTTTTCCCGCAAAGGTTTTCGAAAAAATTACTTCAAATGAGTGATATTGATGAGTCTTTGGATATTGAACAAGCTGCTGAAGCTGCGCTATCCACGTTAGTACCCGAAAAATCGAAACATTTATACGAAAAAACCTACGACAACTTTGAAACCTGGGTCAAAGAAAAACATATTGAGAACTTTACAGAAAAGGTATTACTAGCCTATTTCCTCAAGCTATCCACCACCTTAAGGCCGTCAACTTTATGGAGAAAATATTCGATGCTCCGCACCATGATTTATCTGAACAAAAACGTAGATATTTGCAAATTTACAAACCTTATTGCATTTTTAAAAAGGAAAGCTACCGGATATCAGCCAAAGAAATCAAAAATATTTACAAAGCTGGAAATAGAACGCTTTATAAAACAAGCTGATGATAAAGAATTCCTGTTAGCCAAAGTTGTTTTAATCGTTGGAGTATTCGGAGCATGTAGGAGGGAAGAAATCACATTTTTGAAATTAGATGCCATCAAAGATTGTCAGTCGTTTATCATTGTCAAAATTCCGAACACAAAAACTCATGTTCCAAGAATGTTTACGATTACTGAGGGATCAATAGATGGCATCAATTTTTTAGATCTATTTCGTAAGTACCCAAAACTTCGTCCACTGAATACGACACATCAGCGATTTTTCTTGGCATATCGAAGTGGTAAATGCTGTACCCTACCAGTTAGAATTAATACAACTGGAGGTATGCCAAAAAAAAAATAGCAGAATTCCTTGGACTCCCCAACAAAAATGAATACACTGGCCATTGCTTCCGGCGCAGCTCTGCAACAATGTTGGCAGATTCTGGAGCGGACATGACATTTTTAAAGCGTCATGGAGGTTGGCGATTAAGCTCAGTTGCCGAGAGTTATATAGAAAATTCAATTGAACAGAAAAACGAAATAGCAAAAAGAATCATAGGGCACAAAGATACGCCAAATACAAAAATAAAAGAAGTTCACTCAAAAGCAGAAGTTAGCATTGTCAGTACTAGCAGTTTATCCATTCCGACTACTAATAATTACATTGCTCTCAAAGAAGAGAAGCTAGATGCCTCTAGAATTCAGTTCAACAGTTTACATAATTGTACATTTAACATATTCCACACAAAATTTGCAACTCAAAATTTTTTTCCCACGAACAATTTTTTTTACGGTTCAGCGATCAAAAATATTTGACACGTATTTTTTAATTTTAATGTGATGCACAGATTTTTCGAAAAAAAAATTCTTGAAATTTCACGTTTGTAAAAAAAAATTCTTGAAATTTCAAGTTCGTAAAAAAGCACCTTTTTCCGATCGCTTATACAGCAATATCGAATAAAGATATAAAAATTTATCACATACATGAAATGTTCGCCTTTTTCTCAGCTTTCGAATGGAGTATATTAAAACTCAATTTTGTAATTTGTTAAACGACAAAAATTGAAAACTTATAAACAAATGCAATTTTTTCAAATTTGGACATGACTTTTTTCTTTTTTTTTATTGAAAAAATCAACTCACGCCTTTTTTAAAATACTGTTAAAATTTTAGAGTGAAGAGTTGAATACTTACGAGACAAAAAAATTTTCAAGTACGGCTTTCTCACGCGAAGCGCGCCGCAGCGCGACTCGCTCAGACTCAGACTGGATTATAAAAGTTAGCCAACCCTACGCGCTAAGTAAAACATAATCTTGTACTTGGAACATAGTTATTAGTTATGTTACTATTGTTTACTTTAAAAATAAAGAAGAGATTTTCTATTATTGTGAATTTAAGGTGGTCAAAATAAAATGACTTTGAAACTTCAAGTTAAAGTACTAGTACAAGAATATGTTCTACTTAGCGCGTAGGAGTGGAGAACTTTTATAATCCAGTCTGAGTCGAGCGAGTCACTCCGCGCGTGCAAGCCGTGTTTGAAAACTTTATTATTTCGTAAGTATTCAACTCTCCACTCTAAAACTTTAACAGTAATTTAAAAAAGGTTTAAGTTGATTTTTTTCAATAAAAAAAAATGAAAAAAGTCATGTCCAAATTTGAAAAAATTGCATTTGTTTATAAGTTTTCAATTTTTGTCATTTAACAAATTACAAAATTAAGTTTTATTATACTCCATTCGAAAGCTGAGAAAAAGGCGAACATTTCATGTATGTGATAAATTTTTATATCTTTATTCGATATTGCTGTATAAGCGATCGAAAAAAGGTGCTTTTTTACGAACTTGAAATTTCAAGAATTTCTTTTTTGAGAAATCTGTGCGTCACATTAAAATAAAAAAATACGTGTCAAATATTTTTGACTGCTGAACCGTAAAAAAAATTGTTCGTGGGAAAAAAAATTTTGAGTTGCAAATTTTGTGTGGAATATAATACATATAATAAATAGATATTTTCATTGATTTTAATGTTTCATTTTTACTTTTAGGCACTAGTGCCTAAAACTGCCACATTTAGACACTAGTGATTAAAAGAGTGTCATTTCGAAATTCTAATCAATATCAAAATATGTCTATTTCGAAACGCTTTCACAAAAAAATTTATTTAAACTTTAATGTAGGGTGTAATAATTCCGACAAAAATTGGTATTAAAACAATAAAAACACTTTAAAGCTACAAATAAAAAATGTTGTCCATAATAGTTATTTACGATATAAGTGTTGTAAAGATTCATATTACAACACGAGATGTTAAAGTTGTTAAACGAGGCGTCAGCCGAGTTTAATCAAACATCGAGTGTAGTTATAATATGAATTTACAACAAGAATATTGTACAAAATTTTATCTACTTTCATCTATGAATAAAAATATTTGGCAAAAGGCATTTTTAAAAATAAAAATGCACCTGCTATTAAAAATCGTTTTGTAAGGGCATCTATTACAGCACTAGTGCTGTAATGGCATCTATTACAGCACTAGTGCTGTAATGGCATCTATTACAGCACTAGTGCTGTAATAGATGCCCTTACAAAACGATTTACAGAACTGTAAAATTCATATTACTAAATGAAAGTAGATAAATATTATATTGAATTTGATTTATTTGGTACAAAGCTCATGCAAAGAAAATATTACAATATGATTTTACAATTACTTATCATTTCCCTTTTTTAATTTCGTATTCTGCTATCACTTAAATTTCTTTTTGATTGCAGTACGTCTCCCTTTTGCGGCCTCCCCTTTGTGATAGCTCCGCGCCAGGAGCAGATGCCATTAATAAGGTGGAATGGAAACAGGCAAGTTAAACTATTTATCATTTATATTAGGACGTATTAACCTGACCAAAATAGGTCTTTAAAGTAATTTGGAACAAAAACGGACAAATATGACTTTGGGTATTTCCAGAAATCATTTCTCATACGATACAGCTAGGGGAAGGTGGCCCAAAGCGAGCACGATAGTGTTAGAAGAAACGGAAATTTTAGAAATCATAGATTCAATAAATCAAATTTAGCACCTGGTGGATTAGATGGTATAAAGCCGAAACATTTAATAATAATTATTAAAAATACTATTATTGCTTATACAGTGTGTATCAGCCAAATAAATTCGATAATAAATACATAAGGGCGTGTCCGAAAAAACGCTCGGACACGTCGATTGGTATTTCGACTTGCCCATATTTTTCAATAAAAACTTTTTATACAGGGTGTGTCATGTAACAGTGGCCAATACTAACTTTCTTATTTTAAATACAACACTCCGTATATTATTCAATATTTGGTTTCTTAAGACAATTTTAGACATATTTCATGTACAATGTCCTATACCTCTCTTTAACTGTTTCGGAAACATTAAGTGTTTTCAGATTTATTGCAAAAATTAACAACACACTAAAAAACTAATAAGTAATTCTGTTCTTGATAATGTAAAAAACAAAAAAAAAAAAACAATAATATCGGAGATTTAAAAATTGATGTTAAAAGGTTTTTACTGATATGAAATAAAAAAAAGGTATAAATAGTTTTGTTTACTTTTGTTTAAAACGTCTGACATGAGCAAATTATTGTCTGTCTGCATGACAGTAGTTATCAGTGTTATAGTCGTTTGAATTTTGATAACTGTATATATCAGAAAAGTGGTTTATATAACAGAAATGCAGAAAATAACAATTCTACAGATGATTGGTTATGGAGATAAAACACGGACAGAAATGGAAGCTGCTCGCTTATTTTATGAAAAATTTCCAAATTTGCCGCCTATAACCAAGGGACAACTGATAAAATAGAAAAGCAGTTTCACCAGCTTGGACATGCAAAGCAGATAAAAGAAAGTAGCTACCAATGCAATAAGTGATGATACCAAATTAGATATTATGCTTGAGTTTCAGGAAAACCCACATACTTCTAGTCGAAAAACAGCCCCAATGTTCGATGTTTGTCATTCATTGGTTATTCGAACATTACAAGAAAATAAAATGTATCCCTATAAAATGATAACTACTCATGAGCTCATGGAAGACGATTTTGATAGGAGAACGTATTTTTGTGAACAAATGATGGCAATGTTAGATAACAATGTGATCCAATTAGAACATGTTTTGTTTTCTGATGAGTGCACCTTGACACTTCACGGTCATCTTAATCGCCAGAATTGCCGCTATTGGTCTAGGGAAAATCCTCACTGGATAAGAGAAGGACATACGCAATATCCTGAAAAGGTTAATGTTTGGGCAGGAATTGTTGGAGATCACATTATAGGTAGGTCCCTTTTCCACTAATGGCAATTTAAATGGCGATAATTATTTAGCACTGCTCCAAAATAATGTCTTGCCAACTTTGACGAACTTATATCCTGATCCGGCAAACTTCCAGCGAATATGATATGGTTTCAGCAAGATGAAGCACCGCCCCATTACCAAATCAATGTCCGGCAGTACCTCAACCAAGTATTTCCAAATCTGTGGAGGGAGGCGTGGATCGATGGAATGGCCAGCACGATCCCATGATCTGACGTCATTAGACTTCTTCTTTTGGGGTTATGTCAAAAATATTGTATACAAAACTAAACCCCTCGACTTAGCTGATCTAAGAAGACGAATAACGCTTGCGATTAGATGGGTCACGCCTGAGATGTTCAGTAACGTTAGAACGTTAGAAGAAATTTCTATTTAAGATTAGGATGTTGCCAAGACGTTCGCGGCGAGCATTTTCAACACCTCCTAAATTAATGTTTCTTTTTGTTTTTTACACTATCAAGAAATTAACAGTATTGCTTATTAGTTTTTTAGTGTGTTGTCAATTTTTGCAATAAATCTGAAAACACTTAATATTTCCGAAACAGTTGAAGATAGGTCTAGGATATTGTACATGAAACATGTCTAGAATTTTCTGAAGAATCCAAAAATTGAATAATATGCAGGGTGTTGCATTTAAAATTAGAAAGTTAGTATTAGCCACTGTTACATGACACACCCTCTATAAAAAGTTCTTATTGAAAAAAATGCGCAACTAGAAATACATCGACGTGTCCGAGCGTTTTTTCGGACACACCCCCATGTATTTATAACCGAATTTATTCCATTTGGCTGATACACACTGTAAAGTTTTATTAATTAATAAATGCATGGAATTTGTAATATTCCCTATAGAATTAAAAATTGCTGGATTTACACTAGTATGTAAATCTGATATTAAATAGAGTTAGCCGATACTTGATGGAAATTTATTATAAACCATCATATACTGACATAACCATACATAATAGCTTAAACCACCCCTTTTCTCATAAAATTCCTGCTTACAATAGTTTCGTTCAAAGGCTCAATAATATTCCTTAATCAATTAAAAATTTTAGCAAAGAATTAATCATTAATAAACAAATAGCTGCTAACAATGTATGTAGGGTGATGCAGTAAGGGTGGCGAGCGGTTATATCTCAAAAAGTATCGGTGATAAATTTTCAGGAAATAAATTTTAATAGGTAAATCGGCAAGGAGAAAATGCTGGACATTAATTTTAAAGTTCTACGTTGTCGCTAGAGGGCGTAACTTTAGAGTTAAAATTAAAAATTCAAACTATTTTAAAATTTGTCCCATTAAGGTACCGTCTTGTTAATGTGAATTCTTGCGGCAGTTTGTGCAATCGATGGGGAAGCTAATGTACACCTTAACTAACTTAAAATATTGTATCTTTTACACCTTGTATCTGATTTTAATAAACTTGGGCACATTTGACAACCAATTCCGCGCTTAATTAAAAATTGATTTGGGTGGTTCTCCCGAACTCCTATTTTGCTTTCCAGGGGGTCCTTTCTATAAAAGTTTTAGTTTAACCTAATTTTTTTAAAAAAACTAAATGGTACAATGTACTTTCTGTACAATAGCCTTGAAGAGTATGAAAATAACTACTTTCTGGCGGAAACTCCATTTTAATATAACGAGTGATTATTAATTATTTTGCTCAAGGGCGGCTGTGATCCAGTATACATAGTGTAGCAGTAGCGCGTAGATTAAGTCATAGGGCGAATTTGCAAGAAAGCAGCGTTGTCACGTTGAAAACCTGAAATAATGTTTTTTGACGGTATGTAATATAAAATCCTGAGCTATCTTACTTTGAAAGCCTACTTTATATGGCTGCCTCCTACTTCTAGACACCTTCTGATGTTTCTTCTTACCCTCAGAGACACATTAACCAATACGTTTGGAAAATTATTAATTTCGGCAATTTTTTCTGAAATCCTTCGTTTAAGATCATTTATATCCTCAATTGGTGTTCGATAAATGGAGTTTTTTATAAAAGGCCACAAGAAGAAATCGCAGGGTGTTAAATCGCAGGAACGAGGTGGCCATATTTGTTGCGTATTTCGGCTTATAACTCTGTTTTCAAAAAATTCACTTAAAAAATTTAAATTTTCTCTGGTTACATGAGGTGTAGCGCCATCTTGTTGGAAGTAACCTTCCCGCAATTCATCATCGTGAAGCTCATTAATAAATGTTGTCAGAATTTCGATCCGATATCTCTCAGCTGTAATTGTGCCATCAAAGTAAATTGGGCCTACTATTCTTCTAGAACTAATTGCTGCCCACACACCAACTTTTTGAGGGTGAAGAGGTCTTTCTACAAAAACAGGCGGATTTTGCGTATTCCACATTCGCATATTTTGTGAATTAACATAGCCTGATAATTAAAAATAAGCCTCATCGGTAAAAAATGTTTTTTCAAAAGCACCACTATTTTCTTCTTGAAAATTGTTTAAAAACCATTCACAAAAATTAAGTCTTTGGGGAACGTCATTGGGAAGGAGTTTATGAATAGCCGTAACACGATAAGGGTATAGATGCAGATCCTTTTTCAAAAGTGTTTGACATGTACTGTAGCATAAATCCGTTTGCTGAATTTGTTGAGATAAATGCTTAATAGAAGTTGGAGGATTATTTTCCATAATTTGTCGCGCTTCTTCAATAACCTCATTCGATCGTTTCGTTGGTCTTCCAGCCCCTTTTTTATGTTGAACAGAACCAGTCTGACGAAATTTATCAATTAGGTATTGTGACCCAGTACGAAAATTATGAAAGGTCACCGCAACATCAGGAAACTCGGTTTGAAATTCATCAAAGCAGACATGCATAGAGTAATTCCACACACCGCCTATTTTGTTTCCATTTCTAAAAAAACTTTCAACAATAAAAATTTTTTGTGCTTCACTAAACATTTTTACTGTAGAACTTTCAATCTGGCAACAAAGCTTCACCAAAACTTGATACGCTGAAAAATAAAAAAAAAAATAAAAAATTAAATCACATCCTGCAAATAGCAATTTATAATAGTCAAAAGACGACTCCCCGGAGAAATATCAGTTAAAGCAATAGTAACCTACCTTTAAATAACTGCAAAAATTACAAAATTTCTCCAATTTTTAAACTTTACAAATACACAAATTCAAATAAGACGTAAATGTCATAAAACAATCATGTCATCTTATCTACGCAGTACGGCCATTATGCTTTAAAATGCATGGCCTCCCTTGAGCAAAATAATTAAAAATCACTCGTTATATGGTTTTTTTGTTAATTGCAAATAACCCCAGATACACAAAAAAATTATTCCTCTTGTGTTTTACCAAAGTTTCGCCATTTCTTTTCTATTTAAACGTTAAAACACGACCAAAATGGAATAGCCTTTTTGGCTATTATTTATACATTATAATATTTTTTTTTCTTAAACTGATTAAAGTATGTCATTCTGTTTACTATTTGAGCGATTTTTCTAAAAGTTCCAACAATATTCTAAATCTTGGATTTATTGCCAAGGCGGCCATTGTTAAATTTCTGAAATAAAACTAAAAAAGAAATAAATATATTATGTAACTAAAAACAATTTACGTTAAATGCTTAAATTGTTTTCCATAGTTTGAAATACAATCATTTAGTCGTCTTCTCGTAGAGATTACCGCTGCTTCTATTTCAGCCCGAGGTAAACTAGTAGTGTTTAACTCTGTCCCATCAATAGTAATCCAAACATGTTAAATCGGTGGACCTGGCCGGCCAGGGAAGTAGACTTCCCCTGCTAATCCACCGTCGGGAAAATGCTCGTCACGAAAATTACGTATAGTATATACGAAGCCAATCCGAACAGCAAAAAACTGAAATTCGGCTTATAGGCGGCAACTTCTTTTTGAAGCATGGGCGGCGTGAAACGCTAGGAATGGAAAATATTTTACCGCATTAATTAATTTTATTTTGTGTATACAACACGAATTGAAAGAGCATGAAAACTATTGAGGTCGGCATTGTGGCGTACCATTTAACTTATAATTACAAAAACTCATTCCCAATATTTTCATATAACTACACGGATCTATTTTTTTTTTTAATTAGCATTATATATAGACTACATAGTGATGATAAGAAAATACTTAACACACGTTTATCATTATACTTTATTTCCTGTTAATTTGATAAAAAGTCAAAATTGACTATCCGAATTTCCAGAGTTGAATCCGTATTTGGGGATATAATAATGGGATCAATTGCCAGTAAAATACAATATTCATCTTTCTTTTTTTTTTTTTTTTTTTTTTATGATAAGGCACAGCACTACAGGATAAATCCTTTAGGGCGCTCTAGGAGCGGTGCGTGTGCGCAGGAAACAACACATGATGGATACATTTCATCCATATATCACTGTCGTTTACTTCATCAATAACTGTGCTTATATTTCCAAGTACACAAGCATTGCAAGTTGGCGATTGGTTACATTTTCTCAGTTTGTTCTTGACTGCAGCCCAAATCATCTCGATTAGATTAAATATACAGTAATAGGTGGGAGGCATAATATAGTATGGCCAAGTACTTCGCATACTTTGTGGATTACATATTCCTTTTTAAAGTTCTCTTTTTTATAGCTTCCAATAACACCTTTTTTCTAGCATTTTGAGGAATTTTTATGTTTCTACTTTCCAAGAAATTCATCCTTCTTTGTGCTACTGTTAGGAACTTTGTTATGTAAACGCGAATGGATGCATTGTCCATATCAATGACAGAATTGGGGGATATATTTGGCAGCAATTGTACAATAACTTCAATATACCATTTCTCGAATAGACTGGCGATGATATCTTTACGGTAGTCAGCCGATGAGTGTTTTATATTTTTGACCAACAACAATAAAGCTTTAGAAACAAAACCCTTAATATTGCCTGCGTGTAGTATGATAACTCGTTTACCGCGAGAGCAAGGTCAATTTAGTGTGCACTTATTATCTCCCTTTTTAATTGGCTATATACCTTAATTTTACGTAAATATTCTTGCCGTTATGCTACGATACGAGACGATTCTATTATACTTTCTTCTTCTTTTCTTCTTTCTTTTGTTCAATCTTTCGAAGCCACAATCTAGCAAAATACCACGTAAGGAGTCCAGAGATTTATATTCATAATCAGAATAATCCCCTAACTTACCCCGAATCATTTCTAATGTCGGGACTTTGTTTTGTATAACTTGTTTGTCACCATTATCATTTTTTTTAAGCTTCTGATTAGCTCTTTTTTACTTCACGAAATCGTCGATTATAACTCCTGCTCTAATCACTGTGAGAATAATTATAGTTCGAGCAAGTTTAGTGAGCTCACAAATCCTTTTTAATATTTCGTTTTGGGAAACCCCAGGACTTTCACTTTTTAAGCCGATGTAAATATTTAAAATAAGTCTCTGGGTTTGAACATGTAAGTCTTTATTAGAAAATTCCGACAGCTCCGCCATGGAATCGGCTTCCACATTGTTCCCTTCATTATCAGTATTTATCAGAAACATCAAAAGGTTGTCACAACGCCATCTTGATTAAATATTTAAATAACAACAATAACAACAAAATCGATAACAAGAACAAAACAATTTAGAAAAACACGACACTTAATAACAACAGTAACAGCAGCAACGGCAAGAATAATAAAATAACTTAGAAAACACTACACTCGGACATACTCTTAAGATACTTTCTAAAATTTCCAATAACGAATAATAGAATAAACTAAATTTACTTCCCCCCTACTTTGATAATTAAAAAATATACTACACCACTGTCAGGGGCAACAGGTAAAAAAACGCAGTGGAACAGACATTTTTTAGGCATTATTTTATTTTTTTCTCCACCAAAATTATTTCATCAACTAGAAGCGGCCGGCGGAGGAACGCGTGGGCGAGAAAAAAATTATACGCGGTCGGTTTTAAATAAAATTAGGTCATTTTTATTTAAAATTTTTCAGTAAACTTAGCAGACCCGGTACATGACTGTTTTTTTTAGCTGTTGGGATTGACTTCGTATAGACTATACCATAAGTGAGTATTGAGCGGGGCACCCATCAAGCTGCAACCACATGCTTCTTCTGACATTTAAAGGAACATTTTTCAGTAAATCTAGGAAATAAAATACTAAAAAATGTAGATTCATTTCACCTGCTAAATTACCTTCAATGATATGTTCACCGATAAATAATTCCCTTTATAACCCAGCGCCCGACCATTAACTATCCATCGGTGTTGATTATTAACTTTACGCATCCAGTGTTGATTAATCTCTGACCAATAGTGCATGTTATGCAGGTTTACTGTACCATTGTTAGTACGTGACGCCTTATATGTCCATAATGTTTGAGATACAAATTGGAGAACTCCATTTTCAAGCTTTCAAGCAATTGAAAATAAGTGCCTTACATATCATAGGCTTCTTCATTTGTAAAGGGCATTTTTCCTTTAAAAAATATTACTTATCTCACAAAAATGTACTTAATCGATACAAAAATAACAGACACTGTCAGAATTGTTTTGTTTCGGAATTTTGTCCACAGCCGCCATGGCAATAAATGCAACTTTTAAATTATTGTTAAAACCTTTAGAGAAATCGCTTAGATAGTAAACAAAATAACATAATTACGTCGAATTTAGAAATTTTCTTTTTACAATGAACAAATAATAGCCAAAAAGCAAAACTAACTTGAAAACCAATAAAGACATTAAGCCGCAGTTTTCGCAAGAAGGTAGCTATTTTGATGCTCTAACTCTAATTTACTAACAAGAGGTACACGGAAGCATACAGTTTTCTTTAAGAAAATTGATTAAATCTGAGAGTTTTATCAAAAGCGCCTCCTGAAAACCCAGATACGAGTTAGGGAGCACCACCAAAATAAGTTTCTAAATATTCGCGGAATTTTCTATCAATCGATTTTAATTTTAACTCCAGAGTTACGCCCTCTAGCGACAATCGCACAGCTGTAAAATTAATTTCTAGCATTTTCTCTTTGGGTTTACCTATAAAAATTTTTTTTTTGAAAATTCCTGACCAATACTTTTTGAGATAGAGCCGCTTGCCACCCCTATTGGGTCACCCAGTATATTTACCAACTATAGATAAAATTCTTATGAAGAAACAACATAGAAAAGCGTTAAAAGTAGTATACCCATCAGTTGATAATCAATAAAATAACAATAATTTTCTTTCTTTTACGTACACTGCAAAACTTACAAATAAGGTCTCAAAGTTTTCCAGGAATAGAAAAACTGAAATAGCCTTTAAAACTAACAATACTCTTGGAAATTTATCAAAAATAATAAATTAAAATATCAAAAAGGTAAAATATTACGGGTTTTTTAGGTAAATTGTGGATATCGTCCAATTGGCCAAAACGGCAGATAGTTTCAAAAAAGAATATCTGAATATAAGTTTTGTCTAATAAAGAAAAACTGAACTCTAACTGTTCAAAATATTTACTTAATGAAAATCATAATTTTAATGATAATATTAAAATAATATGTACATACAAAGGAAGAAAATCAACTTTACTAGAAAGTATGAAAATAACCAAACATAAAAACTCCAATTTACTATTAAAGGAACAGCTAGATCCCTAACTGATAAAAGTGTGCTCCCTTAATCAAATAATCTGATTTATTTGGTGAATAATTATTGGTAATAAATAAATGTGATTTTAATAAACTAAATTTTATTTAACTGAAATAAATTAAAGTATTTCGTTTTATTTGTAAAATTATTTGACTAACAACTAAAATAAAAATATCTAAATAACTAATGATTTAATCGATATAATTTTCAATATATAAGTAGAAATAAAGGTCTGTCTTCATCAAATAATTATAATATAATAATTATTAGGTGGTAAAGACAGACCTTTATTTCTATTTACAATCTCGCCACAGAACATGGACTACTTCTTAAATCTTAATATATAAGTATTTAAATTAACTCCTGTCGCCTACTTTGGGCTTTGAGTAATTTGATTGGTTATATAAAAGTGGCCTGATAAATTATCATCGCGTTTTTGGTTATTCGTGGTCGATCTTGTCTTGTAGAAATTTATGAGTGAGAGTTTGTTAGTGGCACAGAAGTTAGTGGTTCCAGCAAAAATTAAAAGTAAGATATGGGGGATAAACGTTATATGAATAATTATTTAGAAGATTGGGGTATATCCCATCTGTTAGATACTTTTCAATTAGGAAACTATATTCAAATATTTTAGTTATGCATGAAACGAGTTAAAAGAATAAGATAAGAGGCAAAGAAAAGATACCTGTAATACCTAATTTGAAATTTTAAACACAAAATCTTTTTAGAAGAATGTAGCCAGGTATTTATAAATCGTAGCTACCTATGTGTATTTTTTAAACCGTGTTACAAATAAGAGAGTTTTTCTCAATTTTCACCATATTATATACGTAAAAGATATAATATATTTAATATAATATTAATAATTATTGTACCTCATATATGCAAATTTAAATGCCTTTATTTAATTTTTTATCAAAGTTATTAACTCCTCTATAATGTTTTATTGAGGTATATTTTAAGGGGGACAACAACTAATGGTGGGTTTATACAGCAAAATAACATAACATAAAAATTAAATAAGAGATGGTTATCTTTAAACTTTTATGTTATTTTTATGTGAAAATCGTTGTGCGCGTGCGCGTAATTTGTCATAATTTTTATTTTCGGAACAAATGTGTTTTTTCTGTTGGTTTGCCTTATTATTTGAACACTATAAACAATTTGAGAAGGTTTGTGATTATTATGGTATAGGTAGGTACTGATTAAACCATATTCAATAGCAACAGGGGATTTGATCTGCAAAAATTAAACAAACATGTACTTGGATACAATAAGAACTGATTTGAATGAACTTGCTGATCTATTTAAAATTAAAAAAAAAAGGTATTTAAACCAAATAAAATTATACTTGGTCTAAATAAATATAAAAGACAAGTTAAACAATTATGTACTAATTTTATGGAAGTAGTCCATCTCACAGTGGAGTAATATTTTAAGTGAGGAATGAAACACAAAGTCTGCTTTTGGTACGACTCCACCATGATGGTCGTACCCCATTACAATCTCCCAGTAAAATTTGGGTTTTTCAACAAGTTTAAAATTAAAATAAAACTAAATTCATTTAAATTATGTTTATTCATTTAATTTTACTTTAATTTAAGATATATTATTTACTGAATTAAAGTTAAATATGGTTTCATAAAAATTTTTCTGCAACATTAGTTTATAAAAAAACGTAACAATGTCATTGGTCTCTTCATAAATAACAACATCTTAATAATTACCCACTGAAGATGAAGGTTTATGCCTTTGAAACATGTTTGGGATGTTAATCTGAACCTATTTATTAAATTAGTGGAGCAGACTTTGTGTTTCATTCCTCACTTAATTATGTACTAGAATAAAAACACAACGACTTTAATGGAAATTACCGGTTTATTTAACTCCAATCACTTAAATTGTTTAATTAAATAGCGTTGTTGTTACGGCAAATACATGTTAAACAAGAGTAAAACAAATATATACTTGATTAAATATGTATAAATACCAATTAAATAAACATTTTGTTAAGTTAACTTGTAACCTATTTACTTTAAGTCATTGAAGCGGCCATTTAAGTTAGGTTAGTGTGAAGGAAATAAATATTTGCTTGAATTTTGTCTTCAGTGATTAATTCCAAATAAAAAGTAATTTGTATCAAATCAGATAATACTAATTGAGGTAAATAATCCCTTGATATTTTTCACACATATTTGTTTGGCTAATAGGAAACAAATATTTATTTGAGTCAATGGAATTTTTTTTTTTAATTCAAATAATTAATTTTATCAGTGTATATTCCCAATTATTAAACATTTTTAACTACTAAATTATTTGACGTAATTTTCAATGTTCATCGACAATATTGGTTTAACAATAAGCTTAAGCCGTTTAGTTGTATTACTTAGGTACCTAAGCTTTATAAACTCTCACAATTTTTGTAACCTACCACATTCAGATCCACAGTGTTGGCGGAACAATTGTTATGTTTTATTAAATAAGTTGAAATTTAAACATGTATTGTCTATTTACATTTTTATAAATTTGATGATTAAAGTGGTGTAAGTAATTGCAGACCTATTTCTATTTTACCAATATTATCACAAGTTTTTGATCTTGCTTGAACGGTTGTTTTGCTTTTTAGGAACCATAAATTTTATTAGCGAGAACCAACATGGCTTTTAAAAGAAAAAAGATGGAAAGAGCAGTTATAGAATTATTATTAGAAAAAAATTATAGCGAACCGGATAAGGAAATTATTGAATTGATTCGGCTATTACTTGGTGGAAAACCATTATGACTTAAGTTATAATAAATAGTAAATATAATAATTTTACACTTTTTCCAAATTAAAGTCTTATTTAAAAACTCGACATGTTTCGCAACACTGTTGCTTCTTTAAAGGAGTACAAAAAAGTGACATTTCTTTTGAAGGTATAAAGGGTATACATTTTTTTAAATTCGCTAGTATACAAGTAAGTTTTAACTAAGGGAAAAACATATAATAATACTATAATAATTACAAACTGCAGTAAAATCTCTCAACTACCCTCGGGGAATAAAATGTTGGTCGGTTAACAGGGGTGGTCGGTTAATACAGAAAAATTAAAACACCTGGTTTTGTTCGAGACCTATTGGAGAGGTAACTTATCGATATGTGCGCCCTTGAAACATCGAAGGTTTTTGCTTTTGTGAATTATAAGCGCTTCTTCCTTCTTACCATTTTTCCATATTTGCACAGAACAGAATTTTAAATCATTGTTTTGCTGTTTTCTTTTCAGTACACTTGTCATCTTTCAGTGCATATGTTCTCGTTGGCAATGCACGATAGTAGAGACCTTTTTCATCTCATTAAATACGTCCCTTGGGGCATAATCCTTTAAAATCGTAAATTGCCTTTCTTTGCAAGCAGGTACGTATTCGATATTGATATCGGCTGATTCCCCACATATTTTCTTGAAGGTAATATCGTGCCGACGACAGAATTTTTCTAACCATTCATTTGATGCCGTGAAGTAATCTAGACCTATACATTAAGCAGATTCGAGGGCGTTCGCTTGAATTATAGGCCCGGATATCGGTAAGTGCTGGTCTCGCGCCTTACAAGACCAGTCAAAAACAACTTGGTCGACTGCCAGTCCTTCGGTTTTGGAAAATTTTCTTTTTTGTTCAGCAATACCACCTTCTCGAAACAAATTTGTAACTTCTGCTTTATTTTGAAGCAATAAAGTCACTTGGGTCTCACCCACTTTAAATTTTTTAGCCAATTTCCTAGTACTTAAGCCAGTTTTTTCACTTTCCTCTATTATTTCAATTTTTTGGCTTAAAGAAGGATATTTCGTTTTTCCTGCCATCTTCAAATATTCACGTTAGTCCCAAAACACACAAAAACTGTTCAAAAGAAAACTAATGTTAACAACCGGTTTATCAGCCTTTAAAGCAGATTGAATGGATCCGCCTGCGATGAAGTAATAAAATTAGTGTATGCACATATATTTCCTAAGGATTTTCGGATCGGGTTTTACTCTCCCTAATGGAGGGTGTCTTTAGTATTAATGTTTACTGAAAATTTCGATGATGAGTGCTCGCGATCGTTTAACAGATGGGTCGGTAAAAAGGAGTATAAAATAATGGGATTTTCATTTTTAAATATGGGGAATTCATAACCGGTCGTTTAACGCAGGTGGTCACATTATAGAGGCGGTCGCAAACAGAGGTTTGATTGTAATTAAATAGGTTCAAGGAGGTGATGCGTTTAAATCTAATTGATCGTTAAGGAGATTTTTAAGCTGGCGAACTGACACCGTTATTTTGTAGGTTTTTTAACTTATCCTACACAAAAGGAATATTTCCTTCTTGCTGGAAAACTGCGCGAGTCCAGCCCATACCCAAAAAAGGCAAGAAGACCTTGCCAAACAACTATCGTCCAGTCGCATTGCTTTCGGTTATATCCAAAGTTATGAAGAAGGCTATCAACGAAAAATTATTAAAATACCTGGAAGGCTTCAACATTATTAGTGACCGCCAGTATGGATTCCGTAAGTCTAGATCAACAGCAGACCTTCTCGCTTATGTTGCTCATGTTTGGAACAACGCAATAGAACATCATGGCGAGTCCCGGGCAGTAGCACTGGACATTTCCAAGGCTTTTGACCGAGTATGGCATGAGGGGCTCCTAACTAAAGTGAGAGCATACGGAATGCCGGTTCAATTTTGTTCATGGCTGTCGAGCTTTCTTAAAGACCGTTCTCTGCGAGTGGCGATGGACGGATTTCTTTCAGACACGGTTCTATATTGTCGTCCACCCTTTTCTTACTCTACATTAAGGATCTTTTGGAAAAACTAAAAATCCTATATAAAGCTTCGCTGATGACAGCACACTTGTTTCATCTTTTACTTTGGATGCTCAGACATCGGCTGCTAATGCACATCTCTATAGGCAGCAAGATGTCTCACATCTCAACAAAGACTTGGAAGAAATTCTGTCTTGGGGTGACAGTAACCAAGTAAGGCTAAAAAGACCCAGGCGGCAGTTTTTTCTAAAAAAGTTAATGTTGAAGAACGGGATATAGTTATGGCGGGACACTCGATTCCCTTGGCTTCATTAATTCATTTATTGGGCGTTAATTTGGATAGTCATATGTCTTGGCATAGCCACGTTGCGGCCATTGCTAAGGCAGCCTCGCAGCAGCTTGGAGTACTTTTCCGAACTAAGAACCTCTATATACCCCAACAACTGTTGATGCTCTATAAAGCTCAAATTCGACCATCGCTGGAGTACTGTTCGCATATTTGGGGCTCTGCTCCTAAACATACCCTGAGATTGCTAGATTTCATTCAAAGAAGAGCCATTCGCTTGATCGGTGACCATAGTCTGACAAACAACCTGGAAAGCCTTGAACATCGAAGGCAGGTTGGCGACTTGAGTCTATTTTACAAATATTTTCATGGCAAGTGTTCAACTGAGGTTGCCCGCTTGATACCACCCAGAGCGGTGCATGGTAGAAATACACGACGAGCTACTGCAGCCCACCAGTACGTGGTTCAGCTTAGTGTCTTAGTGTCCCTCGAACGACACTGTTTCAAAATTGTCCTATGTAAACTACTTTGGTGCAATCGATACACTTTAATTTATAAACTCAAGATTTCCTTCCTTTGTTAAATTTTGTTTTATTACTTTTAATGTGTTTCCCTAAACTGCCGTTAGTTTTAAAAGTAATATTAAAATTGAATTGAATTGTAAAATAGAATTGTTTTAAATTATGTCGAAATTATTTACAAGATAGGTATGAAATTACGCAAATTAACGAAATTCAAGGTAACAGAAATTTAATTAAATATGGGGTCCCTCAAGGGTCAGTCTTGGAACCACACTCATTTTTAATTTGTATAGATGGCATTATTCATTTAAATTCAGTTCGCAAAATTTCATTGCCGACGATTGGTATTTTTTTTTGATGAAAATGAAAATAACAATATTGAATCTATGAAAAATAACATAAAATAACTAAACTGGTGTAACTGTAATGATTTACTTTTAAATGAGAATAAATGTTTCTGTTTACAAATGGGAAGACTGGAAAGTAATTCCATACCAGGTATTAAAACAATTAACTCAAAAATTACATCAGTTAAACATTTTTAATATTTAGGATTAATTCTTGATAGTGATTTTCATTTTGCATGAACACATTAATTAAATTATAAATAAATTAAATAGGGTCTACAACAAGTTTTGAAAAGTTTTCTATTATTTAAACACATATACAAAAAAATTAGTTATATACATAGCAATTTAACTAATTTAGCATCTTAATGGGGAGAAACTAACAAATATAGTTTAGATAAATTGCGAGGATGTCAAAATCAAATTGTTGAAGTATTAAATATTTATCTATAATATGATACAAATACTTAACTAATTTATAATGAAATAAAATGCTTTAACATTAATGAAATACTCTTACAGCAAAAAAAATATAGTAATTATGTAATATGCAAAATTGTTCAACATGATTAAAATGAAAGATATACACAAGAAGTAAAAGTGCGGTAACTAATAATTAAACAAGCACAACAAAATTCCTTTAAATTTAGGGGATATAAAGCATAAAATAACATTAACTACACATCTAAAAGACTATGTATTAAAAAAAAAGGAAAACAAATAAAACGATAATAACCAAAATAGGAATGAAAATAAATAGGGATTATAAATAATATTTTATGTATTTCCAAGGAGTTCAATATAAAGTCTATGTATTGTAATAGGATCCTAAGAATAAATATCTTTTATCGTAAACTCCAAAAAACTTTTTTTTTTAAATATGTAAGTTGAATAGAATAAAATACGACTTTTTAGTTTGTGCACTAACTTTTTTAGTTATACAGAGATTACAGTCTTTTTGGACAAACATCGTACATTTAACTTCTTATTTACACAAACGAAAATTACCTTTTCAACTGGAACATATTAATGGTATAATACAGGTGTGGGAAACACTGTTCTCTAATGGAGTTGATCATACTATTTACCAGAATACCGGGTGATGCAGAAATCCCATGTAAATTTTGAGGTGGCTAAATATTGACTCCCCTGTACATTTTAGATAAAAATTGTATTATGATTTTTTGAAGAGGCCGATATAGTAAACGTATGTGCCAAATTTGTATACATTTTGATAAGCCAATCCCAACTTATTCAATTAAATGTGATTGCAAAATTACGAAACTTTCATAGTTAAGGTAAGACAGCAAACACCAGAAAATTATTGTTTGGCATTGACAAAACGAAAAGTAGGATCAGTTACAAAATTTTTATTGAAGGCGTTTTAATTATACCTGAATATGCGCTATTCCATTAAGAAAAAATTACCATGATTAAGTGGTATTATACAGGAAAGATGATAAACCTATCCCTTTCATTTCATTAATTAAATGTATCATTAGTAAATTTGAGTCTAAAGGCACTGTATTAAATAACTGTAAATGATTAACTCAGAGTGTCAATAGAGCTAAAGAAAGAGATAATAGGGATCTTAATATTTTACTGCACGTGGAGGAAAAAAAGGATTTTTGGGCAAGCTGTAGGAAAACATCAAACCACAGTGTTGCGCACTTAAAAAAAAACACAAATATTTTCCTTACACGTATGAAAGCCATCAAGAGCTACGGCAAGGTGATAAAGGACGGAGAATGGTATTCTGTTTTGGGGTAATGGAAAGAGCAAATAATAATAGGGATTTTTTGAGAAATATTTGTTTTACCGATGAATGTACCGGGTGTCCCACCTAAGAAGGTAATCGGCTATATCTCAGAAAGTAATAACACTAGAACTTTGGGAAAAAATACATATCGATAGAAGCGGCCAAGAGAAATTGCTGGAAATTATTTTCAAGTTCGAAAATTCGCTAGGAGGCGTAAGAGAACTTTCAAAACAGAAATTCCGATTTTCTCTTGATTTTTCTTAATAAAAATATGTTAAAAATATAAGCATTGTATTCTTCATAAAATTATGCAACTTTATGTTAGGAATCGTTTTTTTCTATTCTCAATAATAAAGTGGTGGGAGAAGGTCAAACTTTTTTTCTTTCAAATGCTGATATCTCTGCTTTGGATAAACCGATTTTATTCAACTTGGTCTTGAATAAAAGCCCTTCTTTTCCTCTACACGCAGATCTATTAACTATACCATATGGATTCTGATGGTGGCCACTAGACGGCGTTTTTCCGCAATTCCTCAATGAATAAGGATTTTCTCAAAAAAATGAACTGTTATGATATGACTTTTTCATCATATTTTATTTTAGGCTTATAAAGGCTATTAAATAGTGGAATAAAAAATGCAGGTCCGTATTTAAAATAAAAAAATCGATGATGGTCGCTCGAATCCGAAACGTCGGATTAAAAAACTAACCCCATCAGCTTGTGGAGGAGGAAAAGTTACTATAAGGAACTAAAAACCGCAACGTGATATCCTTAGTTAAACTAGAGAAATTAGGGATAATAATAATTTGAAATAAAACAATGCAGTCTTCCTCCACAGTTTAATTTTTAAAATAAAAATTATTAGATTCCCGACATGTTTCGAGCACTTAAGTACTCATCTTCAGGGGATACTGAAAGGATAATATAAATTTGAGAATGAAAAGAAAAAGATAAAAAAGGACTTACCCAACATCGAGTTTAACTTCGAAATAATAAGTTGTCTCAAATAAATGAGTACAACAGAAAGGCTGGAGACTTGGTGCATTAAATGGTTAAATAAATTGAATGAGAAGTAAAGTTAAGATTAAGTTTTGTAATATAAATAAGTGTAACATATTTATGTATGATAATAGAAGATTATGACATCTGAAGGTAATTAAAGGAAAGTTTGTTTAAAAATTAAGAATCATGAGCTTGAAGGGTTAAGTTTAGAGGAGTAACACATATTATGTTAAGTTAAATAAAGAAGTAATGTGGACTCTGGAGGAGAGAAGTTTTCATTTTTATTTTATCAAATCATAGGTTTTATTTTAAGAGAATTTTTTTTTTTTTTTTTATATGATAAGAATTGTGTAAAAACTAATGAAATATTTTTTTTTTTTTTATTAAATGAGGGGTTTGTCTAATTTAACTTATGTGATAATACGGGGCTTTGCCCCATATTTTAGAAGGATGATAAAACATAATCATTTTTTTCAGAAAGGTTTTTTTTAAAAATATGAAAAAAACTTTTTTAAAATTTCAAAAACTTTCAAAAGTTAAAAAAATTCAATATAACCTTAGTGCGAACACAACCGCGGTACTTCCGCAAAACGTGGGAAATGAAAAGAGGTTAAAATTTAAAAATCAAGTCATGCAATCCAGTATTACCATAAGAGATGTCAAAATTAAGATTGATTTTTTAAAAAAAGGAAAAGAAGATTCGAACCAGCTCGATTTTTCGATTTCATTGATTTCGATTACTTCTCTATTTAACTTAACATAATATGTGTTACTCCTCTCAACTAACCTGAACTAACCTAAACTTAACCATTCAAGCTCATGATTCTTAATTTTTAAACAAACTTTCCTTTAATTACCTTCAGATGTCATAATCTTCTATTATCATACTTAAATATGTTACACTTATTTATATTACAAAACTTAATCTTAACTTTACTTCTCATTCAATTTATTTAACCATTTAATGCACCAAGTCTCCAGCCTTTCTGTTGTACTCATTTATTTGAGACAACTTATTATTTCGAAGTTAAACTCGATGTTGGGTAAGTCCTTTTTTATCTTTTACTTTTCATTCTCAAATTTATATTATCCTTTCAGTATCCCCTGAAGAAGTACTTAAGTGCTCGAAACATGTCGGGAATCTAATAATTTTTATGTTAAAAATTAAACTGTGGAGGAAGACTGCATTGTTTTATTTCATATTACATTGACTCCACTGAAAGTATGGACTATTTTTTCATCAATAATAATAATTAATATGGAAAAATAGGCCATTTTTAAAACATTAATTAATCAATTAAATCTCTAGTTTAACAAAAGATATCACGTTACGGTTTTCAGTTCCTTATAGTAACTTTACAATGCTTATATTTTTAACATATTTTTATTAAGAAAAATCAAGAGAAAATCGGCATTTCTATTTTGAAAGTTCTCTTACGCCCCCTAGCGGTCATTTTTCGAACTTGAAAATAATTTCCAGCAATTTCTCTTGGCCGCTTTTATTGATATATATTTTTTCTCAAAGTCCTAGTGCTATTACTTTCTGAGATATAGCCGATTACCTCCTTAGGTGGAACACCCGGTACATTCACCCTCAACAACGAATGAAATGTTCAAAATTTTTCATTCTCGGATGCAATATCCACTAAAAATAAATATGTGGGCGGGAATTGTAGGTCATCACATTGTTGGACCATTTTTCATGGAATGCCTTACAACCTTATAGCAGTAACCTATTTGGACTTACTACAATATCGTATTGAACCCGCACTAAGAGAAGTTGTACTCGAAAATCAGAAAATCTGGTATCAAATGGATGGTTGTCCTGCCCATAATTCTCTCATGGTTAGGAAATACTAAATATTTTTAACAGAAATATTATTTGCTCACGGCACCTAATCCTTTGGGCTGCCAGGTTTTCTGACCTTTAGCCGAACGACTTTCTGTGGGGTCACTTAAAAAAATTTATCTATAAAGATGCAAAATTTAAGAAAAACTGTATTTCGTTAGAATGTGACAGAACATCTCAATAGCAACTCAGAAATGTTAGAATAGTAGATTCTGTAACGAGGTTGGAATGAAAATTAGATTCGAGTTGAAGATTCCGAACGCGAGCGTAGCGAGCGTGAGGAACCACGAGTATCGAATTTTCATTCTAAAGTCAAATCTGGTCTTATCTGGCGGGTTTACGATTTAACAAAGACATACTTTCAATTTTTCTTTTCTTTTATTGCGTTTAATCATACTAACCAAATAAAATCCGTCAGACAAATATGACAGACTTATGCAATTTTGGCATGAAAGAAAAGGATAGGTGTTTTATTTAATTTTCAGCGATTCACAAAAGTTTGTACTTGCCCAAGTACCTTCCACCTTCGTCTTGATTTAAAGATGTCAGTTTTGTGACTTTGACAGTTTGTGACAAAATGAAAAAATTTTCTGGGTTTTTGCATCCCAAAGCAAAAAAAATGGTACTTAATCTGATAAGCTATTTCGAGAATGCAAGAAAAAGTGGAAATTCGCCAACCAATATTCAGGAAACAGCAGCCAAAGCACTGGGAATTAGTTTAAGGGCCGTGCAGAGAATTGCGCATGAAAAAAAACATTACATAATACCCAAGAATACTAAAAAATGTAAACGCAGAAAGCCAAAGACTGAGGATTTAAGCGAAAATATTAAAATGGGAGTTCGAAATGTGATTTACGATTAAAACAGATCAAAAACTAATGTAACTCTTTCAGTTTTACAAGATACATTAAAAATTCGGGGTGTTTTGGAAATTGGACTTGAAGCGCTATCAAAATTAATAAAAAAGTTAGGTTTTTGCTATAAAAAAGACTGTAACCGAAGATTTTTATGTGAGCAGCCACAGATAGTTAGTCAGCGTGTTCAGTTTTTAAAAAATTATACGGAGAATTACAAATCGAAATTTAGAAAAGTGGTATTTTTAGAGGAAACGTGGATATTTTCAAATGGAAGTGGTTCAAAATCTTGGCGAGATGATTCTGTGAAAAGCGTGAAAAGGAAAAAGGGATGTGGCACGGGAAAGCGGTTCATTATTTTACATGCTCTGCTGGTTCTGTAACAGGATATGTTCCAGGTGCCAGCTTAATTTTTTCTTCAACATTAAAAAGTGCTGACTATCATGATAATATGAATTGCGAAATGTTTAAAAAATGGTTAAAAGTTCAATTGATACCAAATTTGGATTCTCCGTCTTTAATTGTATTAGATAATGCATCATATCATTCAAGAATTTTAAATAAACAGCCCACTTCATCTTGGAGGAAAAATGATATTTTTGAGTGGCTTGAAAAACACAACCAAAATCCTTCACCAAATATGCCTAAATCGGAACTCCTATCAATGGCAAAGTCTCTTAAAAAACCAAGAATATACGCGGTAGATGAAATATTGCAAGAATATGGCCATGAGGTTCTACGACTGCCGCCATATCATTGCCTGTTTAACGCAATAGAATTAATATGGGCCGGGGCAAAGTCTTATTATGAAAAACATGTAGGTGATGGTCTTAAATCCGACCAAGTACAAATAATATGACATATAAATATGTATTCATGTGAGAACTTTGCTCTCAAGCCACTTGCTGAGACCTTATACAATAAGGATTAACCCAATTATGCTAAAACAGCTATTCTCTGGGCTACATGCCCCAACGAGCGCTGAATTAAATAGCACAATTTGGCGTATTTTGACTAACACTGTTAGTACTAAAATACAGACTCAGATTGCAGAAACTACCGGGAAAGAAAAGAATGAATCTTTATTTCCAATGATAGGTTGCTACGCTGCTGCTACCTGTAGACCGGTTTCGAACTCTTTGGTTCTCGTCAGTACAGGGCAAGCATGACAAGCGAGCACACCTACCATTGGAAAATTGAAACACCCTATAGCCACAATATTGTTCTGCCTAGGCAGTACAATACAGGTGGCGCCATCCTCCAGCAGTTTCTAGCAATCTGATGTGAAAGATACCGTATGGTACTATAACACAATAAATAGTAATAGAATACTACTTGGCAAGTGGTAATTATAATATGACATATAAATATGTATTCATGTGAGAACTTTGCTCTCAAGCCACTTGCTGAGACCTTATACAATAAGGATTAACCCAATTATGCTAAAACAGCTATTCTCTGGGCTACATGCCCCAACGAGCGCTAAATTAAATAGCACAATTTGGCGTATTTTGACTAACACTGTTAGTACTAAAATACAGACTCAGATTGCAGAAAATACCGGGAAATGTAGCCCAGAGAATAGCTGTTTTAGCATAATTGGGTTAATCCTTATTGTATAAGGTCTCAGCAAGTGGCTTGAGAGCAAAGTTCTCACATGAATACATATTTATATGCCAAGTAGTATTCTATTACTATTTATTGTGTTATAGTACCATACGGTATCTTTCACATCAGATTGCTAGAAACTGCTGGAGGATGGCGCCACCTGTATTGTACTGCCTAGGCAGAACAATATTGTGGCTATAGGGTGTTTCAATTTTCCAATGGTAGGTGTGCTCGCTTGTCATGCTTGCCCTGTACTGACGAGAACCAAAGAGTTCGAAACCGGTCTACAGGTAGCAGCAGCGTAGCAACCTATCATTGGAAATAAAGATTCATTCTTTTCTTTCCCGGTAGTTTCTGCAATCTGAGTCTGTATTTTAGTACTAACAGTGTTAGTCAAAATACGCCAAATTGTGCTATTTAATTCAGCGCTCGTTGGGGCATGTAGCCCAGAGAATAGCTGTTTTAGCATAATTGGGTTAATCCTTATTGTATAAGGTCTCAGCAAGTGGCTTGAGAGCAAAGTTCTCACATGAATACATATTTATATGTCATATTATGATTACCACTTGCCAAGTAGTATTCTATTACTATTTAACAAGTACAAATAGTTTGGCAAGATTCTTTGGATCATATTACACAAGAGTACTGGAAGAAATTAGTGGAACATACAGAAATATTAATAAGGGATTGGTGGGATCGAGAACAAGTACTAGATGTCGAAGTAGCGCCAATGATAATTGCTCCATTTGAAGACGACTCAGACGACGAGGACTTTTCAGATTTTATAAGTGACTATGACAGTTTTTAGTCTATAATTAGTTTATAAACGGTTTTCTTTGTTTACATTTTTTAGTATTCTTCGGTATTATATTATGCTTTCTTTCATGCACATTATTCTGCACAGTCCTTAAACTAATTCCCAGTGCTTTCGCTACGGTTTTCTGCATATTGGTTGGCCAATTTCTACTTTTTCTTTCATTTTCGAAATAGTTTATCAGACTAAATGCCATTGAATTTTTAGGTTTTAGTAGTAAAATTGTTAAAATAAATTACACTGTTTATCATTGTCGTTTTTAATAAATACATTTAAGGTATACTATTTGCAGGGATGGCGAACCAATGGCACGCGACATAAAATTTTGGCTCGCCACCGATCACAAAGTTTACTATGAATTATTATATTACGAATTGCGACGGCACGTCTATGGCCTCATTAAACATTTCTTTAGAAAAAATGCACGTTAATACATAAAGATTCGCCACCCCTGTACTATTATGTACATAATTTTTGCAAAAATAATAATATTATATCTGGCTATCTTTACGACTTCATGACAGTTAAAATAATAAAACTATGTATCTTTTCTCCGGGTATATTGATACCTACATAGTCTCACAGCATTTTGATATAAGCTGTGGAATTTTCGAATTGATTTTATATGATCCGTGAGCTTTGGACCCGCATTTTGAGACCGGTTTAGACTTTATACGTTTCTTTCTCCCACTTATTTTTAGCGGGGCGCTTATTGGCTTAACAGGGGCAAAATACGTGTAAAATAAATTTGGGATTTGATACCTCACCGGCTCTAGTAGCCTTTTTTCGTTGACTTTTGAAGTAGGTAACCTATTAAAATATTTTTTTTAGCCTGATATTACACAACAAAAATTTAGCCAATGTGTAATTTGATTTTTTTTTATATTTAATTTATTATTATCTGCTGAAATAAACTAAAATTTGTTTAATTTATTTAACATTTCATCGACATTTTTGGTGGTCGCTAGTCAGGGGTTTTACTGTATATTGTTTATCTAATTTTCCACCATCATTTTGGTTATTAAATTTGTTAAATGTAAAACTATTGTGTTAACCGTCTGCAATAATACGAGCGCACCCCTGAGAAATTAATTTTGGAACGAGACCCGTCATTTTTATTATGACTGATAGTTTCAAGTTAAGGGTTCAGTGCTGTGGAGACAGTGGTTCGAAGCGGCTGCGTATTTTGGAGTGAATTTTTAACCTTACTTGTGTGACTGTTTTGTGTTTCTACCCTTCCGAGTAAGTTTTTTCCCTTTAGTTAGTGTTATTTTATTGTTGATTCATTAATTTAGGGGGATGAGTGACCCTCATGACCCAGGGGGAGGCTCCAATTCCGTTTTTTCTCAAGATGAAATTAATTCAATTATTGGCGTTAGCAACGTCAAAATAACAAATGATAAAAAAAACAAATTTGACTGGAATAATGATAATGAGGAAGAGAAAAATATCGCAAAAAGTAAGGAAAATATACAGACTAACTTAACAGGACGGCAAAATATGCCTAAAGAATATAAAGAACACCATTCAGGCCCTTTCATAGTTTTTATCGAGTCAACAGAGAAATCTGGAAATAATGTAGGCAAATTCAATCATCTTAAAATCGCGAAAGAAATATTTAATCTGCAATTAGTTGATATAAAAAATTATAAAAGTAAAGGTACTAACCGAGTAGCAGTAGAATTCGAAAATTTCAAAGCAGCTAACAATTTTATTAAAAATGAATCTTTATTACAAAAAGGCTACAATGTATTTATACCCTCTAACTTCACTACATGCAAAGGTCTAATAAGGGGAGTGGACATTAACATGAGTTTAGAAGAAATACAGAGCCGTTGCACATCATCCGTAAATATTTTAGATATGACTAGACTAAATAGAAAAGTTTTAAGCGGCCCCAGCAAAATACCCGAATATATTATACCAACTAACACTGTTCTACTTACCTTTGAAGGAACTATTTTACCAAGAGATGTTAGTATCTATCGATTACCCATGCTGGTAATACCATATGTTGCCCCTGTAACGCAATGTTTTCAATGTTTCTATTTTGGTCATACAAAAAAACTTTGCAAAAGCAAGAATAAATGTTTTAATTGTGGAGAAGAAGATAAAAACCACAAAATCGACGGAAAGGAAGGAGAAACTCCCCAATATGAATGCCAAACATTTTGTATTCACTGTAAAAGTGACGAACACAGCTCAACAAATAAAAAATGCCCAGAATTCCTTCGCCAACAAAGCATTAAAAGACTAATGGCTTTTGAAAATTTAACTTATTATGATGCAAGTTTTGCTTGCAAAAAAACCTATTCAAATAGTTCTGATTATACATCACACCCTTTAGATTTTCCAGCCCTTAAAAACAAATACAATGTGAATCAGGATAAAATAGATGTTTCCCAAAGAAGAGTTGTTGAAACAAACACAAGACAAAAACGGTCGTATCAACAAGCAGCAGCCCAACCCCCCAAAAAAAGAGCAACAACACAAATAGGTTATGACAAAAAACCACATGATGAGGCCCTAATCTTCCCCAATTCCAGACCAACATGGTCCCAATCATCACATCATAACACCAACAGAAATATTTCAACCCGAACTTCAAACCCATCTACTTCTTCAACATCGTCACAATACACTACGCCGTTTCGTGCCCAGGAAAACAATTTAAATAATATCAATGAACCAATATTAGAAAAATTAGCAAACTTATTAACAAGACTTTCAGATGAAGGCTGGAATCAGTTCAATAATTTTATACTCCCCACCATAAATAGACCACGCCATAATATGGATGTGGACTACGATTCATTCTAGTTACTTGTCATCAATGCCAAATCCAAAATTTATTAAATTACTGCAATGGAATATTAGAAGTACAAAAGCAAATAGAAGCGAGTTAATATCAATCATAAGAGAAACTAAACCTCACGTTGTATTATTAAATGAAACATGGCTAAATAATCAACAAAGATTTTTTATAAAAAGTTATAAAATTGTTAGACAAGATAGACAAGATGGATACGGTGGAATTGCTACATGCATAAAGGATAATCTTAAATTCTCAATTATAAATAACTCAATTAATGCAGCTTGGAATAATCTACAGTACATCACCATAAAAATTGGCAATATAAACATCATAAATGCATACTCACCACCACAAACCAACATCACTAAAGAAATATTATTTGATATATTTAGCCCTCTAACTGGTTCCAAAATTCTTATGGGAGATATGAATGCTCTACACTCTTCTTGTGGAAGTTCTACGACAAACCAAAGGGGTATAGCCTTAGTGGATTTTTTAAATACCAGTGATTTCATTTTGTTAAGTGATGGCACATCGACTAGACTTGTCACCCCCAATAGTACGTCAAACCCATTAGATATAACAATAGTGGACCCCTCCTTGGGCACAATATCTAACTGGAAAGTTTTTCCAGACTGTGGAAACAGCGACCACTTCCCAACAATCTGCGAAATCAATTGCAGAAATACAAACAATATGTTCTTCCCAACATACCAGATTTAAGACTTTTCAAAAGCAGACTGGAATCAATTTTATGATAGAATGGTAGTGGAGTCAATGAACCTGGAGAGCGATGCCCCATTCAAAACAATCCAGGATATAATGGATTCGGCATCAGTAGCCGCCATCCCGCATAAATTTAAAAACACTACATTACAGCTTGGCAATCCCTGGTGGGACAATGAGTGTACTTTAATGTTGAGACGAAGAAGAAGCGCCCTCCAACAATTCAAAGATTTTCCGAACATGGACAATTACATTAATGCAAAACATATGATTGCACAATCAACAAGATTTTTTAAACAAAGGAAAAAAGAAAAACTCATCAAATTCTGTGCTTCCTTAAACCGAAACTCTAACCTAACCTACGTTTGGGATAAAGTTAAAAAATGTTCAGGCTTAAGCTTAAACAATAATTTTTCTAGAGTTAGCGATGACATACGTTTAGATATGTTAAAGAAAATGGCAGTAATAAGAGCCCGACACCCAGAATTTCACCAGCTTCCAACACCAGATGGCATGGAATTATTCACTGTTAGTGAACTGAAGGTCAGCATACAGGATAAAAGAACCTCGGCACCTGGGTTGGATGAGGTTACATATACAATGCTTTAGAACACACCTGATAAGGTTCTAGAAACTTTAGTCAACATATATAATAGATGTCTAGTAGATGAATCGCTTCCTGTTTCGTGGAAGAGATATAATATTATATGCTTACTCAAACCCAACAAAAACCCAAACACAGTAGATAGTTATAGACCCATTGTTTTGTCTTCATGTTACGTAAAAACGCTAGAAATTATGATCAAGAACAAATTAGAATGGCTAATGGAGAACAAAGAAGTTTTCCCATGGTTTCAAACAGGTTTCAGAAAAGGACAAGCGACATATAACGCTCTAGCTTTACGTACTTCAGATATCTACCTGGCCTTTGGTCAAAACTATTCAGTTCTTGCGGTATTCTTGGATATTAAATCAGCTTATGACCATGTCGACATATACCTATTGTACAATAAATTAATTAACCTTCAAACTCCAATCGAGTTGACAAACCTTATCTTTAAGATACTAAAAAACAGACTCATATATTCAAAAAACGATAACGGCGAAATTCTAGGCCCTTTATTGGCAAATTCAGGTATTCCACAGGGTTCTCCTCTTAGCACCCTTATATTCAACATCTACCTGAGTGATATTTATGATATCCTTCCTGAAGATTTAAATCTTATTGTTTATGCTGATGATATAGTAGTATATGTAAAAGGGAATGACATTAATGAAATGCACAATAAAATTAATCTGGCTATCAATAAAATCGTCAAATGGCTAGAAGAAAACCACCTATTTTTATCAGCTGATAAATGTGAGGCAGTATTTTTTTCGAAAAATTGTAGAATAATACAAACACCTGCAATTAGGCTTGGAAACGACATTATAAGGCATAAAAATGAAGTAAAACACTTGGGCATGATTTTGAATAGGAACCTAAAATGGGATAAACATATAGAAGTTATTCTGAACAAAGCTCAGAAAGGTATTAATATTATGAAGACCTTCTGCAGAGTATGGTGGGGAGCAGATCCCACAACTCTACTAACAGTTTTCAATGCATTAGTTCGATCTCATCTAGATTATGGCTCTATTTTTATCAAACCCAATAATAAAAAATCTTTAAACAAACTAAATACATTACATTATCAGGGTCTAAGAATAGCTCTTGGTTGTATGAAATCCACCCCTATCAATGCTCTCTTGGGAGAAGCGGCAGATATGAACTTGGAACATAGAAGAAAATGGCTAGCTGTGAAATTCCTGTCAAAGATTGTATGCATACAAAACCATCCATTAATTCCAATGTTAATTAGCAATCGAAACTTGTACAATGGAAATGTAGGTTTTTGAAAAAATAAACATTGTCCATATCTTATCCAAGTTCTTAACTACCTTTTACCATACATTACTAAAATTCATAAATCAGAAGTATACCCCACATTTAATATAGAATTCAGAAACCAAATTAGGAATATCAAAATCATTAATCTTGGATTACAGAAAGACGATTTACAGGCTAAAGAAAAATTTCTACGTTCCACAGACAGATATAAGCAATCACATATTTTTACATATACAGATGCATCAAAAAACTCTTCCAAGACTGGGTTCGGAATTTACATACCAGAAATTAATTATAAATACTCTGCTAGATTGCCATCAGAACTCTGCATTTGCACAGCTGAGATTATAGCAATTAATGAAGCTACAAAAGTCATAATAAGAAAAAACATTGAAAAATCTATCATCTTTTCAGATTCCCTTAGTGCTATCACAAAATTAAATAAAACGGTAATCTCCTCCAAAAATGACTACGTTAGTTTACGCACCAAAAGACTGCTTTTAGAAGCCAACGATAATGGTTTTGACATAAAAATCGCCTGGGTCCCAGGTCACTCAAGGATTGCTGGTAATGAGATGGCAGATACTCTGGCAAGCGTAGGTAGTAATTTAAATATCCCCAAAAATATGGACCTAGATGCTCAAGAGGTTATCCCAGATATCAAAAAGAAAATTTTTGAAGAACACAATGCTGAATGGAAGACTTCTCTAAGTAAAGGAAAAAGTTATGCGGAAATAATAAACGAATTCCCCAAAAATAAATGGTTTAACAATTATACATACATTGATAGAAGACACATTACAACCATCATTAGAATGAGAACAGGACACTGCCTTACCAAGAGCCATCTCTATAGAATCGGTATAAAGGAAGATCCTTACTGTGAATGTGGACAAGTGGAAGACTTGGATCACATTTTTCTAGAATGCCCCATAAATGTAATCCCGGGTCATGATATTTATGAAGAATTCAGAAAAACCGGAATATCTCCCCCCCTAAATATTAAAACAATTCTGTCTAATTTAAACAATCAAAACATTAAAATTATTATTCAGTTTTTAAATGTAAATAAAATTAATTTATAAATTTCCTTATTTCAGGAAGCAAATTCATTTTCCTAGTCCTTTATTCAGTTCCAGTTTCCTAAGTCAAATCTCCCACCATTTGAGAGTATGACTTAATTTTTTCCCATTGTTGTGCATGTAGTAACTATCCCCCATTTTATTTTTTACCCAAGCTTTTATCAAATTATTAATATAATAGGTTCTCCACACTCCACAGCACTCAAAATAGTTCCACGATCAGCTGATCCATTCCCATAACCTTTCATATCCCATAACCTGAATTTACCTGAAACCATCAGAAGAAAAAAAGAAGAAGAAGAAGAAATCAGTGGTCGTGACGGGGTCTAGAGCCCGACAAGGTTACGGTCACTTCTAATGTGCTGGCAGAATTGCCCCACAGGGCAGAGCCAATAATAAAAAGAAAGAAAAGAAGTTAAGGGTTAACCTATTAACATTCAATTTTATGGAAATTCAGCTGTCCATATACGGCCATATTGGTTTTTATTTACAACATTTTGATGAGCTCTGGAATTTTCGAATTGATTCATATAATCGGTGACCTTTGGACCCGCCAGATAAGACCAGATTTGACTTTAACCGAGTAGCAGACTATATTTTCTCCACGACCAAAAAGTACGAATAAAAACAAATAAACTCTGTACAAAGCAATTAAGTTATTTATTCGCAATATTCTTAATTTCAGATGGAGTATTATCCGGCTCCATATCTGATTCATCCGAGTTTTCACTCATTTTTTGACTTGCACTAAAATTTGTCTGAAAATAATTATTACAACGTGCAACGCGGCCATTTTTATCTGACACTGACAGTTTCGAAATTCATGGCAACCTATGTCGTTTAGATCAATTACAAAATATTCATTCCGTATCTTGTTATGGAATGAAAATACACGCAAAACGCATAAGAAACTAGTGTTTCAGAATAAATATTCCAACTCAAGAGCGAGAATTTTTACATTCTATTATCAAAAATGATTTTGGAATTATTGCATTCAGTAACGGTCGTGGAGAAATTAATTTTATGATCAGTTAGGATATTGTTTAGCTGTTAATGGAGTTGTTTGAACATTTAATTAATTAATGTTTTTGTGAAAATCTGTAGTCTTAGGTATGCCATGTTAAATTAAAGGCTTAGTAAGAAAAACATAATTGTGTCTTTTATTTTGGATGTGTGATTGCCGGATTGGTGAAACGAAAATGTGTTTTTAATATGAAATAATCTTTCTCCGTCATGTCCAGCTTTACCTTAATTTTTGATAATAGCGTAATAGAAATTATTTGCTGGTGTTTGCTGTATTACCTAAACTATGAAAATTTCGTAATTTTGCCATCACATTCACTTGAATAAGTTAGGATTGGCTTATGAAAATTTATTTAAACTTGGCAAATAGGTTTACTATATCCCCCTTTTCAAAAAATGATAGCACAATTTTTCTCTAAAATGTACAGGGGAGTCAATAATTAGCCACCTCAAAATTTACATGGGATTTCCTGTGTTCAACTAAGCCATTAACGCCGAAATACAAATCAAAATTTAACACAGCTCAGATTGCGGGAACCTACCGGAAAGAGAAGGAACCTCTAGATAATAATGTTAGAGAATTGCTGTTTTAGTATTATTTGCTTGCAACTCTTAATAACTTAACTTGTAAGGTATTAAATATCAAACTGGTTAGAAAACGGGTTTTCTCACACACGTTTTTGCATAATTTTTGATATAAGTTTTTTGGCTTATTTGAAGGGTTCATGCGAAAGCATACTTATCCTTACTCCCCCTTTATTACCAACACAAAAAACTGCAAAAACTATTTTGTAAAATTGTGTATGGATAAATGTTCTTTTCAGAGGATACAATTTGGATATGTCTGGTTTTGCGTACATCTGATTAAGAAAACTGGTAATAAATTAATCATAGTATTCCTAATTTACTGTTTCTGTTATTCCGCAGGTTTTTGATATCCTTTGGTCAGATCCCCAGGAAACAAAGGGCTGCATACCAAATACTTTACGAGGTGCTGGAACATACTTCGGTCCAGATGTTACAAAAAAAATATTGGAAGAAAATCGACTCTCGTTTATCGTCAGATCACACGAATGTAAACCTGATGGTTACGAAATGTGCCATGATAATTTGGTAGGAATAAACATTTTTTTAATTTGCATGTTTTAAAATATTGAAGTAGACATTTTTATACTCAAAAAAGAGCAGATTCGTTTTTTTACCATTATTTCACTCACGGCATCAAATTACACTATTTTTGATAAAATCACTGTTTCGTCGTTCTTTATTTGAGTGTTTTTTTATTAGCAAATTCAGTGGTTCATTCACCCAGCCAGTGCTTTTTCCAGTAGCCGATCTAAGTTTTCCTATGTATAGGGTGTCCAGTTTTCGATGGTTTTACGGGGTATCTTTTTTTGTTATTAGTAAGGATAGAAGGATACGGTTTTCGCAGCACTATGCTAACTTTTGTGAAACAAAAAATGCCCCGATCCAAATTTATTAGTCCCCCTTGTTTTTGATGTAATTAATAATGAAAAGTTTTAATTTTGGGCCACCCCATATTTAGGTTACATGGTAGCTTATCAAGTAAATGTTCTTTTTGTGGTTTTTGCGTAGACTCCAGTGGCGTACTCAGATTTTTTGTACGTTTAATAGTTTCCGAGAAAAAAACTTGCCTATTTCTTAAATAAATAAATAAATATAATATAATTTAGTTTATAACAAACTTCTGAGAAATATATAATACCTTATTTTTATTTTTGATATTAAGCACGGAATTTACGTTTCATTAAAATATGTACATTTTTTGTTAGTAGGCCATGACGGGTATTTAAAAAAAGAAAAAGAAGTCATTTATGTCATATTGAAAACTTCTTTAGTTTCTGTTAGCGTATTGAGGTTCTCTAAGTTGTTTTAAAATATCTAATTAATAGTTGAAAAAGTTCAAAAAATAGTCCATACTTTCAGTGGAGTCAATGTAATATGAAATAAAACAATGCAGTCTTCCTCCACAGTTTAATTGTTAACATAAAAGTTATTAGATTCCCGACATGTTTCGAGCACTTAAGTACTCATCTTCAGGGGATACCAACATCGAGTTTAACTTCGAAATAATAAGTTGTCTCAAATAAATGAGTACAACAGAAAGGATGGGGACTTGGTGCATTAAATGGTTAAATAAATTGAATGAGAAGTAAAGTTAAGATTAAGTTTTGTAATATAGATAAGTGTAACATATTTAAGTATGATAATAGAAGATTATGACATCTGAAGGTAATTAAAGAAAAGTTTGTTTAAAAATTAAGAATCATGGGCTTGTGTGGTTAAGTTTAGAGGAGTAACACATAATTATGTTAAGTTAAATAAAGAAATAATGTGAACTCTGGAGGAGAGAAGTTTTCTTTTAATTTTTCAAATCATAGGTTTTATTTTAAAAGAAAAAAATTTTAATTATAAGAATATTGTAAAAACTAATGAAAGATTATTAAATGAGAGGGGTTTGTCTTAATTTAGCTTATGTGATAATACGGGGCTTTGCCCTATATTTTAGAAGAATGATAAAGCATGATCATTTTTTAGAAAGGTTTTTTAAAAATATGAAAAACTTTTTTTAAAAATTTCAAAAATTTTTAAAAGTTCAAAAAAAAGATTCAATATAACCTTAGTGCGAACACAACCGCGGTACTTCCGCAAAACGTGGGAAAATAAGTGAAAAATCTAATTAATAGTAAAAAATCAATTTGTCCTAATTATGACAGAGAATGTAAACTTTGAAAATAATGAAAAATACGACATGCTCGTTTGTTATGTCCATTGTAATGAAAATGCAGATGACGCATTAGAAGCGTATTTCAATAGGTCAATATACGCCTTTTTGTAGAATCTCTATGAAGATTTATTAAATTTCTTAAATTACTTGTAGATATCCCGAAAGACGATAGCCGGATAAAAATTTTTTTCTAAGGATGAAATCAAATTTAATTGAATACGGTTCATTTTCTAAACCTGGGCCTAAAATCTACAACAAGGAAAACCGCCAGACTAATGAAATAAATGTTTTAACTTCAGTTGAAACATATTCAACTAGTTCTTCTTGCAGAACGGTTGAAGGTTCAGTCGGAGTAGTTACATCAAGAGTTCAAACAATCCTAAAAAAACCCCATTTTAAGCCATATAAATTCCACCAAGTACAAAACTTACATTCTGGAGATGCACAGCGCCGTATTAAGTTCTGTAATTGGTATTTACAAAATATCAGCAGGGAAAATAACTTTCAAAGAACCGTTATATGGTCCGATGAGGCTCATTTTATCAGTGCTGGTATATTTAATCGGCACAATACGAGGTCTTGGTCTCAGGAAAATCAGCCTGTAATATTTCCACTCGAGCGGCAAGGCAGGTTTGGCTTTAACGTTGCATATTTAATACTAGGAAGCAAAATAATTTATAATATTTTTGAAGGCAGCCTTAATGCAAATAAATATTTGGAAATTCTGGAAAACGTTGTGCCAGAGATAATAGATATAAATATTAGATATATAAAATTAAAAACTTGCATCTGCAACAAGATGGAGCACCCGCTCACAAATCGCTAATTATCAGGGCCTACTTAACCAATAATTTTCCAGGCCACTGTAAGATCAATACCAAACAGTTGCAGATTTAAGAAATGCCACTGAAAGAGCATTTAGGGAGTTACAAACTCGGTTTTTTATTATTTTAAATTCATAAAGGCGATTAAGAACTATGTGTGAAACATGCCTAAGGCATAATGGAGATCAATTTGAGCAATAATTATGAGAAAGTTCTATAAATTTTTAGCTTTTGTTCCTAATCTTTTACGTAGTATAACACAATTCGATTTATGCATTGCTATTATTTTTACTGAAATATAACTGCTTATTAGATTAAGGAGTCCAAAATATATTTCTTCTGCATTAATTATCAAACCAGTAATAGTTTTTTTAAATATCAGTCATGGCCTACTAACAAAAAATGTATACCTTTTTATTAAAACGTACATTTCGTGCTTAATATTAAAAATAAAAATAAGGTATTATATATTTCCGAGAAGCTTGTTATGAACTAAATTATATTATTTAAAAATATATAGGGTGACCCATTTAAAAAACAGCAATATTGTTTTTTTTCTCGGAAAATGTTGAACGTAGAAAAAATACGAGTAAGTCACTGGATTCTACGTAAAATGCTACAAACAGAACATTTGTTTTCTTGTTGATAAGCTACGGGGTAGCCTAATAATGGGAGGTGTCCCAAAATGTAAAATTTTCAAAAACATCCCCTATATCAAAAACAAGGAGGACTAGAAAAATTCTGAATACGGCATCTTTTGTTTCACAAAAGTAAGCACAGTGCTGCTAAAATCGTATCCTTCTATCTTTACTAATGACGGAGATACCCCGTAAAACCATCGAAAACTGGACACCCTGTACATGTTTGCGTTAAACTTGATTAGTTATTTAAGCTAGTAAACTTCGATAATTATGGTTTTGGTTGCCAGAGCAATAAGTGAATATCAGACGTGACATTTCTAGAAAGGCACAATGAACGGAGAAAACTCACGTTTTGTGCCAAAAAATCAACAAAAATTGAACGAGCAATTAAAACCGTAGTTCTTGTAAATAAAGACAAAATCATCAATGTGGAAGCAATTCATGGATTTTTGTTGGTGCAAACTAGTTCCACACTAAACTTAGCGAATATTATGGAGGATATTGCCTATAAAATAAAAAAGAAGTGGCGAAGAATATAAAGAGCACTGCGTTTGTCATTTGAAATATTATAGCAAAAATGCTGTTTCAGCATTGGTCAAACAAGTTAAACAAGAGCAAATAAAAATGACTTCCCACTCCAACAGCTAGTCAAACCGTATCTCCAACTGGATGCTTACCATCATTTATCCATTTTAGAAAATTGGAAAAAAATCTGAGGAGAATGGGATGTGTCCAATAACAGGCACCATCGTTAACCATTTACTTTACTTTACTCACCATGAACGTTTCGTTAAAAAACAACTTATATACAGGGTGTTTCCTAACCTCTCTGAAAAAATGAGGGAGGTGAATCCTTACCTTATTTTAAGATGAAAATGTGGTATAAAACTTTTTCGCATGTCGCTTCTTTTTCGAAATACAGGGTGTTAAAAAAAATTAGTAAAGCAATAATAATCATTTTAATAATTGACTTAAAATCTTTTAATAATGAACTCACATGTGAACAAAAGTCAAATAAATTGCTGAAAATGTCCTCCATGAGCCAGAGTAGACACCCATGTACACGACGTGCTAAATTGTCTCTTACGTGTTGGAAAATTTCGGGACTGGCGCGAATCGTATTAAAACCATCAATAATACGCAGTCAAAGGTCTTCTTCAGTTTTAATAGGAGTAGTATAAAGTAGCATAAACGAGTTGTTTAAGGTGACCCCAGAAATAAAAATCCAATGGATTCAGATCCGGCAAACGGGGTGGCCATGGGTGAGGTCCTCCTCTACCTATACAACGAGCAGGATATTGTTGATCTAAATAGTTTCTAACACGTACTGCAAAGTGAGGGGGAGCGCCGTCATGCATGAACCACATTAAAGTTCTCGTTCTTAATAGCACTGCTTCCATCAATTCTGGCAATTCATCTCTAAGGAAGTTGTAATAGACATCATCAGTAAGTCGATTTGGAAAAAAATACGGTCCAACTAAGCTATCTCCAATAATCCATGCCCAAATATTAAAAGAAAATGTATACTGGTGATGTCCTTCGATGATAGCATGAGGATTATCTTCCGCCCAAATATGGTTGTTGTAAAAATGTATGATTCCTTGTCTGGAAAAATTCGCTTCATCTGTAAATAGTTTTTTTGCCGAAAAATGTGGGACCCTTAAAGAATTTTGTTGAAACCAGTTACAAAGATTAACTTGAGCTGGAAAGTCTCTAGACATCAAAGCTTGCACTCTTTCTACGTGATAAGGATAAAGTAAATAGTCCTTGAAGATACTCCATACTGTTTTGTAACTTACATTCAACTCGTTCCCGATTTTCCTCGTACTAGTGCCTGTAGATTCTTGCACCATGTTTAAGACCTCTTCCTCAAATTGTACGGTTCTAACTGTAAGTGGTCGGCTGCCTATTTTGCTTTTTGCAAAGCTAGCTGTTTTCTCTAACCTGAGGTGTACTTTTGTAAATGTTTCCGAGCACGGTACTCGTCTATTAGGAAAACGTTCTGCATATAAACGTCTCGCCTCTAGCGCATTTCCATTTGCCAAACCGTACATAAAATGAATTTGAGCCATTTCTTGATTGGTAAACTCAGCCATTATGAAAAGTATGTAATGTAGTACAAATAAATTCAAAAACAATTCAAAAGGATATTATTTGAAAGATGTTAAACAGGAGACAAATGTTACGGATAAAATAAATATGGTTGCCATGGAACCAAGCAAAGCCAACTCGTATCATTTGACGCAACATAATAATAGAAATACGAAAAATAACTAAAAAATTAAGGTACGCTTTTACCCAGATCCCCGCCAATGAAGTAATTGTATAATTTAAAACTGACCCAAAGTAAAGTGCACTAATCCCTTATGTTTAACAAATATCATTAGAATATCGTTTGGCAGTAATTAATAAAATTTAAAAAAAATACAAATTTTTTTTTCAACACCCTGTATTTCGGAAACGAAGCGACATGCGAAAAACTTTTATACCACATTTTCGTCTTAAAATAAGGTGAGGATTCACTTCCTTCATTTTTTTAAAGAGCTTAGAAAACACCCTGCATAATAATTTCCTAGCACTTGATTTAGTAACTTGTTTGTTATTTTTTGTTAATTACTGAGTTCTAATTAAAAATGGTGACTTTCATTATACCGAGTGACTATAAACCTACTAGTAAGGCCACCATTTTAAAATGACTATGGAAAAAATTTGAAATTTTGGATATGGTTAAGTAACAACAAATAAACACAACTGAGAGTTACTTTTGGTTTCACCGGAAACGCCTCAACCATTTTTTTTATTTTAAATGAAATTCAATGTGAATTATTGCAGTTTTTAATTCTGCTAAATTTTTGAACAGTTTTTAAATTAAAGAAAGATGTTTGTCCCTTTTCTTTTACACGTGGCGACATCTCGTAGCAATCGAGCTATCCACCCAACCAGACCAGCGAGGTCTTAGAGAAGACCAAACGCTGGAATGGATCCCGCATAAGCAGGTATCTAATGTCAGGTGGCGCTGAAAGCCATTCGTCGAATTCTGTGAACCGAAAACGTGATATTAAAGAAAGATGTTTGTCCCTTTTCTTTCCGTCAGACCCAATCCTTGGACGCGTTTCGCCGTATTACGGCTCATCGGCAAGGCTATAGAGTCTGACGAAAAGGAAAGGGACCTTATAGTGTTTCCAACACATAATGTATAAATACATATGCGAGATGTTACACGTGGCGACATCTCGTAGCAATCGAGCTATCCACCCAACCATATATATTTATACATTATGTGTTGAAAACACTGTAAGGTCCCTTTCCTTTTCGTCAGACTCTATAGCCTTGCCGATGAGCCGTAATACGGCGAAACGCGTCCAAGGATTGGGTCTGACGGAAAGAAAAGGGACAAACATCTTTCTTTAATATCACGTTTTCGGTTCACAGAAACCGACGAATGGCTTTCAGCGCCACCTGACATTAGATACTTGCTTATGCGGGATCCATTCCAGCGTTTGGTCTTCTCTAAGACCTCGCTGGTCTGGTTGGGTGGATAGCTCGATTGCTACGAGATGTCGCCACGTGTAACATCTCGTATATGTAATTTTTATATTATATGTCCTATTCCTAAACTCAATAGTTTTTGACTTCCAAAGTTGACATTAATTTGGATTTTACAGAAAATGCATGTAGGTACGAACAGCCAAAACAAAATCTGCTAAAAACTTCTAAAAAATTAAAATTTTTGTGACGTCGATTTTTAAATTTTGATGGACTACTATACATAACCGAATTAGTTTAAAACGACGCGGTCCAATCCTACTGTTCTCCTCTATCCATCCATATCCTTATCTTAACATTTCATACAACAATTTTGACATTCATTTGGATTTTACAGAAAAACCACGTATACTCTTTGCAAAACAATTTCCATTGCACGTCATATCCTTTGAGTGACGTCCGTTATCAACAGTGTTGCCAGCTTGTAATCAAAATACCCGACTGAGGGAATTACACTGTTTTCTCTTTTCATAGAAACAAGATAAATTAAAAAAAAATAAACACAAATTTTTATTTTTAACATTTTTCAGGATGACTACATATACCTAAACTTTATTGGAATAGTAACCTAATTTGATTGTTGCTCTTTTTATGTATGCTTTGGCTGTTAATCTATTTTATTTTTGCGTATTTCAATAAAAATAGGCGAGGCAAATATATACCTAAAATTGCACGAAGATATAATAATAAAGACTCTGATATTTTTACTTTTTGGGTTTCAATATTAAGAGTAATAAAAATAACAATACAAAGATGTATCATCAGCTATCATCCAAATCACTTGAATCACTCGTCTCATTTAATTTAATATTAATGGATGAATGTTCAGTCTATCTAATACATGTTCTCTTTCATACCATTATAATACCTCGCTAACTGTGTGCCTAATTTAATCTTTCCACACATCAGGAGTAGCAATAAGCAATAATTCTTTCCACATATTCATACAATAAGTTTCTGTACCGCCATCTTGACCAATATGTGTGTTATAATAATAATTTTTAGTAATCCCCCAAATATGTTCAATCGGATTGAACATACAGTGGTTGGAAGAAGCCGTAAAACTTTTTGTCCATATTGCTCAGCCAGGTCATCAATTAAATATTTTTTTTTGTAGCTTACGTCTAAAAAGAATTTAGGTTTAATATTTAGGAATATGTTAAAAAAAAGGGCATACAAAATCTGTTTTACCAACCTATTAACGATTTGTAAAAGTTCGGCTTTAAACATTGTATAATCAAAATTTATTTTATTGGTAGTTAACAACTCTTGAATTGCAGCTTTATTTCATTGCGTGTTAGGTATATTTGTTAACAACATGCTATGGTATGGGGTGTTGTTTATTACAATCACAGATAGCTTTGTTCAATTTTTCAATAATTGGTTTTCAAACCACTGTAAAAAATGTTGCTGATTCATTTCTCCTTGGTAGTCACTTCGCGTAGTTTTAGAAGAAAAAATTGCCTCTGCGCCCTCAACACAATCATCTTCACTACAAGCATGAAGTATTATGTACCTAGAAAAATATGTTTTACTTTGGTAAATTTCCCATACTTTATATATTTGTTTACTGCTTACCTTTTACCAACTTTAGTAGATCTAGCACTTCTTTTATTTTCATCTTGCCAAGATTGACCTATGGTGCCGTTCTGAAAAATCCATATTTCATCAAAGAAATCAAATTAGTAAAAGGATGCTCCTTTTTCTTTCATATATTCTTTCAAAAATACCAGTCGTTTGAAAACTACATGGGAAAGTTCCATAAGCCTTCGCCTCGGTTCATCTTTTTTCCATCCGAAGCCTATTTCCGTTAAAAGGCTTCTTAAAGAGTTAAGACAACCATCAAACAGTTTGTCTATAAATTTCTCACTTAAATTTGTCAAAGTTATATGACGTTCTAAAAAAAGTTACAGCTTAAACATAAACAATGCAAAATATTATAGTTTTTGCATAATACAACTTACTTCTTTCGTACATTCCATAAATAGTGTTACGGATAGAACTTATATCCCATCTTGACACATTTAAAACTATATTTGCATGAGAACGTTTCTTTTTAGGTGATTATAATAATTAATTTTCCTTAACTGTTGTTAAAACTGCGCTTACAGTGGAGATAATCAAATTTAGGGCAGCTGGTACAAAAAAAAATTAGTAAAGTAGAAATAACATAGGTAGACCTTAACATAATCTTTAAAGTTACTGCTCTAACTACTGTCAAGGGTAACAATGGGCCATTGTTGTTAAGTTCTTCCTGAAAATAGATTACCAGAGGCGTTATTAGCTCTGTGTGCCGTCTATTTATTGCCATGCTTCGGCATTTTTCAGAAATAGTAAACAACATAATCGACACAGATATGATTGTGCACTTTTGTTCTTAAAAGAACAGTTTATAATGCTATTTATGAAAAGATCTGATGTTTTTGTTAAAAAATAGATGCACAACAACACGAGACCACAGAACAATAAAGGTTAGTTTTTTACGAAATGTGAACAAAACGTCAAAACAGACCAACGAACCAGCTGGCGCCACCAGTTGACAGTTCTGTTGCCAACTGTCGGCCAATAAGATTCAAATTATAATAATTTTTGCAAGCTTAAATAAATAAAATATTTGCCATGAGTTGGTTTGTATCAAAGAAGAATACTTGTTAAGTTTTTAGTACATTCAATGTCGCATGTTTTCTTACGGATTTGCAATTATCAGCTGATTGATGAAGTGCATCGGAAATTATTTTGCAAGAACTACCTATAGCTACAAGCAGCCAAAACAAATTGTGCTATAAACTTCCAAGAAATTGAAGTTGTTGGACCGTTGATTTTCTAACTTTGATCGATAATTATTGTATCTAAACAAACTGAGTTTACAACAATACTCTCCAATCCAGCTTTTCTCCTCTATCCATACATATCCTTATCTTAACAACTATTTTGACATTAATTTGGATTTTACAAAAAAAACACGTAGGTACAAACAATCAAAACAAAGTGTGCTAAAAGCTTCTAAAAATTTAAAATTTTTGTGACCTCGATTTACAAATTTTGATCGTTTACTGTATGTAAACAGACTTAGTTTACAACAACTATGTACAATCCTACTTTTTTCCTCTATCCATCCATATCCTTGTCTTACCATTTCGAACAACTCTAAATACAATAACTTTTTTTTATTAAACCCCTCCATATTTAACAGTGGTGTCTAATTTTTATTATAAAAATCAAGTGAGCCATGGCACGGGTTGCTAAGGGTTTCAAAAACAATTGCATTTTGACGGATAATAAATTAGTTATCTGTGTGCTTGGCGTAAATCGTTGTAAATTAATTGTTGTTAGATGTTAATTTCACGGTATTTTGTTGTTGTTAATTGTAATAATTATCTCTCTAAAATGACAAGACATTTTACGAGAGCCGAACCAATAGACATGCGTCTCTTCTACGGCGAGTCTTTGCAAAATAAAAGGCGAGCCTAAACACTACACACAGAAAGATATCCCGAGAGAAACCATCCATCTGAAGCATATTTTTAATGACTTGTTAATGCAGGTTAGGGAGGTTAAAACGGTTACCCCACGGAATGAAAACGAAGAAAAATTTATTATTTTTACAGAAGCTAAAATATACGTTCTGACTTGTGTGAATGCCGATCTCAACATTACTACGCGTTAAATAAAAAATGATATCGGGGTTAACATGAAAAGTGCAAGAAATACTTTGACAAAGCATGGCTATAAACCCTACAAATATTAAGTCATCGTCATTTGGGTAATAACGATTTTGCTAGACGAGTTCAATATTGTCAGTGGATTATGGAAAATAATAATAATAATAGTTTCAGCAAAACGATATTGATTTCGAATGAGTCCCGCTTTACTGATTTGGGCATATGTTAGATATTGGGCGGCACAAAGTCGGTACAATATCAGAGAAGGCGCATTCCAAGAAAGATTTGGTGTGAATGTGTTGTTAGGTGTTTTGGGAACTAGGATTGTAGGAAGAATATTTTTTTATTATCGACTGCCAGTGCACATCCCTATAGGCAGCAAGAGGTCTCACATCTCAACAAAGACATGGAAGAAATTCTCTCTTGAGGTGACAGTAACCACGCAGAATTTAATGCTAAAAAAACACAGGCGTCAGTTTTTTCTAAAAAAAGTTAATGTTGAAGAACCGGATATAGTCACGGCGGGACACTCAATTCCCTTAGCTTCATCAATTCATTTATTGGGCGTCAATTTGGATAGTCATATGTCTTAGCATAGCCATTGCTAAGGCAGCCTCGCAGAAGCTTGGAATACTTTTCCGAACTAAGAACCTCTATACACCCAAACAACTTTTGATGCTCCATAAAGCCCAAATTCGACCATCGCTGGAGTACTGTTCGCACATTTGGGGCTCTGCTCCTTAACATACTCTGAGATTGCTAGATTCCATTCAAAGAAGAGCCATTTGCTTGATCGGTGACCATGATCTGACAAACAACCTGGAAAGTCTTGAACATCAGTTTTCAGTTAATGTATGGGGGTATATGACTTCCAGAGGGCTAGGAATATGCCACCGAATTCGAGGAAGATTTAATACTCAAGCTTATATACACATCCTACAAAATGTTGCCATCGGTAAACAATATATTTCAACAAGAAAATTTTATATACCAGCATGACAACTGCCCCGTCCATACAGCAAGAAGAAGAGTTTCGAACTATATATCGTGAAAGAAATTAACAAGAACAATGATTTGCATCCTCCAAACAGTGACGATTTGTGGAATAAAATTGAAGAAACCTGGAATACCTACAATTTTCATCACGCCTAAATGCTGGTGGCATCAGACGTTTAAACTTATTAGTGGAAAAAAAATGGTGCCACTTCAAAATATTAAACCAATGTTTTTTTTTTTAATATTTGAATAATCTGTTTTATATTTAATTTTGAAGTCATGTATTGTATATCATTATCTTGATTTTCGTTTGAAATTTTTCTTCTGCCGCTTCCAGTCTTTCTTTCCAATGATCCTGTATTTTCGCATTTAGTTCTGGGGCTTCTTTGTATAGTGCTTCTTGGTTTCCCAACTTGCTCAACTATCTAGGAATACTTTCTTCAAATAAATAATTTTATATATAGCCTTTTTTCTATCATTACTGAAATAAGAAACGCAAGGTATAAAGGTGAGATAATTGTAAAAAGCCCAGTTTACCAAAATATTCAAATATAGCATAAAATAAAAACCTCAGTGTACGAAATTTTATTTCCGTCACTACTGTACATCTTAAATGTCTGAAATACGGAATTTTTAAAAACTATCATTGCAATTTAGATCAAATTTACAATGCAACCTGTAAGTTGTCCACCCTGTTTAATAGGTCCTGTCATTGAAAATTTACATTTTATTGCTCTCTCGCATTAAGAAACAAAGTTATTTGAAAAGTACTAAAATTTGGGTAAATAATATTAAGTATCCTTTCTTTTTTGCGTGCACAGTAGTTTTAAATCGATTAGTCTTAAGAACAGTGTTTTAAATTGTCTCTAACTAACTATAGTATAAAAACCGATATAAAAAAATTAGGTATATTTTGACTCGGCCCCTCCCTATTTCTGGCGTCACTTTTAGTTTGTTGATATTTTATTCAGAATAGTTCGATCCAGCCTGTAAAGGTTACTAAAATACCTATATTTCAAGTTTCTATCTTTATTAGTTTGGAAAATATTAAGAAAAAGGGAAAATATAGGATAAAATGTTACATCACCTTCGGACCCTATTGTGATATGATTTACCCGATCCCTAATTATTGACTATACCTTTTATGGCACCCTGTATAGTAGTAGTAGTAGTACTAGTGGACGGGGAGGCTTTGACGCCAAGCAAGTAGGCCAGTTTTTACCCTTTTTGCCAACCACGTTTTAACGTCTGGGTAACGTCAGCCAGGCGGGACCTACAGTTTAACGTGGGTTCCGAACCACAATATACCCGACAGATGTTATTCTCGGCACAGTATATTTACGGTCTTGTTATTATTAACGTCACTTTGCTCACCACAAATTTCGACGAGCCGGCCCTTAAACGTCCTTGTGTGCAGCTAAGGGAGTTATGTATGTCGCGGGGACCCTCGAACCATCCGGAACAGCATCAGACCCGTGCACTCAAGACCCCGCCGCCAATTCTCTGGTCAAGGTTCTTACCTCAACCATACGACTATCAGGCAGTGTCCGAGATACACCATCCGCACCACTGATCATCCTTCATTTGGCTCAAGGGTCCCTCCTTCGACAACATGCCGTTTCTAGAGTACCCACTAGACTGAAGTGCCGTTGAGAATTTGTCGGTGTGTGTTGCATACGCAACACTACGTAGTGTGGTGACCCGGGCCCTGCAAACTGAGAAAGTCTGCTGGGCCAGCCCGGGCTTGAACCAGGTACCTGCAGCATGGGAAGCGAGAATGCTGCCACGCGACTAGGCCGTCACCGCACCCTGTATAAAAAGTTTAAACAATATTTTGAATAAATATTTTTTATTAAAATTAATTCGTAATACCTACCTAATAATTTTTAGATAATCACGATATTCTCAGCTTCCAACTACTACGAAGTCGGTTCCAACAATGGTGCCTATCTAAAATTGGTCGGTCTAAATCTAGAGCCACATTTTGTTCAATATATGGCCAATGCTGGTAGAAGAAAACTGAACTTTTTTCAAAGAATGGGTTTGGTAGAATCCGGGGCTACAAAGGAGTTACAAGTACAAATTTTAAATAACAGACAACAAATTGAAGAGGAGTTTGCCAAGTTAGACCCAGAAAACTCAGGTAAAGAGGGTAAAACTCAACATACCAAAATACTATATTATTGTAGCCAGTATGAAAAGTAGTAGAGGAAGGGACCTGATTATCGGACACTTTTCTTTAGTTGGATTATTTTAGTTATGTTTAAAGGTGTAATTATGCCTCCTTAGGACTTTATCTAGCGTTATTATGTTTAAAACATTTAAAACTATAAACAAACTTATTTGTTTAAATTACTTGTAAAAATTGAAATATCTGTTTGAAAAAAGCAAGACTTTCAATATCCGATATTTTATCCACTTAACCCTATTCCCAGAGGATGTCTTCTTTTTCGAATTTTGGGCAGTTCTCATAACTCTCCCAAAGTATTAACCGTAACAGTTACAACAAAATATCAAAAATTCAGTTACCCAAAATAGTTGTTGTTTTTTGTTATAATTTAATACAATTATTGTTATTAATTTCCTATGGCTTCAAAGTCTTAAATGTACAGAACTAAATGAAATGAAAATATGAGAACCATCAATTTTATGACTAGGTTCTGAGAAAAATTATAGGATCGGTATAACATCAAATATTTTGTTATAAAGTGTAGAAGATGTACAGGGTGTTCGCGTATATTTAGCCCAATAGATATCTCCATTATTATTGGTTTTAGAGAAATGGTTAAATTAGCAAAGTTATAGCATTTTCACCGAACCTTCAGAAAACGAAATGAACAAAAACAACTGAGTATTGGAAGTGACAGTTCTTTAAAATGGAATACTCCCTATTTTTTCATTGTATCCGTTAAAGAATTTTATCCTCTTTTTAAATATACAGGGTGTCCGGATAAGGATACGGAGCGGCCATATCTCGGAAACGATACGTCCCACAGATCTGAAAAAGAAGCTCTCATCATATAAACTGCCAAGAGAAGTTCATTCAAAATAATTTTAAGTTTTGGAAATTGCCGCAAGAGGGCGTAACGGCTTATTTATTTTCTAAAGTTCATTTTACGGCAAAAAATGCCACTTAACCGTAGAAAAGCAAATAAATAATTAAAATCAGTAGATTGTTTACTACAACTTTTGTTATTGTTATTTTTTTGAATCTCGCCTAATAAAGGAGTGGGGGAAGCCTTTAGAACATTTTTCAAAAACTGTCATTATGTCGTTATCCTTCAACGGATTTTCTATAACTTGGACTTTGAAAGGGAATTCCTTGGAGTTTAAATAAATGATTCAGGAATTGTCACAAGTTTCCTGATACAATTTTAAGATGGCGCTGTTATTCAATCTAACTTATTTTTTTATTTTTCTCGGTATTTGCAAATTGGATGGTATAATTTTTTTCGGTAGTAATAGGAGACAATTTGCATAGGGAACGATTAGTCCAAACCGCAAATCGATATCACCAGGGGTTTAAAAGTTATTTTGATTTTTCTTTAAAAAATGATACAGTTTCCATTTACCAAGATAACAACTAATTTCATGGCCTACTGTTTAATAAACTATAAAATATATAATAAAAGTTTAACGAGTCAAAGAAACATCAATAACACTGAATAAAATATGAATATTATGATATGAGATTATGAAAAACTGCACAAATCTTAAATCTAGAAACAATTGGCAATTTAGCAAGACAACAATAATTACAAATGTTTAAAATATTTTCCGTCACTTCCTAAGCTCTTAGTTATTCTTCTTTCAGTGAAAAACACACTTGCCTCTTGCCTCAATTTCAGCCGTGGATAAGCTTTGAACGGCATTTCATATCCTTTCCATCATGTTTTCGCCTAAATTACAAGTTCCAAGTTGGCCATGGAAAAAAACAAATTAATAATTTATTGTGACAAGCTGTTGATGAGTTTTAAACGTCAAGCATCTTATAATATTAAGCATTGTTTTTTACATTTATATTGCAATGCCGTTTACTAACGCAGAAGCGTATGATATGTTGAATATGTATTTTCAATCTCTTGAAAATGCTGTAATAGCGTCGCGAGAGTATGCAATGCGATTTCCACAAAGAAGACACTATTCTCGAGAAGTATTCTCAAGATTAGCTCGACGATTAAGAGAAACTGGTAATGTGCAGCCCATTCAACGACCCTTACGCATTCGCAGGACACGTAATGAGGTAAATATTATCAACGTTTTGGCTTACGTTCAATACGATCCCACTTTAAGCACCAGAAAAATTTCCCTTGACTTGGGGGTTCCAAAAACAAATGTCCACGAGATTTTACAAACTAATAGTATGCACCCTTACCACATCGTTTTACACCAGGCATTGAACGATACTGATTATGATCGTCGATTGGATTTCTGTCACTGGCTATTAAATATGATTAGGGAAAATCCAAATTTTCTTTGACGGATATTATGGACAGACGAGGCCACTTTCACTAACGCTGGGGGTGTGAATTCGCATAATATGCACTATTGGTCTGAGCAAAACCCTCATTGGATGAGGCAAGTAGATTTTCAAAACCGCTGGAGTTTAAATGTTTGGTGCGGGATATTGGAAGGAAAAATTATCGGTCCCCATTTTTTTGACCAAACCCTTAATGGAGCAAGATTTTTAGATTTCTTGGCCACTTTCCTTCCACCTCTTTTGGAAGAAGTCTCCTTACAAACGAGAACAAACATGTGGATCCAACTTGATGGTTGTCCGGCGCATTACTATCGTAACGTACGCCAATACCTAGAAGAGCAATTTGCGCATCGTGTAATTGGAAAAGGAAGCTTGTTTCCCTGGCCGGCTCGTTCACCGGATCTTACTTGTCTTGATTTTTACCTATGGGGTAGGTTAAAAGATATGGTTTTCCAAGACAGACCAACAACAAGGGAAAACATGATGGTAAGGATAACAAATGCCGTTAGAAACTTATCCACGGCTGAAATTGAGGCAGCCGTATTATCAACTAACAGAAGAATAATTAAGTGCTAACAAAATGACGGAAAACATTTTGAACATTTATAATTATTATTGTTGTCTCGCTAAATTGCTAATAAAATTGTTTCTAGTTCTAAGATTTGTGCACTTTTTCATAGTCTAAGTCTCATAATATGATATTATAATAATATTCATATTTTATTCAGTGTTATTGATGTTTCTTTGACTCGTTAAACTTTTATTATAAATTTTATAGTTTATTAAACAGTAGGCCATGAAATTAGTTGTTATCTTGCTTATTAGGGGTATACCGGGTACCGGTAAATGGACACTGTATCATTTTTTAAAGAAAAATCAAAATAACTTTTAAACCCCTGGTGATATCGATTTGCGGTTTGGACTAATCGTTCCCTATGCAAATTGTCTCCTATTACTACCGAAAAAAATTATACCATCCAATTTGCAAATACCGAGAAAAATAAAAAAATAAGTTAGATTGAATAACAGCGCCATCTTAAAATTGTATCAGGAAACTTGTGACAATTCCTAAATCATTTATTTAAACTCCAAGGAATTCCCTTTCAAAGTCCAAGTTATAGAAAATCCGTTGAAGGATAACGACATAATGACAGTTTTTAAAAAATGTCCTAAAGGCTTCCTCCACTCCTTTATTAGGCGAGATTCAAAAAAATAACAATAACAAAAGTTGTAGTAAACAATCTACTGATTTTAATTATTTATTTGCTTTTCTACGGTTAAGTGGCATTTTTTGCCGTAAAATGAACTTTAAAAAATAAATAAGCCGTTACGCCCTCTTGCGGCAATTTTCGAAACTTAAAATTATTTTGAATGAATTTCTCTTGGCAGTTTTTACGATGAGAGCTTTTTTTTTCAGATCTGATCGTCGGATACTTGAGGATGAAGAACTTGCTGTTCTTTTATATTTTCAAGGTAATTTTTATTTGTTTCTATATTCGCTTCGCATCATTTAGAAGCTTAATTTGTTTTCAGAAAATCCACAAAATTCGATAAGGAACTGTGCAAGATATCTTGGCAAATGTTGCACAGTAGTTTTTAAAATTTTGAAACGGCATAAATTCCACAACTTTAAATTCAGAAAAGTTCAAAAATTAACACAAGAATAGAAGCAAAGACGTTTGGAGTTGTGCCGTCACATGACAAACATCCTCAACAATAACGCCAATTTGTTTGAGAACATTATTTGGACCGATAAATCTTCTCTTAATACGGCTTAAGCTCCAAATCGCAAAAACACACACTTCTGGGCACCGCAGAATCCGCATCCTACAGTTAAAATGATACGTTCTGGGTGAGTATCAGTAAATGTGTGGTGCAGCATAGTGCAAAACAGAATAATCGGTGCAATTTTCATTGATGGATCTTTAAATGTAGTTAGATATCGTGAAATGCTTGCACATGAAATAGAGGATATTCTTGAAACTTTTCCTCTAAACGTCGCAAGGAATTTTATATGGCAATAAGATTGTGCTCCATGTCATAGTGTTCTTCCAGTTAGAGAATGCCTTAATGAGAATTATGACATTTGGATTGATCGTAGAGGGACGACTGAATGGCCTCCCAATAGTACCGACTTAACACCATTAGACACATTTCTTTGGGGCTACCTCAAAGACAAGATATCTGCATCCAGACCAAATAGTGTTGCCGATTTGCAGGAACAAATCCAAAGTGAAATTGACTTTCTAAACTTCGGTAGGCCAGATATGATTGATAATGCAATTGAAAAACTAGAAGAGGGTTACCAATCCTGCACTTTGATGAACGGTGGCCGTTTTGAGCAATTATAAAAATAATATATATGTTGTGTTATGTTTTAATTTCGTTCCAAAACGATAAAAAATAACCCCAACAACCACTACATATTTAAAAAGAAGATAAAATTCTTTAACTGATACAATGAAAAAATCGGGGGTGTTATGTTTGAAAAAATTGTCACTTGTCAAAAAACTGTCACTTCTGATACTCAGTTGTTTTTGTTCATTTCATTTTCTGAAGGTTCAATGAAAATGCTATAACTTAACTAATTTAACAATTTCTCTAAAACCAATAAAAATGAAGATATCTATTGGCCAAAATATACGCGAACACCCTGTACAGGGTTATCCAACCAAGACTAGACAAGGCGATTTTTTGACTTTTCCTGTACTTTTATAAAAAAACTGAAATAGCCATCTTAAGTCATTTTCTCCCGCGAATTCGAGTATCTTCAGCAAAAAACAATTGAACATCAAACAAAAGTACTAGGGGTCACTTTGATATTTTTTTAAATGGGATGCCTTATTTTTAATGAGCTTATCCGATTTCTCATATAAATTTTGATCTAAAATGTTTATAGTTTTTTTTTTTTTTTTTTTTTTTAGTTCATAGTTTTTTCTAATATGTCATACTTTTTTTATACGTAAGCAATAATAGATTTGCAAAAACTACTAAATTTGTAATTAATTCGTGAAAAATAAGCTAATTAAAGATACGGCATCCCATTTAAAAAAATATCAAAGTGACCCCTAGTACTTTTGTTTGATGTTCAATTGTTTTTTGCTGATGATATTCGAATTCGCGGGAGAAAATGACTTAAGATGGCTATTTCAGTTTTTTTATAAAAGTACAGGAAAAGTCAAAAAATCGCCTTGTCCAGTCTTGGTTGGATAACCCTGTACAATAAAATATAACATATTTCAATATTCCAGAATAATCGAACCTACTTGAGGTACTAGTGGCACTAGTGCCATAAAGTAACATTTTTAAGGCTACTAGGGGGTTTAAGAATTTCATTGCAAACACGTTAGAAGAAAAAAGTTTTTAATAAACAAGGAGTATTATTTACTTAGTAATAATCTTCTTGGTATCTAATCTTGTAATGTACTGTCTAAGTAGGGAATATCCTGTATAGGTATTTAGGCTAAAGAAAATATATATTTTTAGGGTACATTTCGGTTACTCAATGGTGTATTACTTTAGAACACTGTACAGGATTACAAATTCCTTGGAGGCTCTTGAAGGAAAAATTAGTGACTATAGATCCTGACACGAAGATGGTTCAATACCAAACAACGTTTGATATTAAAAGTAGTAAACTAAATGTAAGTTAAATAAGTACCTACTCAGTGTCGAATGCGCTCTACTGTATTGACTGTCGATCGATACGCTGAATATTCTTATCATTATTACCATACAGGCTGGTCTATAAGTACGTTTAAATATTTTACGTCGTTGTTGTCTAGGACAAAGATAAAAACTTTCTGTACCTAAACCTTTGTCTGAAATGCTCCAATTTTAAGATTCGGGATGTTAAAATCTGTAAGCAGAACAAAAAACAAAAACTAAGTACGACACAGCGTTTCTGATAGTTAAGTAGCTAATAAAAAGTACCTGCATGTTGATATTACAGTAAAATCGCTCAATAGCGACCACCTTCAGGGAATCAAATGTTGGTCGGTTAACAGGGGTGGTCGATTAATGGAGGAAAATTAAAACAACTGGTCTGCATTTTACAGTATTTGTTTATTAATAAGTGGCTACATATATGTAAATTATTTAAAAATATTATGGTTTAAAATTATCAGAACTAAAATTAAATGAAGTTAAGCCGATTAATCAATATGTATATACTGCTTGTGCATACTAACATATTTATTATACAATGTACTGTATTGTGTTGTTTGCCTTTGAAATTTTTATTTTTTTAGAATAATCAGAAGTTAATGATTGCTGGATATTTTTTATTTTATTTTTATGAAATTAAGATTCAGATTTTAATAACAATTGAGAAATATTTTTATCAAAATTGTTAACATTATTAAAAAAGTTTTCTCTTAAACTTGCGCAGACTTCAGATAGGGTTGACATTTTTGACACTGGGGCAAGTTTAGGTTCCTCTTCCTATGTCCCAGAGTTGGGAGTAGGTTCATCCGTTTCCTGGACCTCTTCAATACACTTGATGATAGTCAATTCTGCACTTTCTGTTTGCAAATTGTTATCAGTAGGGAAAAATCGTTATCAGTAGGGGCAAATTGTTTTAAGTTTACAAATGTGTCCTTAATTTCGTCGCAACCGATTAGGCTCAACTGCTACGTACCTATTTGGATCATTATTCCTCTCAGCCTGGTCGGCTGAGGCAACGCGAAGTCGATCGAGACGTCGCAACTGTTGAGGGGTAGGACAACAGGTAGGCTTGGAAATACGCTGGTCCCTTGGATTTCTAAGGTCTGGGGTTCTCCCACCTAAAGGAGACTTTTCTCGTCGTGGATTAAATGTTACGCTTGAAGAGCCCGAAGAACTTGTCTTGTTATTATCGTCGCCGTGACTAAGGCTACGTTTCAAGACTTGTAATATGTAAGGAATGTCTGGCAGTTGCCTAGATTCTCCTGGCTTCGATGATACCACAGGGGTTGTCATTGTGGGGACTCACCTCTCACCCGGTCGTTCGGGAATTTCGACCGCCCCAACGCAAGTAGGAGAAGTACAAGCCCCAACAGGGGAAGAAGAAGTTACGTTCTGGGTGTCTGGATTCATTTCAGAATATTTGGAAGTTCCCGAGACCGAACTGATAGGATAGGGCAAATTAATTTCGTCGTAAATGGTTTTAAAGGAGGGCTGTATGTCGTTGTGTCCAGTCTATATCCTTACAATAATCTATATATAGCGTCGTTAATTACTACAACTAGAGGGCACGGCCTTTATATAATAACCCTTATAAACTAGATACAACCTGGGAGAGGGAGTTCTCTTTTCTCCTTCTACCGAACCTATATAAAGTCTTAAGCAGGTTCGAATAACCGTTCTTGGAGCGAAGATTATCCACTCTGATGGATAGCTACTGTATTCGCGGCACCCGCGACAATTTTTACGCACTACCACTTAATTCAATGACCGAATTGGTCAGATGTCCGTGCGTTGATTACACTTAATTGGCTTTATTAATAATCAAAAGAAAATCCAACTTTTACTACGGGCTTCAGCGCTCACATCCGTCGCTCTTATTTATCTAGGTCGCGGCCTTGAAGAATCCGGACTTGCCGATTGCCGTACGAATAATGAAACGTGGGCGGGTTGGATGTCCCCTCGATTCTAGGAGAGGTTTACGCAGAAACCACTTAATTAACACGGTTAGCTGTTCGCAGATAGCTTCACATTAATCTGAGATACGGAGGAGCTCGTATGGTCAGTCCGAACGTATCTGTCCACAATATTCCATGTGACCATCAAAGGTCGTCATTCGAGTTTAGTTCAGGCAACACCAATCAAAAGGGGCTAATACTTTATAGCACTTTTTCGGTACTATCTATTATCCAGAGATATCATAGGGAAATGCTTTAAGCCAATAACCAACTTCTCGGACTCTACAATGGGCTAGGCTCGGAAATACGCATATAAATAGCTAAAGGCCTGCTTATAAGAAATTCATATAATTTCTGACTTAGAAGAGTAATCAAACGTCCTCCAGGTTGTGGTGGAGCGCTGTGATTCAGCAACTGTAAGAGTTCGTACAGAGAATCCTTACAGAGAATGATAGATAAATTGGAGAGCCCTAACGGAAGGCATCCAAACTATAAAAGACAAAAATACGCCGGCGCCAACGGGCTGTCCCGGGTATACAATACAAAAACCCCAAATACTTAAAATTACAAAAAGGGCGATAGCGTTACTTTCATTTCTTCATCAAATTTTCCCGTATAGCTAATATAATATCGAAGGCTGGGAATGCGCCGCACGCAGCGCCGTTATGGCCCACTGCCAAAGTGAATAAATTGACAGCGAGCAGGAAGAATGAAGAGACCTACAGAAGCGAGGCCTTGCCCATCTGAAGATTTCAGGAGTACCCCTGACTACAGGGGTGGCTAATCACAAACTCCTCGCAGGTAAGCTTAACCTAATGGACAGGTGGGATCCAGACACAATGGGTCCTATCGGGCAACTTAAGGTCTACACACCTTATACATAAATCAGGGTTGGACCAGAGTCGCTGAAGCGAGTTTCCCTGTTATACTTGGTCTCTTTGTGAAGCGGAAATCACAATTCGAACTTTTCCAAAAACTATTCCCGTTCCCAAAATGAATTCTTGGGTGGGGGGTAATAGAAAATGAACTTTTTTTCTTATAAAAATGCCTTTATAAATTTTCCCAAAAATATTTTCAAAGTTCTATTTCAAAAAATAAATTTTGGGCAGGGGGGGTCATAGAAAATGAACTCTTTTACTTGTAAAAATGACTTTATAAATTTTTCCAAAAATATTTTTAAAGTCCTATTTCAAAAATAAATTTTGGGCAGAGGGGTCATAGAAAATGAACTTTTTTACTTGTAAAAATGACTATAAATTTTCTTAAAAATTTTTCCAAAGTCCCATTTCAGAAAATAAGTTTTGGGCAGGGGGGTTGACAAAAAATAAACTTTCTTACTCATAGAAATAACATTACAAATTTTCTCAAAAATATTTTCAAAGTAATTAACTTTAAACAAATAAAACTACCCCTAATCCATAAAGATCCGAATAGTTCCTCCGTCATCTGATAGGCTAGCACCCTATCGTTAACCTTCAAGACGATGCAATCAACAGCATAATTGTATTTACCCGTATGGAAAAATCACGCGTGAAGTCTCCACACAAAAAAGAGTTTCACTCCTGTTTTAACAAAATTTTTCTTTAGTTTATTATTTAAATAAATGTCAATACGTTTTGTTCAGATAATTTCAGACTACTCGGATTCTCCATCTGTAAATAAAATTTATCACAAACTACGAAAGTTATACGGATATTAAACGTTACCAAAATCCACAAAACAAATATCGAACCACCTTTTAGCACTGTGATTTTATTACTCCGGCACGGCGCGCCACTTAACTTTGCTTTAAGACATGGTGTTGAACCCGAGTTGCCGCCAACTCGAGCCGCTGGTTTTCATACGGTCTGCCCTTTTTATGCCTTCGCTATTCGGGCTTCCCGTACTTGACGACCCCGGCCGATACCAAGCTGGCGTCCTGCAGCGTTTTACACTCTGGTTTGGGGGAAACACTAAATTAGTTTACTACACTGGGTGTTAAGATTTTCGCTGCAACTGCACGCTATTTTATTAAATATTTTTAACATTTAATACAACATTAATATTAGAAAACAGTTGTGCGAAAGGAATATTCTTCTTCTTCGAAGTTGTCGATATTATCTGTAAAACACATAAGTCCGGCTTTCATAAAACATTTTATTCTTGTCACGGGGGACAAATTGCGCCAGGCCACCGAAACCCATGTCAAGGCGTTCGTTCTGGTTATATTATTTTCGATTTCTTGAAGAAGGCAACCACTCTCTATACATGTTAAAAGCCACTTAATAAGGTAGCTTCTGTAGAGCATATTCAAATTTTGATTAATGCTTTGGTCCAAAGGTTGACAATGTGAGGCAGTATTGGGTGAAAGAAAAATAAGTTTGACATTATCGAGTTTAATTTTGGGATAAGACGTTGTATTATCCAAAAACAATACCACTCTTCTATTATGCTTCTTTATCTTGGTATCAAATCTGTGAAGCCATGTTGTCATGACGTCTGCTTTCATCCACGCTTTTTTTCGAGACCCATTGGAGAGGTAACTTATCGATATGTGCGCCCTTAAAACATCGAGGATTTTTGCTTTTGTCTATTATAAGTGGTTCTTCCTTCTTATCTTCCATACTTGCACAGACCAAAATTGTAAATCGTTGTTTCGCTGTTTTTTTTTTTCCAGTATACCTGTCATCTTTAAATGCATATGTTTTTGCTGGCATTGCACGATAGTAGAGACCTGTCTCATCTGCATTAAATAAGTCTCTTGGGGCATAATGCTTTAAAATGGTCAATAGCCTTTCTTTCCAATCAGTTACTTCTTCGATATTGATATCGGCTGATTCGCCACACATTTTCTTGGATATTATACCGCACCGACGACGGAATTTTTCTAACCATCAATTTGATGCCTTGACCTCTAGTCCAGACATTAAGCAGTGAGGATTTTGCTTAAATTATGGGTCCGGATATTGATAAATATTGGTTTCGAGCCTTACCAAACCAGTTAAAAACAACTTGATCCACGGCCAGTCCTTCGATTAAGGTAATTTTCCTTTTTTGTTCACCGTTGCCATCTTTTTGAAACCAATTTCTAACTTCTGCTTCATGTTGACGCAACATAGTCACTTGGGTCTTACCCACTTTAAATTTTTAAGCTTATTTTAATTTTTTCGCTTAAATAAGGACATTTAGTTTTTCCCGCCATCTTCAAATATTTACGTTAGTCCCAAAACACACAAAAACTGTTCAAAACAAAACTAATGTTAACAATCGATTTATCAACCTTTGGCCCGAGGTCGTTTAACAGATAGGTCAGTAAAGAGGAGTATAAAATAATGGAATTTCCATTTTTAAATATGAGGAATTCATAACCGGTCGTTTAACGCTGGTGGTCACTTTATAGAGGCGGTCGCAGACAGAGGTTTTACTGTATTTCGATTTCGGTTTCCTTTAGGAGATAAATATAAAGTTATCAAACTCTGATAGGCGCATATGCAAATAAGCTTCATTTTCGTCAAAAGAAAGATCTAGCGATAATTTTTTTTTAGTGATAATGCATATTTTTGAGATTAATATAAAGACCCAAAATTCTGACCCCTATTTACACCCATGGCAATAAATTATTGCAGTAAAATGTATAAGTGTCAAGTTGTAAGCAGATTGTAAAAAAAAATTACCCATTTAAAAATTTTTAAATATTGACAAAAATGCGATTTCTTTTAAAAGAATTTTAACACCCTGTATCTTAAAATTGGCGTACTGTGGGCATTGGTTTATGGAAACTTCTTTTGTAAGAATATCCTAGAGACCCGTCCCCTTAAATATTTGAAAGAACTTAAGGACCACCCTGTATACCAAACAAAGTTTTCGGTTAAATTTTCCTTCTGGTTTCTCTTTCTTTTTCCCAGTAAGTAAGTAAAAGTTGCCTTGATTCCAAAAGAATATCATGCTTTTTCAGGGGCACTTAAAGCTTTTTTGTCCTAGATACTGGAACACCTGCACACGGCCCTACCTGCCTACTAACTATAGTCATACCTACAGACAGGGTGTCCCACTTATAAATGACACAAGCGTATATTTTTGTTATTACCCCATTTATCTTTTAAATGTTGGTGCATTTACGTATTATAGTTTTAGGGCTCACGTTCACACTTTATGATATATTAAAAAAAATTGAAAGAGTACCTAAAGTACCTCTAGCGATAACTTTATTTCAAAAGTAATAACAGCAATCGATCTGGCCTCATCCAAAATCATTAATCACATTTTATTTTTGATATCGCGAGTTTTTTTTTATTATTAGGTTCAAAATCATAAATTCTTTATGGCGGATTCACGTAATATACTTTGTTTCTTAATGCGAGAGAGCAATAAAATGTAAATTTTTCAATGACAGGACCCATTAAGCAGGGTTTACAACTTAAAGGTTGCATTGTTAATTTCAGGTAAATTGCAATAATAACTTTTAAAAATTTCGTATGTTAGATAATTAAGACGTACACACTCCGAATCGGTCCTAAATTAGGGTCGCCCTAATAAGCATACAATAGAAAGACCAGTTTGGTGAATGATATGGAAACTACCTGTAGTAACAGTGGCGTTACTACAGGTAGTTTAAATATTAATATTAATAAATGTGGGTAATTATTAATTTTTAACTTTTGCCTTTTTCCGAGGATGCTTTTATTGCAGTGGACCATCTTTCCATGAAAGCGGAATAACCGTCGTTTAACCAAATTCCGTCTATATAATAGATACTCCTGTTTTCCCTTCGAAACTGTCTAACTGCCCTCAAATATCGTCGTCGCCAGGAGATGATTTCGTCTTTTTCTATTAAAGTGATTTTCTGTTTTAAATTTTTTCATAACACAAATCCATTTCCGTCAAAGTTTTCCATAGTTTCTTCTTACGCATGTCCAGGGTAGGTATTTTTTTTCGAGTGTATGATTCTTCTAATGGTAGTCTTTTCCTTCTCATTTATTACAGTTTCTTTTCTTCCTGTACTTCTTTTTGGTGACCTGATGGCGCCGCGTTTATCCTCGTGCACAAGTCGGTATATTGTTGACTCTCCGACTCCAGTCATATTTGAACACATTTCAACTATTTTTGCAACTTTAAATATTACATGAAATAATAATTGGACTACGCCTATGGAAAACTGTGAAGATCACTGGGTTTTATAGTTCAATAATTATTTATTACTCTCTCGCATTATGAAATAGACTTTAGGTATTTTTAGCAATACATTAAAACATAAATGGATGCTAAATCAATTGCTTCTATTAGAATTTAATTAAAATGATCGTTAAAGGTACTTAACTCTTTAAATAATTCAATTAATTACCCCCATAAGACCATACACCATTAAGATTGAGCGTGAGCCCTTTGTCCATATGTAAATGTACAGGGTATCTCGGTAACTAGTAAAGGTAGAGACTTGCGGTTTTTACATTACGTTACTAAATAAAACTTGAAACGAAAGGTGCCACAAACAGAATTGTCATAGCTTTCTTAGACTTTAAAGCTATAGGGTGTTTTCGAAAATTTGTGCTTTTTGATCACCCCCTGTATTTCGGTTATTCTCTAACTTATTAAAAAATTGAACACTGTTTCTAAAAGAGTTCTTTAAGTAGAATTCAGTGGCGTACTTACTTTTTCTCTGGGAGTCTTACTTTTCGAATTCCTGTATGTTTTTCTCTTATTTGATTGGGCTATTTTTCAGCTCTTCAAAATTATCTAATAGTCGATAGTTACTATTAACAATAAACGTACAAAACGAAAAATTTAGAAAATTATGGTTGAATAGGCCATGAAGCCATTGAGACAAACAAAGTCATTCGTCAAAACGTATAGGCAAAAATAACGTATTGTGAAAATACATGTCATTGTTTCGCTAAAGGTTTAAAAAATGGCGAAAATGTAGTATAAAAGTTTTAAAAAATACATGCTGTTTTCTTCTTCCAAGTTATAGGAGATCTTACTTTCATAGATATCCAGAGAGAAGGCAGCCCAATCAAGTAACATTTTCAAGTTTAAAAACTAATTTAATTAAGAATCGATCATTTACAAAACCAAGTTTAAAAACTAATTTAATTAAGAATCGATCATTTATAAAACCAAGACCTTTATATCCTAAATCATATATATTAAAAGAGAATCGCGAAAGGGACTAAATAAATGTTATGGCTTTTCTAGAGGCACTAGAAGTTCGTGTAAAGTCATAGAAAAAGATTTCGGAGGAATAAAATCTTGTCGTAACAAATTATTAAATATATATTATTTGAAACCCTATGAAGTAAGGATTGTGCACCATTTACGTACTGAGAATGTTGTGCGACGACCTGTTTTTTGCAACTGTATCTAAATCGAATACGAGTCCGCGAGTCGCCTGTCGATCGATTCTTAATTAAATTAATTTTTAACTTGAAAATGTAACTTAATTGGGCCTCTTCTCTCTGGATATCTGTGAAAGTAAGAACTCTTATTAGTTAGATATTTAAATTACAAGATTGTAAGTTCACCTATTTTCATGGTACTCTATAAAGCAAACTTAACATGCATTATTCAAAATTTTCATACTACTACATAATATGGTCAGACGACTCTTATTTTATGAGCTCCACACAGACATTATTAATCACCATAATACAAGATATGGGTTCCCGGTTGTAAATGTAATATTGGTGTATTTTTTCATAATATTTATTTTAGCAGTAAATCTTTTGTTTGTTTCACTGGTTTCAGCTTACTACCCTAATTTTCTAAATTTTTTGATTTGTGCGTTTATTGTTAATAGTAACTATCGACTATTATATATTTTTAAAAAACTCAGAAGTAGCCCAATCGAATAAAAGAATAATATACAGGGTGTCCTATTTAAAAATCATATGTTTGCTTTAAATCTCAAGAAGTAACCGACCCAGAAAGAAATTAAGCACGCCACTGAAGTCTACCTAAAAAACTGTGTCACAGAGAGTCCTCAATTTCATGATAAGTTGAAGGATAAGCGAAATACAGAGGGTGGTCCAAAAGCAAACATTTTCGAAACACCCTGTAGCATAAAAACTAAGAAAGCTATGACAATTCTGTTTGCGCCATCTTTTGTTTCACGAAAAAGTAGCGCGGTAATGTAAAAACCGCCAGTCTCTATCCATCAGCGATTACATCGAAAAATGGACACCCTGTACATCTTTATTGAAGACTTACCTACTAAAGATATGGTGTCACACATTTTTTGAAACCAATTATCACTTATTACCTTTGAAATAGACTGATTATTCAGGGTGTCCAGATAAGTATACTGAGCGGCCGAGAAATTCATTAAATATTCAAGCATCGGAGATTGCCGCAAAAGAGCGTACCTAATGGCTAATTTGTTTTTGAAAATTCATTTTACCGCAAAAAATGCCACTAGACCATATAGAAAGAAATAAATAATTAAAACCAGTTGATGTTTCATTGTAACTTTTATTATTGGTATTTTTCGAATTCCGCGTAATAAAGGAGTTGGAGAAGTCTTTAGGACATTTTAAGAAGACTGTCATTATGTCGTTGTCGTTTGACGGATTTTCTTTAATTTGAATATGTTTAAAAGAGAATTCCTTGCAGCTTAAATAAATAATTCAGGAATTGTCACCAGTTTTCTTATAAAATATTAAGATGGCGCTGCTACTCAATCTAACTTATTTTTTGATTTCTCGGGGTATTTTTAACTTGGATCGTATAACTCTTTTTGGTAATATAGGAGACAATTTGTAGTGAAAACGACTCGTCCACACCGCAAATCAATATCACCAACGGTTTAGAAGTTATTTTGATTTTTCTCTAAGAAAATTTCTCAATTTTCACTTACCGATACCAGGTATACCCGCAATAAGCAAGATAACAACTAATTTAATGATCTAATGTGTGATAAGCTGTAACAGGTATAATAATAAGCCAAGGGGCGAAACAAACATCAGTAGCACTAAATAAAATATGAATTATGAATATGAAAATATCCACAATTCTTAGATCTAGAAATATTTCGCAATTTAGCGATAAAAAATTACAAATGCTCAAAACGTTTTACATTATTTTCTAAGCATATAGTTATTTTGCTTTCAGCATAAAAGACGGCTGCCTCAATTTCAGCCGTGGGATAAGCTTTTAACAACATTTCTTATCCATCATGTTTTCCCTGTCCGAGCAAAACCCTTATGGGCAAGAAGATTTTTAAAACTGCTGCAGTTTAAATATTTGATGCGGGATGGTGAAGGGAAAAATTATTCGTGAAGAAATGGAAACTGAATAATTTTTTTAAAGAAAAATTAAAAAACTCTTAAACCATTTATTTTTATGGTAAGGCAGGAAACGGTACACGTTGGTCTTGAATCTTTGGAGATTATTCTCGTTGGGGAACACGGTCTCAGGGAGGGCATCCCATAGTGATGATGTTCTCCAGATGAAAGAATTTCTAAACAGTATTATTTGAGGAACACTAAGTTGCACCACGTACGGGTGGGCTGCAGTGGCTCGTCGTGTATTTCTACCATGCACCGCTCTGGGTGGTATCAAGCGAGCTACCTCAGTTGGCACTTGCCATGAAAATATTTGTAAAATAGACTTAAGTCGCCAACCCGCCTTCGATGTTGAAGGCTTTCCAGGTTGTTTGTCAGACTATGGTCACCGATCAAGCGAATGGCTCTTCTTTGAATGAAATCTAGCAATCTCAGGGTATGTTTAGCAGCAGAGCCCCAAATATGCGGACAGTATTCCAACGATGATCGAATTTGGATTTTATAGAGCATCAAAAGTTGTTGGGGGTATATAGAGGTTCTTAATTCGGAAAAGTACTCCAAGCTTCTGCGAGGCTGCCTTAGCAATGGCCGCGACGTGACTATGTCAAGACATATGACTATCCAAATTGACGCCCAATAAATGAATTGATGAAGGCAAGGGAATCGAGTGTCCCGCCATGACAATATCCGGTTCTTCAACATTAACTCTTTTAGAAAAATCTGCCGCCTGGGTTTCTTGAGCATTAAATTCTACTTGGTTCCTGCCACCCCAAGACAGAATTTTTTCCAGGTCTTTGTTAAAATGTGAGACCTCTTGCTGCCTGTAGAAATAATGTGCATTGGCAGCCGATATCCGAGTATCTAAAGTAAAAGATGAAACAAGTGTGCTGTCATCAGCGAAGCTAAATATAGGCGTTTTACTTTTTTTCCAAAAGATCGTTAATATACAGTGAGAAGAGGGTGGGCGACAATATAGAACCTTGAGGGACTCCGGCGTTGATGTTAAATGTGTCTGAAAGAAATCCGTCCATCGCCACTCGCAGAGAACGGTCTATAAGAAAGCTTGACAGTCATGAACAAAATTGAACCGGCATTCCGTACGCTGTTACTTTAGTTAGAGCCCCTTATTCCATACTCGGTCAAAGGCTTTGGAAATGTTCAGTGCTACCGCCCGGGACTCTCCATGATATTCTAGTGCGTTGTTCCAAACGTGAGTAACATAAGAGAGAAGGTCTCCTGTTATTCTAGACTTACGAAGTCCATACTGTTGGCCACTAATAATGTTGAAGCCTTCCAAGTACTTTACTTATTTTTCGTTCATAGCGTTGATTGGTTATATTGATTTGCGGTATAGACAAGTCGCTGTCAAGGCAAAATGTCTCCTAATCTACCAAAAAATGTTATACCTTCCAATTTAAAAGTACCGAGAAAAATCAATCAACATCTTATTATTCTATTAACAAACATATGACAGTTCCTGAATCATTTATTTAAACTCCAAGGCATTCCCTTTAAACAAGCTCAAGTTGAAGAAAATCCATTAGAGGATAATGACATACTGACAGTTATTTTAAAATGTTCTAAAGGCTTGCCCCATTCTTTTATTATGCGCGATTCGAAAAAATACCAATTATAAAAGTTGTAGTGAACGATCTACTGATTTTAGTCATTTATTCATTTTTCTACTGTCAAGTGGCATTTTTGCCGGTTAATGAACTTCTAAAAAGAAATAAGCCGTTAAGCCATCTTTCGGCAATCTCCAAAACTTGAAATTATGTTTAGTGAATTTCTCTTGGCAATTTTTTTAAAGGTAACTTTTTTGCAAATCTGTGAGACCTGTATCGTTACCGAAATCTGGCCACTCCGTATCGTCATCTGGACAGCCTGTATTATTAAAGAATGATCTTTTCATCCGTAAAAGAATTTTGAATATGAAAATATTGCAAATTGAATTTGATATACGTTTTTGAATATTTTATTCTTTTGGTAAATCAGTTTCTTTTTACATTATTCATTGTAAATTTTATAGGCTTTAAGGAGTTAAATTAGTTACATAATAATTCTTTAATTTTCTGTATAGCCAATTACTAATCCACGTCCCTTTTAGTCTGTTCAAGGTGCAAGTACCGTTGTAGAAACCTTATATCGAAACAAAAGCAGCCTGGAAGCCATTTTCAGAATTATAGACAAAGATAATTCAGGTAAATATTAAGCTTAAGTAGATAAGTTTACAAAAATGTCGATATAATTGAAACAAGCCAAGGCATTGTTTTTATGAACGACCAGCTTTTTGGTTATTTACCGAGTCTGTTTTTACGTCGGTAAATTTTATTAACTAAAGAGCTAAGAAAACGGTAAGTAAATCACTTACCGTTCTAAAACAGTGAATAAAATAACACACATAAACAAATTATACACGTTTGACAACGACGTGACTGTTTTTTTTTAACGGAGGTATAAATAAGTACATGAAAACTATGATGAAGTGAGGTAAACATTTTCATTTTCTTAGAGAATTTATAGAAACAGCCGACTTTTCGAAAAACCTTCGGAATTTTTTCATTTTAGTCGTACCAAAAATAGTACAGGAACACGGAAGGTAATGGTTTACTAGCCTCAGACCATATCGTCGCCATTCTTGCTAAACCTCGTATCTCAAAAAAATTCAAAATTAATATAAGTTGTCAATAAATTAATCAGTCGTTCCCGGATCAATTCCTACAACTCGTATCTTAACGAAATTAAAACCTAATATAACTCGTATGAAGTTATGGCGGAATGATATATTTTTATGCATGCTAAACCTCGTATCCAATATTACTTAAGTTATTGTCTGAAACGGTCTGGACCTAAACTTATTTTTTACAATAAAGTGGATGTATATTAGTGTTTATATACCTTAATAGAGCTTGTTGAACATCAGACTGAAAAGCCCATAGGAGAGATGGATCCGGAAATCATGGAACGCGTAAACCCGATTTATGCAGTTGAAGGCAAAGAAAAGCCTCTGGAAATAGTAAATTACGCAGATCTATTGCTCTTCCTAAGCTCCAGTGATTTAATTTGGTCTTAGAACGATCCACTTATGATAAACGTCAATAATTGCGAACACAACTTAGATGGGCTTTGTTAAGTAAACCTTTATTCAAAATTCATATTTGAAATAGGTTCGAATAATCTAAGCGACTTTGAGGACATCAAGAATCGGAATCTAGTTACAGACCTAGTGATGATGGTTCTTCTTCTGAGAGTGACATAAAAACCAAAAAAAAATAGTAAAGAAATAGAGCTTAAAAATAATAACGAAAATGAGGATAAGACCAACATAAATTTATTATTTTTGGAACCAACTTGACTGGAATATCAGAAAAACGTACATAAAAGAATCTTGTTTCTTACACGTCTGCCAGTTAAAAAACAGTTAAAAACTCTTAATCTAGGAGGAAAAATACCATAAAATATTATATTAAGATTGATGACGTAATTTGGTCCCTATGCAAGAAGATGTTTCTTTCTACTTTTGATATAAAGGAATGGTCATCGCACTGACCTGGGTGTCGAGCAAACAGATTCCTAAAGAAGAGGATGAAATTTCCGACAATGAGAACGAATATGTTGGAGAACATCTTGGGACAGAATTTAAAAAAGAAAAATAGTTTTGATTAAGACAGATTTATCTAGAATCTCTTTATTGCAATTTTCATAGATGCAATCCCACTACGCGCGGAGTTCATCTAGCAAATCATATCTAGGACCAATCTACCAGTCTTACGCTGATGTTTACAGGGTATACCAGTCTTACTGTAATGAAGACAATATTACACGGGTCTCAGGTAAAGGAAAATTTGCAATGGTCATTCAAGATATGAATATAGGCTTATTTCAACCAAAATAGGATCAGTCCGGCCTATGTGTATCAAAAAATGGACGAGATTCCTTTGAAAACCTACCAGGAACACATTGCACTAAAAGTTCGAGAACGAGTAGAAATATACAAGATAAAAAATGGTATATTAGTCGATAATTCATTCTTTTAACTGCTAATGCTCAGCCACTCCCATTAGTTCAGGTTAGTTCTTTTATGAGTACCGTAAAATGGGGCGAAATTGATCAATTTCTTTCTGTTTTCAACAATATTTTTATTATAAACGCAATAATCGCACCGAATTTTATACAAGAAAGTGTAGTTACAATATAATATAAAACATTTACATAAAATAAAATCCAAAAATATTTTCAATTTTTGCCTTTATAATGGAAATAGCAACTGATCAATTTTATACTTACAGTGGGGTCAAATTGATCACGTGTATTTAAATGCATTGAAATAACGTACAAACACTAGGAATGTGATCAAGTTAACCCCGACGAAATTTTATTTCGTCAGAAAAAAGTTATAATATAATTTCATGATATGGGTGAAATTGATCGATCTCTAAATCCGATTTTCGTGAAATGGTAAATATTTATTGGCAAATATAAACTAAAAGAACAAAACTATGATTAAACAGAACACAGAAAACACATATAGATAACTACATTTTATTAATGTCCACTATATTATTAAAAAAATATGCTTCTTGGCCGTCGAGGAGTTTCATTTCGTGATCCGGCAGCACAGCTATTATGTCTGAAAAGTTAATTGAGGATAAATCATCTTCCACAGCTTGAAAAATCTTTTTCCTCTCAACTAGAGACTTCATGCCTAATACTTTAATTTCGTCTTCGTAAATATTCTGAACAACGGCAACGTATCTATAGTTGGTTTTCTTCCTTGAACCACCTAATACTTTCACCAACAAAAACTTCGACTACAAGCTTTTGCCTCCTTACATTTCGTCTGATCGGTGCGGCTGCAAATCTTTGCTGTTGTAAGTATTTAACCAGAACATTATTGACAGCTTAGTCTGTTTCTCCTTCGAGGTTTGCTGATGGGATTTCTCGCAACACAGACTCTGGATCGAATGGTGGTGCTATTCAAGTGGGTCTGAAAGACGATATCAAGTCTTTTTTTACAGCGCCATCGGCGTTTTTCTTATCCATCTTCAGCAAGGTCGTGTTTAGCAAATATGGAAAGTATTTTTTGTCTATGGAAGTCGAAAGCTTATTAGCAGCTTTCCATCTGTTAAGAACGCCTCTCCAGGCAATTTTAAAAGGTCGGAAAGAACCGATATCCAAAGGTTGGGTGATATGTGTGGAGTTTTTTGGTAGACACACAAATGAAATCATTTTCGACACACAATCTTAATACTTCGTCAGTAAAATGAGACGATAAGTTGTCTCCAATTAATACCTTGAGACCTTCCAGTCTCTTAGCATGTGGCAAAAACGTCAAACCAAACACTAAAAGTTTGAGCGTCCATCCAGCCATGGTGGGTGCGGTTGAAACGAGAACCTGCTGCGCAGCATCTTTCGTCACATGGCGGCGGTCCCTTTCGAGCCTCTCTTGGTCCATTGTAGCCACAACTTCTCTGATTTGTAAAGGACGTAAGGTGGCAAGAGAACACCCGACGCGGAACCACATATCATAATTATTGACGTCGCACTTTTTGTGAAGTTGCAGATACGTTCGGGATATTTAGTGCCCCTGGATCGAGATCGTTTGATGTTTGCTGCAAATTTATGGGGCACTTCACCTTTATATCTACGCAAAAGAGAATATGCCCAAACTCTCCCTGGTAAATTATTCTGAAATTTTTCTACAGTGCGACCCGCACAATTTAGGTAGATTTTGGCAAGTTGCGTAACATCTAACAGTGTCAAGGGGAATCTCCATTCCCCACACGTGGAAATAGCCATAATGAAGGATATTTCTTCCTGTGTAGAAAAAACAGACTGACCACCATTTTTACCACCACGTCGTCCATGATAACGATGGTTGAGAGTCCCATATGGAATCTTATTCCCATTTGATGCTCTTCGTATGCCCCACCCACGGTTCACAATTTTTTCAAGGACACGTTCTACGTTCTGGTCAGAGTAGTTTTTGTAACTTCTTGCCCCAAGCTTTTTTCTATAGGTTCGAAGCATGGTCGTTAGATCCCTAAAACAGAAGAAAAACTGGTATAAGTGCCAAAATCAGTTGTTTTTCTTTAAAAGGCGATCAAATTCACCCCACACCGATGATCAATTTCACCACACATCTGTGATCAATTACTCCCCACTATTAACGATATTGCAGGTAAACAAACTTAAAAACAAAGTGTTTTCAACGTACCTTAGAAAGTTTTCGATGTACCAAAAAGGATGACAATGTAGGATCACTTTGAAACTTATTTTTTTTTAAAGAAAACTTGAATATTTTAACGAACAAAACACAAGCACGTTCTAGTTGTTCATTGAACTAAATTAAACAAGGTTGACACTTGCTACTTTTAAATAATACGAGCGCCAAATTTAAAAAATATTGAAATTTTATTTAGGGTTCATTTTGCCCTACAAAGTCAATTTCGACCCATTTTACGGTAACATTTACTTATGCAGAAGTTACACAATTTGTAATCTGGCAAATACAAAGATGATGTGTTATGTTTCGGACCAGGGCCGCCGAGAGCCGACACGGGCCCTGGGACTGGACAGCCTCCAGCGTTGGCAAGGATGATAGCGCCGCAGGCGAAAAATTTGTGGGTGCCACGCCCTATTTTGATGATAGTGCTTGCTTTTCAAGTAGATAGTGCCGCATGCCACTTTTTTTTCCTTTCATTTAAATTCAAAATATATATTTAAATATATTTTTTACCGTGCTTGTAGTAGGTATATTTCTAATGCGGATCAATTCGCGATTCACGCCCGGGCCCCTCCAGGCCCCGGGCCCCGGGAATTTGTCCCGTCTGCCCCCCCCCCCCTCTCGTCGGCCCTGTTTCGGACGAGTGGAATGAAAGTTCGGAAGCAAACAACATGTTTATTAGATTTTTTAGATAGAAAACAAGTGAGTTATCCTCTTCAACGACTGATGCAATTCTCAAAATAGGGAATACAGTATTGGCAAATGCGTTGCAGTGTTATGTAAATACAAGAAATGTTGTAATAAGTTAAAAATACCTCATTAGAGGTCACACCCAAATGAAGTGTGATAGATAGTGTTTATGTTACCATAGAGCGGAGAAAGAAAGACAGCGATTTCTACGCTTCGGCCAACTTCGTTGAATAAATTAAGCAATCGCGAGGACCACACAATTTGTAATAGGAAGACTATTCATTTTTTAAGGGCTACTCTACGATATCCTTTTATAATGTTATTCGACCGGGAAAAAGGCTGAAGATCCTATTGTAAACGATATTCGCACTTTTAGATATAATACCGAAAGCGACCTTCAATACAAAAGTTCTACCACAGCGCAAAAATAAATCAATTGGATTCTCTACCCCCTTCTATTCTGCGTCATTACCTATAAAAAAGTCAACATATGCTATTTTCCAGCCCCTTAAGCCAATAATTTTGAACGACTGTCATGCATTCTATTACGCCCTCCCTTATGCTTATAATTAGAAATGCCCTTTTTCTATATAACGTTACTTCAATATTTATAGCTTAACTGTAATTATTATTAATTGTTACGTAGGCGTTGTATTACTACCTAAATAACGTCATTACCTACCTATCATGGATTCTGTTAAATTAAAGGCAAGTATTTCTTGTGATTTGTTGTGGTTTACAAATATACGTATATCGCTTATCTTACAAAAAATATATTCAAAGTTCATAGTTTATACTTCGTATCTTTTTTTAAATTCCAATGTTAGCTAAAATTTAAGTATTATCATTTTTATTACTAATGCCCTACATTTCCTAGACCCTGAATAAATTATTGGTTAAACAAAGGGTCCTTATAGCTATAAAAATTAACGAAAAAAACGTTTTTTGCTTGTACTGAAAAGTTGCCTATTTTGAGATACGAATTTTAGCAAGAATGACGACGATAATCTCATTCTCCAAATATCGTCTTTATCTTGCAAATCATCCTAACTGTTCATGATAATTACTATACTACAAAGGGTGATGGCAAAAAGTCGAAAGCACCAAAATTTAAATATTATGATCAAAATAATTAAATAGGAAAATTATCCAATTATTTTTTAATTTTTAGGTTACATAAGTCTGGATGAATTGGCGGACGCTTGCAACCTCATCAAGGAGCACATGCCATGCAACATGACGGAAGATCAATTATCAGAAATTTGCAAGATGATGGATATTAATAAAGATGGCCTAGTCGATTTAAACGAGTTCCTTGAGACTTTTAGGATGGTAGATCCAGAAAGCAAAAGGAAAAATATGCCAAACAGTCCTGATAATAGTAGTTTGTTGAATAAGACTCCAAGGCCTAGTATAAAGGGTAGGTATATTTAATTTTGTTTACCAATATACCTAACAATAAACTCTTTTCTCGTCAAGATGTTAGCGAGTCCCGAATGTCACCGAGTCGCCAACTTAGCTTCATTTACATTGTTGCGTGGGGCACTAATTAAAAACGTGTTGAATACCGACCTACGTAGTCCGTCGTCATGACTACGATCGCGGCCATGTGTTTACATAACCAATCAGAAAATAGGCCAGCTTATAGTAAAATATGTTTCCACTTTGGTGTTTGGGCACCTTACAAGAAATCTCATTAGCATACAATAATATCCAACACAGAATTTCAAGTTATAAATAGATTTATTTTAGAATACTGTTAATTTTTATCTTAACTCGAGAAATGAATAATTCCTAGAACCGAACATAGTATTGGTTTATTTTTTGAACTATGCTGATTTTAACGGTCATCTGAAACCGTTTTGATGATTTTTAAAAATAGTCTTAGAATAGAGTTTGTTAAATGCGAATTTCTTTCTCATTGCCCCTTGTCTACGTATAAAATATTGTTGAGGTTATATTTAACTTAGCAGGTTATTCTACTTTGGAAAAAATGTAGGTATGTGTTGATTTTATTTAGATTAGCACACGTCCCTTTATCAGTTTTAGATTTATTTTCTTGATTTATGCAAGCGATGGCTTTGGAGTAGATGTTCTTACTTAAGTTTGACTCTTTCCCACATAACCTAATCATATTTCTATTTCATACTATGTGTTAAGCAAGCCAAGTGTTGTTATTTAACTTGCGTCAGCAGTTCATGAGGCTTTTATGTTCCTCCATTGTAGGTTAATATCACTGATTCTTTCATTTACTGAGTGAAGGAATTAAACGAGCTTTTTACTGTGGTAATTTGGCGTTTATTTCTCCAAATCACACAAAACTTCTTTAGTACATGATTTTACAATAACGTACTGTAACATAACTATTCACTGCTAATTTTACAATCAAACTAATCACTATATTTGTTTAATACATTTGCTGGGTGCCTTTTTTTAGGCAATGCTATTTGTTTCACTCCGACGCGACGGAGAGAAGACCACGTGCGTTTGTTGACATACGACTTTGCTTTATCTTAGCCCAAAGTGTAGTGTTGTAGAAGAAGGAAAACTGTATCATCTGAGAGCAAGGTTACGCCCCCGCTGTCACGACGACTAACCAACAATGCATTCTGATAGGCCACACAACCGCCATGTTTTCTCCCAACCAATCGGACGGCAATAAACAAACTGTACCATGCCGTGTCACACTCCTAGAGCGTCAAAACGCCGTCAAAGGGTTTTCGAATAAACAAGATTCTAAAAATATACTTTTAACATCTAAACGTGGAACATTGCTTTTTCCTGGAATAACGGTCGACTAGCCGTTTATTATTTAGGACACATTATATGTATTTTAAATGATGATATTTGCAAGTTTTATGCCTATCCCGGCGATAACACTATATTCGTTCAGCAAACATTGATACATGTTGCTCCTTTATTAAAATTATATTGAAATCAGATATTTAACAGTAGTATTGAGTCTAAAAATATTTGTTGCATTTAATTATATTATTTTTAATACATTTGGATGATCATTTTCCCAACACTATGTATATCTTTTTAGGGATATGTACAGGGTGTCCAGTTTTCGATGGTTTTACGGGGTATCTCCGTTATTAGTAAAGATAGAGGGATACGGTTTTCGCAGCACTGTGCTACTTTTTTTTTAAATAACAGATGCCGCAATCGAAATGTTTCTAGTCTTCCTTGTTTTTGATATACGGGATATTTTTGAAAATTTTACATGTTGGGACACCCCCCATATTTAGGTTACCCTGTAGCTTATCAAAAAGAAAACAAATATTATTTTTGTAGTTTTTTACGTAGAATCCAATGACGTACTCAGATTTCTTCTACGTTCAATAGTTTCCGATAAAAAATTAAAAAAAAAAAAAACTTGCTTCTCTTAAAGAGTTATTATATATTTTTTAAAAATATAATTAAGTTTATAACAAGTTTCTCAGAAATATATAATACCTTATTTTTATTTTTAATATTAAGCACGAAATTAACGTTTTATTAAAAAATATACATTTTTTGTTAGTACCTAGGCCATGGCGTGTATTTGAAAAAAGAAAAAACACAGTCATTTATGTCATATTGGAAACATCTTTAGTTTCTCAGAATATTCAGGTTCTCTTAGTTGTTTTAAAATATCTAATTAGTAGTAAAAATTAGTTTATCCTAATTACGGCAGAACATGCAAACTTCGAAAATAACGACATGCTCGTTTATTATGTCCATTGCAATGAAAATGCAGATGAAGCATTGGAAGTGTAGGTATATCAATAGGTAAATATACGCCTTTTTCTAGCATCCCTATGAAGATTTATTAAATTTCTTAAATTACTTGTGGATATCCCGAAAGACGATAGCCGGATAAAAGAATTTTTCTAAGGATGAATTCAAATTTAATTGAACAATGTTCATTATTTAAACTTGGGCATAAAATCTACAACAAGAAAACCCGCGAGACTGATGAAATAAATGTTTTAGCTTCAATTGAAACAAATCCAACTAGTTCTTGTAGAACGGTTGAAGGTTCGGTCGGAGTAGTTAAATCAAGAATTCAAACAATCCTAAAAGAAATTTTAAGCCATATAAATTCCACCAAGTACAAAACTTACATCTTGGTGAGTATTGTATAGAGTTTTGTAATTCGTATTTACAAAATATCAACAAGGAAAATAATTTTGATGGAACCGTTATATGATCCGATAAGGCTCATTTTACCAGTGCTGGTATATTTAATCGGCACAGCACGAGGTTTTGGTCTCAGGAAAATCAGCATGTAATATTTCCACTCGACCGGCAAGGCAGGTTTGGCTTTAACGTTTCATGTTTTATACTAGGAAGCAAAAGAATTCATAATATATTTGAGTGCAGCCTTAATGCAAATAAATGTTTGGAAATTCTGGAAAACGTTGTGCCGGAAATAATAGAAGACGTGCGGATCTCAATAACTTGCATCTGCAACCAGATGAAGCACCCGCTCACAATGCGCTAAGTATCAGGGCCTACTTAAACAATAATTTCCCAGGCCACTGGATTAGAACTAATGGACCTGTAAGATGGCCACCAAGGCCACCCGACTTGTTTTATATAGGTACCAAACGATTGCAGATTTAAGAAATGACACTCCCTGAGAAGCTTGTTATAAACTAAATTATGTTATTAAAAAATATATAGGAGACGCATTTAAAAAAAAAACAGTTTATTTTCTTTCCCAGAAGCTATTGAACGTAGAATCTGAGTACGTCACTGGAACTAAACTATAAAAAAAATCATTTGTTTTTTCTTTGATAAGCTACAGGGTAACCTAAATATAGGGGGTGTCCCAAAATGTAAAACTTTCAAAAACATCCCGTATATCAAAAACAAGGAAGACTAGAAAAATTCCGATTGCGGCATCTTTTGTCTCACAAAGAAATAGCACGGTGTTGCGAAAACCGTATCCTTCTATCTTTACTAATAACCATCGAAACTGGACAACCTGTACATTAAAAAAAAATACCTGAATGTGAGTATGAATATCCCATGACCTTCATTTTCATGTCGATTGGCACAGACTTGGATGTCCATTTTATATCCATCAAATAATATACATTACATATCCAGAGAAAATATAGTTCCACACTACACATCCGAAACACATACATGAATGTGACAATTATATCCCAAGTATATTTATTTAATCAAAGATGGATATACATTTTTTGTCCACCATGTATATTCATTTAACCAAAAATGAATATACATTATATCCACCATGCATATTCATTTAGTCAAAAATGAATATAAATTTTATATCCACCATGTATAATAGTGTTCCTTCAATAGAGTGTAATAATTCTTTATAATATTTAAAAAATTCCAAGAAGACACCAACAATCCCTGCTTTATTGAAGAGCTGTATTTTTAGTGTAAGGTAATTTTTATTTGCCACCAATGGCATAGGTTGAGCATGAGTTAAAAGATTATTTCGGCATAGAAAGTAGATTTCAAAATGTATTGTTCCGAATAGGTTTATAAATTTTTTTTTTCTTAAAATATTATAAGGATTTACACTCTGAAAAGTTACCAACTTTACCCGCGAACATCTGGTATATTATAGAATGCCAATTAAACAAAAAAAAAAACATTGATACCATACATAAATATATTTGAAGCAATATAAACAATTTCTCATATGTTAACACTAAGCACTTCAATAATAATTAGTCAGCAATCCTAAAGACCGAGCCCCCATTTTAGCTAAAATTAAAAACCTAAATTACCTACTTAAAATATAAATATTAAGGTTTGATTACATTAGCTTCTGTATGATTAAATCATTGAAATTGCCTCTATACTTTACTCTATACTCTAATTTCATATCTCTAACCCTAGGAAGCGTCAAAAATATTTTTTTTTATATTGCCCACGTAATTACATCTCTGTTGAACTTTTTAGAAGAATGTATGTCAAAAGTCGTGATTCTACCTCAATGGCTTGGCGTTTGTTTAATATTAATATTCTTCGACGCAAGTACTTTGGAATTAATTTGGATAAGTATAAAAATTAATGGTAATAATATCTGTATGGGATCATTATACAGGGTGTTGGGAAAATGTGTTTGGATACTTGGACAGGTGATTCTACATGATAAAATAATGTTAGTAAGTCATGTAACAAAATATCGAAATCTCAATATTTTCTAAGTTATGGTCTGTCAAAGTTCAATTTTTTTTTTCTTATTTTTGATGTAGGGCATTTACTTTTTCACCAATTAATTTGATTTTTGGCACAGAGACTTATCTTCACGATTTCTATAACTCTGTTACCAAAATGTTGCCCTACTCTGCCACCAGAGGGCACTTTACCTGAAAACCATATTTTTTTTTTCGCATATCTTTTTGGATTTGACAGATATTACAAAACCAAATATGCCTTGTGAAAGACAATAAAATACTTATTAAAAAAGTTACTCTTCATTCGAGTCGATAAACCTCACCGTTTAGTCACAAATTAGCAGTAAACATTTTATTACCATTAAATCAGTACGTCCAATAGGCGCAAATAAATCAAGTTACCATGCTTCAAATTTAAATAAATCTGTCAATAAAATACCTAATAAGTTATCGGACTAAATACTAAATTATATCAACGTAAACAATTTATTTTTATTTATTTATTTTCAGTTTTATTCACCTAATAATAATTTATGTATTGGTAATTATTATACGAATAGATAGGTCATTAAATCTATTTTTTAACACTGAATGAACAAGTAATTAAGATGGAAACTAATCATAATATATTCTCAAAATGTCCTCCGTTCATCTCTATACATTTCCTAATGCTTTTCAAGAAATGTCGCCTAACTTTAAAGAAAATACCGGCCGTATTTTGAATAACCTCAAATCCATTAATTACTCTTTGACGTAGATCTTCAACATCGTTTATCGGAGTTTTATAGACCAAAGTCTTTAAATGTCCCCAAAAAAAAGTCCATAGGATTAATGTCAGGCGAACGCGGTGCCCAAGGTAATGATCCATTTCGTCCTATCCACCTGTTAGGAAATGTATCATTGAGATATGTCCGTACGTTTAGACTAAAATGGGGTGGAGCGCCATCTTGAAGAAGCCACATGCTTAATCTTGTTTGAATTGGCACATTTTCCATTAATTGTGGAAGGACATTCCGAAGGAAATGTAAATAAACTTCGCCATTTAACGGTCCTTCAAAAAAGTGAGGTCCTATGAGATGGTCTCCTATAATTCCGCCCCATACATTTAATGAGAATCGTCGCTGATGTTGCCGTTCCATAATCGCATGTGGGTTTTCGTATGCCCATTGGTGGGTGTTATGAAAATTGGTAATCCCATTCCGTGTGAAAGTAGATTCGTCCGTGAATAATATGAAATTAAGGAATCGATTGTTTTGTCGAAATTTCTCTAATAATTGTTGGCACATGTTAACTCGTAACTGTGCGTCACCCTCATAAAGTGCCTGTACCTTTTGTACATGAAATGGGTAAAGAAGATCCTCATGAAGGACTTCCCAAGCCGTAGAATTGTCAATTCCCTCTTCTAAAGCTATATTTCGAGTACTTATACCTGAATTCGCTTCTGCTCTTTCAAGTATTCTTTCTTCCATTTCAACAGTTCTAACGTATCTTGGTCTACCTTTATCAGCAATAGTATTTATAAATGAGCCTATCTCGCCAAGCCTTCGATGAACTTTGATGAAAGTTGGGGCACTTGGAACATTTCTATTAGGATATGTTTCCATGTAAAACCGCCGTGCTTGCTCTGCATTCCCATTGGCTCTCCCATAACAAAAATGCATGTCACGATACTCAGTATTTGAATATACGTGAGCCATTTTATTACTAGGTAAACAGCAACTTAATTTTCACTAATTTTAAAAATGGACTACGTTTATGAATACTTTTAAGGCTTTACTAATGTCTAATTTTTTTACTTATTATTTACTTTTCACCCGTCTTATCATTTATTTAAATTTGAAGCATGGTAACTTGATTTATTTGCGCCTATTGGACGTACTGATTTAATGGTAAAATGTTTACTGCTAATTTGTGACTAAACGGTGAGGTTTATCGACTCGAATAAAGAGTAACTTTTTTAATAAGTATTTTATTGTCTTTCACAAGGCATATTTGGTTTTATAATATCTGTCAAATCCAAAAAGATATGCGAAAAAAAAATATGGTTTTCAGGTAAAGTGCCCTCTGGTGGCAGAGTAGGGCAACATTTTGGTAACAGAGTTATAGAAATCGTGAAGATAAGTCTCTGTGCCGAAAATCAAATTAATTGGTAAAAATGTAAATGCCCTACATCAAAAATAAGAAAAAAAAAATTGAACTTTGACAGACCATAACTTAGAAAATATTGAGATTTCGATATTTTGTTACATGACTTACTAACATTATTTTATCATGTAGATTCACCTGTCCAAGTATCCAAACACATTTTCCCAACACATGAATACATGTTTGGATGATTTTGAAACAATGTTCATTTTATTTCTCAGTTCGATCATGTGTTCCTTGGAGGTAATTTTAATGTCGATTTTATGACTGAAAATTCGTATGCTTGCGTCCTTCTTAGTAATTTAATATTTAAATATGGTCTCTGCCAAACAGTATCTAAGCCCACCCGTGTTACCAACAACTCCAATGCATTAATAGATATCATACTTGCTTCGTCGCCCAACGTGCTTTCCAAACCGGATGTTATTGATATGTCTGATATATCAGACCACTGTTTTGTAACTAGCTACTTTGTAGTGCAAGAAGAAAAACCCTCAATTAAGTTTCGGACATACCGTGATTATTCTAACTTTAATTATAATCTTTTTCTTGATGATCTTTATAGCCTTAACTGGAATGGCATATTTGATCAGGAGAATGTCAATCTTATGTTAGATTTGTTGAGTCACAATGTCCATTTCTTGCTTGACATTCATGCCCTTGTCAGGGTGGCTAAGTGTACGAAATCTCCGGCACCGTGGATGACGGATAACTTAAGATACATGATAAAACTGAGGAAGAAAGCTCTTACTAGATATAAACTAATCAAAACTGAAGCTGCTAGAGATAATTACAAGCAAATTATAAATTTAGTTACAATGTCAGTCAGAAACGAAAAAAAAGCATTTTTAAATTTCAAATTTAGAACTGACCCTAAAGGTTTTTGGCATTCATTAAGATATTTAAATATCTGTTCTGCATCCAAAGGTTCAAGTGGTGATATCGGTGATCATGAGACACTTAATACTTTTTTTTTGTTAATAACGTCCCTGCCCCTAATAATTCCATTCACAATTTAATTAATGAGTTATACACTAATAAAATTCACAACAATGTTCAATATTAACTAAATTTTAGGCCAGTCAGTGATAACAAAATTTCTGGAATTATTACCTCAATTAAATCAAACGCTAACGGTGTGGATGGCATAGATTTGAAAATTTTATCTCTGATTACGCCCCATCTCACACCACACATAACTTGTATTATAAATCAGTGTTTAACAAAAAATATATTTCCAGGCATTTGGAAAAAAGCTAATGGTATCCCAATTCCAAGAGTAAGCACTCCATCGGACATACCGCATTTTCGTCCTATAAGCATACTTTGTACATTGTCCAAAATATTGGAAAGGGTAATATATGAACAAGTCAACTCACATGTGACTCAATGCAAAATTACCAGTCACATAGTCCGGATTTCGCGCCTCTCACAGTACCACTACCGCCTTACTTCAAGTCTCGGATGACTTATGTAGAGCGATTGATGAAAATAAAGTTGTGTGTCTTATATTATTAGATTATAGTAATGCGTTTGATGTTTTAAAACATTCCATTTTGCTGCAAAAATTAAAATATTATGGTCTTAGTCAGAGTGCGATTAGCCTTGGATGGATAGCTATCTGACCGGTAGGAAACAGAGAATGGCGTCAGGAGCGGAAATCCCGTCTAAATTTTTAGCTACTAATAAGGGCGTTCCTCGAGGAAGTGTCTTGGGACCTCTTCTATTTTCTTTTTACACTGCGGATTTTTCGCATTATCTTAGACACGGTCATTCGCACCAATATGCAGATGACATGCAAATATATTTCTCTTTTTCGTCTAATGGTGTTATATTGGTAACAAACTAATAAAGATCTAAGCGGTATAAGTCAAATTTCTAAAGCACATGGACTAATACTTAATAACAATAAAACGAAAATGCTTATTTTTGGAAGAAATAGGGATAGCATTACCATTAACAACAATCTAAATATTGAACTCAACGGTTTACGTTTAGTACCCTCAGAGTATTCCAAAAACCTGGGTATCATATTGGATTCAAATCTACGCTTCAGTCAGCACACTATCTTCTTAATACAAAAATCCTACGCTAAGCTTGAACTCTTATATAGGTACAAAGATATTTTGAGTGTTAATGCTAAACTGAGGCTGACTGATTCTCTTGCTCTTTCTCATTTGGCATAGGGTAACGTCTTGTACTTGCCAGCCCTGATCTTCAAAGGTAGAAATAGCTTGCTAGGGGTGCAAAACTCTTGACTTTAATACAGTTTTGGGCTGCGTAAGTTTGATCACATTACACCCGCTTTTCTGAACTCTATTGTACCTTCAGGAAAGATTCTTTATTCACTTAGCACTGTTGGTCTTTAAAATATCTAAAGATCAGACACCCAAATATCTGTATGATAAATTGATAAAGAGGAGTGATGTTCATGAAAGAGTTACGTGCAATCGCGGTCTTTATTCCACTCCAAAGCATAAAACTGCAATATTTCAACGATCTTTCACGTACAATGCAGTCAAAATGTTTACCTCACTGCCCATCGACATCAAGTCTAGCGTATCTGTTGACGGGATACGAAGAAAGCTAAAAAAGTATGTAACCGATGGAAGAAGCTCATTTCATAAATAATATTTATAACTCTTAAAACGTGTCCAATAATTACCTACTCGTAATATTCTGCTTCACTAGTTATCTGTCATTCCCATTCTTGTGTGATTAGGTATAAGTTTAGTCTATATTTATTTATATTACAGGAGTATTTATAGTTTATTGGTCTTAAAGGGTGTGTTTAATCTTTGTATCGTCTATATTTTTATATTTGCCGCTCAAACCACAACAACTGTTCTGTAAGGTTGGCAACAATGAACCTCTCTCTCTCTCTGAAAAATGGCATGGCTGCCCGTGTGTGTTTACAAAAGTTAGTCTCAATAAAATATGTTTTTTACAGTAATTAGTGCTTCATTAAAATAAATATACAGTCCACTAAAAGAAAGTAAATTAAATCAATCACTAGTTCATGGTCCATCGAGCCAAATAGGTTAATACGGTTGCAGAATCAGCACTTTTTACCTTCCTATACCGCAAAATCGCAGCCATTGCCAAACACAAGACATACGTCAAGGAGCAGACTACCGACGGTACAGTCGGCCAGCAAAATCGCATCACTCACCCAATAGAGCAGCTGATAAACATTCAAGTAGGTCCATTCCTTTTTAACCGTTTCATGTTCATATTGCCTTCTACTTGTGTGTGAATCAATGGATCGTTAATTGTATTCATTTATTATATTAAGAGATTGTTAAATAATCAACACAGACAGCCTTTATTGATTCTTAAACATATTTGCACTATTAAAAGATTTCACGCTTAAGCTTCGTTCTGATGGCGGGATAGGCAACCACATATACATATTTTTAATGAGTGCGTTTACATCGTAAAATCTTAGAACGAACAAAATAATTCGCATGACTATCTTATTTCATAAATATTGTTAAAACAAAAAATAATTATTCTAGTTTTAATATATTCCTCTTATTGTCGTATTAATTTTATTTAAAATGCCAGAAAATGACGAATTAGGCAAACTTAAAATTAAACGCGGTATAATAAAAGGCCATTTAACACGATTCGAAACGTTTGTCGAGGATGTTGCAAATCATGTAAAGATCGAAGGATTGCATGCGCGCTTACAAAGATTGGATGATTCATGGCTAGAATTTGAAAAAATTCAATCAGAAATTGACATTCTTTTGAACGTATTAGATACCTCTGAGAGACAATCATTTGAAGACAAATATTTTAAGCTTATTGCACTAGGTCGGGATATTATCGTTCAATATAAAATATATCATTGTCAGCAACAGCAGCCGAATATAACCAATAATAGTGCGGGACCTAGCCATATAATTAACGTTAAACTTCCTCTTATTGATCTTCCGCATTTTAACGGTACTTATGAAGGTTGGTTACCATTTTATGAAGGTTTTAAAGCGCTTGTGCTTGACAATTCATCGCTTAATAATATACAACGTTTTTATTATTTAGTTTCATGCTTAAAAAATGACTCGATTCAGGTAATTCAATCCCTAGAAGTAAGTAATGAAAATTTTGACGTAGCATGGCAACTCTTACGTGATAGATATGAGAATTTACGTATTATTGTCTACAGTCATATAAGAGGAATTGTCGAACTTCCACAAATGTCTAAAGAAAACCATGGGGTGTTAAGAAAGATTATTGATACCTTTTTAAAACATTATAGGGCATTAAAATCTCTTGGTCAACCGGTGGAATATTGGGGCACCTTATTAATTTACTTATTGAATAACAAATTGGACAGTCATAATAAGCGAGAGTGGGAAAGTTCAATAAAATCCAGTAATGTACCTGATTTAAATACGTTTACCGATTTTCTTAAAAATAAAGCACAATTGTTGGAAACGCTTGATACTAGAGACAATTCAAGACCTTCTTTTTCCTACAATAAGCCTTGTATAAAGCCAGCAAGCCACCTGGCTACCGATCAAATATCACATGACATAATATGTGCATTTTGCAAGGAAACTCATTTTACTTTTAAATGTACAAAGCTACTTGCGCTTCCGGTCACATCAAGATACATTGAACTTAAAAAACTGAACATCTGTTCTAACTGCTTGAGAATTGGTCATGGTGTAGATAGTTGTAGAAGTGACAAGGTTTGCAGACTGTGCAAAAAACGTCATAATACCGCATTGCATGTTGATAAGTTCGTATAATATAATCAAAATGTTAATCGTAACAATAATAATCAAAATAGACAAACTAAAACATCTCAGATACACCATAAAGTACATGTTACACAACAATCACATCCCTCTACAAGTACACAACATAATAGTGAGGATAATATTAATGCTTTACAAAATACCACCCTTCTTTCAAATACCGATCATGCTCATCAAATTTTACTTTCAACGGCACAACTTTATATTTATGATATAAATAATAAACCTGTTAAATGCAGAGCATTACTTGATTCTGGTTCACAATCTAATTTTATTGCAAATGAGTTACTTAAAAAACTTAAACTTCAAGCCCAAAAGGTCAACTTGCCTATAACCGGGATTAACCAAGCTGCTTTAAATATTAATAAGAAAACCCAAGTATCAATCCAATCTACTGATAAATCCTATGTATATAATAATTTTTCATGTTTAGTAATTGAGCAAATAACCGGTAACTTGCCACAATTTAGTTTTGATCCCACTACCTTAAATATTCCAAGTCACATTGCACTATCGGATCCGTATTTTTAGGAACCCGGAAAGATTGATATGTTGATTGGAAGTAGCATATTTTACTCCTTACTTAATTCCCAGAAACTTGAGTTAGGCAAAAACTGCCCTATTCTTCAGCACACGAAGCTTGGCTGGATAATAGTAGGTCTCCTGCAAATACCTGAGAATCAAAATTGTATTGCCACATACGAGTCTTCAAATCTTTCCAATGGTTGTTTGTTCGTACAGAATACCGATTTACTTCACAAACAAGTTGAACGCTTTTGGCAAATCGAAAATATTGACTTGTCTCATAGTAAACTTTCAAATGAGGAACTTGAATGTGAAATGCATTTCCGCGAATATTTTGAACAGGATAGTACCGGACGATGTACGGTAAGGCTTCCCTTGAAGGAAAATTCCTGTCAGTTAGGCGATTCTTTGTCTACGGCTGTCAAAAGACTTAAATCTATGGAAATAAAACTATCTAAAAATGACGATTTACATAAACAATACGACGAGTTTCTTCAAGAATACGAAAACTTAGGTCATATGACCAAGCTTAATACTGATCTTGACAATCCTAAAGAAAATTATAATTACCTACCACATCACGCAGTTATTAAGGATTCAAGTTCAACTACACGATTACGCGTTGTCTTTGATGCTTCTTCGAAGACATCTACAGGCACCTCCTTAAACGACATTTTAAAAATCGGCCCTACTATACAAGAAGATTTATTCGGTATATTATTACGTATGCGTACCTTTAGTATAGTTATAACCGCCGATATTACTAAAATGTACCGCCAAATTAATATACATCCGTCCCAGCGTAATCTACAACGTATAGTTTGGCGTAAAAACCCAACCGATTCTATAGATCATTATGCTTTAAATACAATTACGTATGGTACCGCAAGCGCTTCCTTCTTAGCGACTCGAACGTTACACCAAATCGGACTTGACGTTAAGGATACATACCCCTTAGCGAGCGAAGCTATTATAAATAATTTCTATATGGATGACTTGATTTGCGGTGCTCCTGATATCGATGAAGCAAGGCAATTAAAGCGTAATATTGAAAAAGTACTTCTTAATGCGGGTTTACCTCTTAGAAAGTGGTTGTCAAATAAACCAGAAATATTTGAACAGGAGGATCAACTTGATTTACAAGCAAGTGATCATTCCCAATATGTCATATCCGATGAAGAAGTAAAAACATTAGGTGTCATCTGGAATCCTCAAGATGACGTACTTCTATATTCAGTTACATATCCGGAGACTACCTACCCAATTTCGAAACGTCGAATACTTTCAAACATTGCATCACTATTCGACCCTCTTTGTCTTATCGGTCCTTGTATAATAAAGGCTAAGTTGCTGCTACAGCAGTTGTGGCAATTACAAAGCGGATGGGATGAGCCAGTTCCTATCAACATTCAAGAGACTTGGTCTCATTTTCTAGAAAGCCTCAAATACCTAGGTCAAATTCAAATTTCCCGTCATATTATTTTAACCAAACCCACCTTAATTACCTTGCATGGGTTTAGTGATGCTTCCGAGGCAGCATTCGGCGCATGTATCTATATAGTTTCACAAGACAGCGAGGGAAACACTTCCGCAAGGTTAGGTTGCGCGAAATCACGACTTGCGCCTCTCAAACTTATCACACTTCCCAGATTGGAGTTGTGCGGAGCGCTCCTGCTTGCCCAACTTATGCATAAAGCGGAACAGTCTCTAAGGTTAAAGGTTGAAAATTCCTTCTGCTGGAGAGATTCTACTATTGTCTTAGCTTGGTTAGCGTCTCAACCGAATAAGTGGAAAACTTTCGTTGGTAACAGGGTCTCCGAAATACAAAATCTGACCGAGCATTCTAGCTGGAGACATGTGTCGTCTGAGGAAAACCTAGCAGACATAATTTCCCGTGGATTAGATCCTCAAGAACTAAAAGATTGCCCCCTTTGGTGGTATGGCCCACTATGGCTTGTAAGCGACCAAGAAAAGTGGCCGCAAGAGCGAGTGATTAATATGGATAGTATTCCTGAGGCGCGTAAAGAAAAGGTTATAATAACGTATCATACGATATTGGATATATCACTATTAAATCGTTACGCGGACTTCGGTAAACTTCAACGCGTAACGGTATACATATTGCGTTTTATAAACAATACAAAAAATAAAAAAAGGCTTACTGGTCAGATTTCTGAAAATGAATTACAAACTGCAACAGTAAAATTGTGTAAAATGGTCCAAACTAAAGAATTTTATTCTGAGTTGGCATGCCTTAAGGATTCAAAATCCTTACCCAAAAGTAGTAAATTGCTTTCGTTAAACCCATGTTTAGACACTGAAGGTGTTATCAGAGTAGGAGGACGACTCAAAAATGCTGATATACCTTTTAATTAAAAATACCCTATGTTGTTGCCTGGAAAGCATAATTTGACTCGTCTTTTAATTTTACGAGAACACCACAAATATTTACATGCGGGTGTTCAGTTTATTTTGTCTCGTATACGGACACAATTTTGGCCAATAAACGGTCGAAATTCCGTACGTAGCGCACTGCGAAACTGTCTAACTTGCTTTCGAGCAAAACCAATTTCCGTCAATCAACTTATGGGAGACTTACCTGAATCACGCGTAACGCCGTCGCGAGCCTTTACTTATTGCGGCATTGATTATGCAGGATTCTATAGTATTAAGGACGGAAAGTCACGCACAAGAACCTTTATTAAGTGCTATCTATGCATTTTTGTTTGCCTAGCCACTAAGGCTGTACATGTCGAATTAGTAACAGACCTTACGTCCGATGGTTGTATGAATGCCTTCAAACGATTTGTATCTCGGAGAGGTTTGTGTAAGCATATATATACCGATAATGGTACCAATTTCGTGGGTGCTAATAATGACTTAGGTACTCAAAATTCACGAAATGCAATGAAATGTGAAAATAGTATTAAGTGGCATTTTATTCCTGCTCGATCACCCCATGTTGGTGGAATTTGGGAAGCCGCTGTGAAATCTTTTAAGTATCACATTAAAAGAGTCATTGCTGATATGACTCTTAATTTCGAGGAATTCTATACGATTCTTACACAAGTTGAGGCAATCCTAAATTCCCGCCCCCTCGTTCCTCTCTCAAATGATCCTCAAAACCTTGATACGTTAACACCTGGACATTTTCTTATTGGCGAGGCGTTGATAGCAGTTCCACAAGAAGATATAGCTGAGCTTCCCTCCAATCGATTATCCGCTTACAAGAAATTGCAGCGAGCCATTCAACATTTTTGGAACCGTTGGTCCAGCGATTACCTGAATACTCTGCAGCAACGTTCAAAGTGGCGTCAAGATTCATCGAACATTATAATCGGAACTTTAGTGCTTCTTAAAGAAGATAAGCTTCCCCCAATGAACTGGCCAATTGGACGGGTCGTAGAGGTGTTTCCTGGAACAGACAATAAAGTGCGTGTTGTGTCTGTGCGCACAAGCAGTGGCGTAGTACGCAGAACCATACATAAGGTCTGCCCTCTTCCCCAGACTGACGAAACCGAGTGACAGATGCACGTTTTTAATAGTAACTAATCATATGTTTAGATGTCGGACTAATATACTGGTCAAATGTTGAAATAGTTAACCATTTCAAGGCGGGCGCCATGTTTAATCTTTGTATCGACTATATTTTTATATTTGCCGCTCAAACCACAACAACTGTTCTGTAAGGTTGGCAACAATGAACCTCTCTCTCTCTCTCTGAAAAATGGCATGGCTGCCCGTGTGTGTTTACAAAAGTTAGTCTCAATAAAATACGTTTTTTACAGTAATTAGTGCTTCATTAAAATAAATATACAGTCCACTAAAAGAAAGTAAATTAAATCAATCATTAGTACAGGGTGGTTGGGTAGGATAGCTATGCTAGACCTCGCCACCAAGATATATTATTTTGTTTGGATCTAGTTTTTTTAATTAAATAAAGACCTGTTTATTTATTTATTTATTTATTTATTTATATTGGAGTAGCTCCCACCAAGGAGAGTTTAGTAGTCGATAGCCAGGTATAATCCTTGTGCACCCATTTCAGATAATAAATAGTATTTTGTTAATTAAAACTGTTAGTATAAAATAATTGATATAAAAAAGTTTTTGGTTTTTGATACCTAGGTAGGGATAGGTACCTATTATAATTATTGTTGAATTAAATAAATAAATAAGGAATAGATTTGCCGACTGTATAATATAGATTGATTTCACGCATACATAAAGAATTAGCTAAACATAAAGAACGTGTGCATATGAATATTGATTTTTCTTTAATTTCTGGTTATTATTAGTTGGTTATACATGTTAAAACAACAATTTTGTGTTATAGTACTCTCTTTATTGATCCATATTAAAAATGACATAAGATTATAATGAAACGCCGAACAAAGTTAAGTTCTAACTCTTAGATGTTTTAATTGAGACCAGGTTCGAACAACTTTCGAAACGTTAATTTCGTCCACAATATCCTTCGCAGAAAAAAGTATTATGAGAGAACCTAAACGATCGTCGCTCATTATCGTTCGGAGGGAATTTATGGCCAATTTTAATTTACTAAAAGATCTCCCACATGATGCCGAAGAAACAGGCCAAGTCAGAACAAACCGAACAATTTTGTGGGCCCATGGCAAAATCTTACGTAAATTGTATGCTTTCTTCAAAATATCAACGAAATTCTCACATTGACCACACGACTTAAGAAGCGTTTTTGTTTCTACCTGAATGCATTAGGGTTCTTGTTCAAAGGATTCAGGATGCAATTCAACAATAGAATTAATCAATTCAATAGTACAATTTTTCCTGTTGGCTGGAATTTCAAAAATTTTCTGATATGGTTCGAGTTTTAAAACAGGTTCTTCTAAGTTTTTCCGAAGGCTAGACGTAAATACCGCTTTGAACTCTGTACGGTAAAACATAAAAAGATCAAACGTAAACGCAGTTTCGCGACGTGTATTGTGACCTGAGTACGCAAGTATGGGCAAGTATAAGATGAGTAATATAGTCGGCGGGTCGAAGAGTAAGAGAGCCAAGTCAGGCGAGGTGCAAAATATATAGTGGCGCCACAGCACGAGCTCTCGCTTGACGACTACATAACTCGTACTCCTCTTAGTCTAAGCATGTAAGCTCGAACTCGAACTTCTACGAGTTATATCGACGTCCGTTGCGTCCAGTTTCTTAAAAATAAAGGAGTCTTTCTCTTTCTTCTCTCCACTATGGGTTTATTTACAACAAACCACACTGTGCTCATTGGCCTGCGTGTCAAAGCTGCCGTTTTCTTCACTGCACCAAATTTTGAAAAACCACGTTCAAGAAGGGTGGTGTAAACATCGAAGATTACTTTTTTTGTGTTAACTCATAAAATATCACGCTTTAATTGGTTTCTATCACGACCCGTAGATCCACTTGGCGTACTGGTTTCTTTCCACGGACGAAGCATTCTTAGATATCACGTTTAATTGGCAACAAATAACTTCTTGTCTAAACCAATACGAAATCAGCATATTTAAATAACTAAAATGAACCTATTTTATTTTACCTCAATTATTTTAAGAGGATTACTGAGAAAATATAATAATATAATAGTCTTTAAATAGATCCGTACCTGGAGTCCCCAGATCAGGTGGCCGAATTTTACACCTCACACAATAGGTTATTATGACGGTAAGGGATTAGCATTTATAATGAGTTTGTAAGATGGATGGACGGACTTTACTACTGTGTTCGTGCGCACGAATATTTACGCGCGCGTTGATTTCAATTCAAATTCGACTTTTCACAATGATTTTTATTCGGGAATTAGCTAAATCAGAAAAAAAAATTTCCGACTAGCCGACTAGTCATATTTTCCCGAGCATGCCGACTTCGGCACGAAAATGCCGACTCAGACGAAAATGCGAACCTAGTACAAAAGTAAAAGGGGGTGTCACACCTATTTTCTATTCTACATTGTAATTAATTATTATTAATTAATTTTTTAATGAGAATTTGAATGCTTTATTAAACTTACACGCTCCTTTTAAAACTGTAGTACCCAGAAAAAAACATAAGCCATGGGTAACTGACAATATAAAACTATTAGCTAAACAACGTGACAAACTTTTTACTAGGTATAAGAAAACAAAGTATCCTAGAGTTTTTGAGGAGTACAAATCACTGAGAAACTTCACTAATAATGCGTTGGAAAGGGAGAAAAAAGCTTATATGAGACTGCAGATTGGTAGGGGTAGTAGGGAGCTGTGGGGTGCTATAAATAAGCTGAATATTTATAATAGGAAACCTCAACCAAGGATTCCCGATGCTCTTGATGATGTCAACAAGATAAATGAATTTCTCGTTAACTCTATTCCTCAAATTTTGCCTTCTCCAAACCTGAATCAATATTATAGTGGTGCTCTTTTTAACCTAAAGTCTCACTTGAATTTCCGGGGCATTGATGGATTGAGTGTGACTTTTATTTTGCTTTGTTGTCCATTCCTTATATCGTATATTCAACATATAGTGAATTTTTGTATAGAGCAATCTGTTTATTCATCCCTGTGGAAAGAGTCATATGTTGTACCGCTTCCTAAGGCTAGTGAGGTACGGGAACTTAAAGATCTGCGACCAATAAGTATTCTGCCTGTTGTGTCAAAAGTTTTGGAGTGGGCTATAAAGGGACAACTGGTACGGCATATAGAGTATAATGAGGTACTTCCGGACATACAGTCTGGTTTTAGAAGCGGTCATAGTTGCGCGACAGCGTTGCTTAATGTCACAGATCACATTTTTAGGGCCATTGACTCAGGTAAGTTAACAGTGTTGGTCCTTCTGGACTACTCCAAGGCATTTGATACCATTAATCATGACTCTTTAAAGTTAATTTTAAAATATATCGGACTCTCGGCATCTGCAGTTTCATTCTTTGATAGCTATCTTAGTGGCAGGCAACAGCGAGTGACTCTGTATGGACGGATCTCTGATGCCAAACACATATCAATTGGAGTGCCTCAAGGGTCCATATTGGGCCCAATCTTGTATACAATTTACACTGCATTCCTAAAAAATGTTGTTACGAGCTGCTCTGCACAAATGTATGCTGATGACACCCAGTTGTTCTACTCATTCAATCCAAGTGACTTAAATCGTGGTTGTGAGCTTATTAACAATGACTTGAATGCCCCTTTTAGGTTTTCTCAAGAACACTCACTGACACTTAAGCCAAACAAAACCGTCGCTCTTCTGTTCGGCAGAAATAAAGATCGGCTAGAAAATAAAAATAATATAAAAGTAAAAATCAATGATGTGTCAATACCTTTCGTTGAAGTGGCCAAAAGTATTGGACTCTGGCTAGACACGGATTTGAGATTTAACAAACATATTTCTGAGTGTGCGAAAAAATGCATTTTTAAACTTAAATTGTTGTACAACGCCCAGACTATTTTAGATTCGAATCTTAAACTAATGCTATGGGATTCTCTTATTTTGTCCACTTTCAGTCATTGTGATGTGGTATATGGTCCATGTCTCACAGCCTTCACCTCACATAAAATTCAAAAAATTCAGAACTATTGCCTACGTTTTGCATACGGCATTAGAAAGTGTCACTCGGTAAGGCACAAGTTGAGGGATGCGGGTTGGTTGAGTATGAAGCAGCGGCAATTGTTTCATGCAGCTGTTTTATATCATAAAATAATATTGTTCAAAAAACCTTCTTATCTACACCAAAAAATAACTTTTCGTACTGACGTTCATAATTTAAATGTAAGATTTAAAGGTATGATCACACCACCTATTCATAAAATGTCGGTTTTTGAGCGGAGTTTTTCTTACAGCGTTTCGGCTCGTTACAATGTTATCCCTACAGATCTAAAGGCAAAGTCAATTGCATCGTTTAAAAAATTGTATAAAAGGAACTTACTGGGAAATTGATAAAATTAATGTAGGTACTTTGTACATGTTTTTGGTTTTTTGTTCCTTATTTTCATATGTATCCTTGACCTAGGTATTTATGTTTATTTATACTTATTGCCGTCGAGCTTATTGCTAATTATAGTTTCATCTTTTTCTTTTTCTAGTGTACAAATCTTTGTGAATAACATAAATCTTTGTGAATAACATATAATGCTCCTGTACTGTTAAACTTTTTTAGTTAAGGTTAGTTGTTAGGTATTCTAGTTGTAAACTCTGTTTACATGTTATATTTTGGTTTTTTTAAAGGTTAAGTGGAAGACCAACTCTTGTTTCAAACAAGAGATGAACTTCTCCCTTTCAGATAAACATGTTAGAGTATAAATTTTATTATTGTGAATTGAACAAATTTGATTATCTGAATAAATATTATTATTATTATTATTATTATTATTATTATTATTATTATTATTATTATTATTATTATTATTATTATTATTATTATTATTATTATTATTATTATTATTATAACCTATGTTCTACTTTAAATTACACTAAATATCGTATTATGTGTTCTAGAAGGTATCAGCCCAAAAGACCAGAGATCTCCAGGAAACCACACCAGAGTAAACGGCGAGAAGAACAGCATCTTTGTTGAGGCAGCAAGTCAAGTTTCTTCTTCGGATCAGCCCCAGCATAGTAACAAAACTGATTCTACGTCGATAACCAAACAAGATTCCCTATCGCCCTCTAAAAATAGCGGAGAAAAATTTTCATTAAAAGTTCAAGTTCATAATTTCACTACAGGTCAAGATGGCGATGACGGATCTGTCAATAGTTTTCACAGAAACGGATTGAAAGCCTCCCCTGTTTTAAGCAGTAGGAGAGGTTCTCAAATATAATTTCAATAAGCAATAAATTTGCTGTTGTAAAACGAAAATAATTTTATTGCAGATGTTAGGAGAAGTCATATTTACACATTTAGATGTTGTAGCTATACAGGGTGTTACTTAATGATAGGCCGTAATTCCAAGGACGCACTCCTGAACAAAATTCAAGTAGAGAAGTTTATATAAACATTGTCCTAAAAAGTCTGGTTTTCAAGATCGGTTTTTGTTTTTAACGTCTCAAAGATCCTTTTGCCAATTTTGGTGAAATTGGGCACTGTTATTCATTGTGATAAGACGCTAAGATGGTAATTATGAGTTCCAGTGGCGTCCCGGGGACAGTCTCACGAGTAATATTGACAAAAAAATTGTACGCCACTGACTTGTTTAAAAATATTACATTGTTTTCTGGTTAAGCAGCTACAAATACTTTTTTTTTATGTTTTTCGTATCTTACTTCGTTTTCGAGAAAAAGAATAAAAGTCATTTCATTGCATATCGAGAAATTGATAAAATATAATCAAGTTAACTTTGATCGTTGCCAGGAAATTTTGTTATGTTATTATAAACATAATGTTTTTGACTTTCCGTGACAATTTGTTATTATTTATCCTCTGGTCAAAAGGTAGATTGTGCTATTAAAAAAATGGGAAATAATTATTCTAATTTGGAGATGACACAAATGCATTTCCTTTCTGGTTTTGTCAATGGTAATTCCGCGGTGTCCCGGCGACTCTATCAAGAAAGGTATCCTAATCGTGTCCTTCCAGGCAGAAAAATATTTAGAAACATTCATCGTCGTCTGACTGAATCTGGCAGTTTCTAACGTAATACCTCTGGGGGAAGACCTCGTACAATTCGAACTCCGGCAGTTTAGGAAGCTGTCCCACATGCGGTCCAGGAGAATCCAGCAACTAGTACGAGAAAAATTGGTAGGGAACTAAATATTTGCTATAAAATGGTATTGGAAGTTTTAAAAGAATCTTTGTTGTATCCTTACCATCTACAAAGAGTTCAGGCACTTCTTCTAAGATATTTTGAATCGCGTACGTAATTTTGAAGATGGTATCGTCAAGGACTTGCAGAAAATCCTCACTTTGATTTCATCATTATGTTTACAGACGAAGCGCATTTTTCTAGAAATGCAACATTTAATTTCCATAATATTCATAACCGGGCCTATGAAAATCCTAATACTATTACAGAGACACATTTTCAGGAACAATTTTCTATCAACATTTGGATCGGTATTATAGGTGACTATTTAATTAGACCACTTTTTATTACCAAAACGCCTTAACGGACAATCTTCCAGTAATTCTCTACGAAATGATTTACCTTTACTTCTTGAAGATGTTCCTCTTCAGTAACGGCAACAACATTGGTTCACGTATGATGGTGCTCCAGCCCACTTTAGCATATTGGATCGTGAGTATTTGAATAGAGCTTACCAAAATCGTTGGATAGATCGTGAAGGACCACATTTCTGGCCACCTAGATCGCGTGACTTGAACAGCCTTGATTTTTATTTGTGGGGGCACCTAAAATCATTAGTTATGTTAGTTTAGAACAACTAAGGAATAGAATTATTATTGACCGATGTGAAACTATACGTAACACTTTGTCCTGTCCTCTTTGGTAAAACTCATGGAATTATCGAAATAGTTCGTCACTCGATGAGAAGAAGAGCAGAAGCCTGCATGGAAGCGAGAGGTAAATATTCTGTTAAATTGTTATTACTTTTCGTTTGTTAAATCTTAAAAAATGGCTTATTATTAAATATTGTGCAAGTCAGTGGCGTGAATTTTTTTTGCAAATATTATTCGTAAGACTGCCCCCCGGGACGCCATTGGCAATCATAATTATCACCTGGTTAGTGCCCAGACGACACACACATATCTATTAGATGCCTAAAAGATATCTGTCATTGATATCCAGTTTATCTACTGGATATATGTAGATGTCCTATACCGGGTGTTGCATCGTCGAGCGGGACATAGGAAATCCCATGTAATTTTAAATGGGGTCAATTATTGGCTTCCCTAATTATTTTAGAGAAAAATTCTATTTAGGTTTATTAAAGAGCACTAAAACCCACATTCAAAAGAATAACTTTAGATATTTTTGATGAGCCCGTTTACGGGTTATCGCCGATTTCTTTTTAACTGTTTCTCCTTTTTATGGCCCCGTATTTGCGGGCACCAGTCAAGCTAAAAGATGACTGTCAAATAAAGTTATCATTTTGAAATGTGTGCTTTATTGTTATAGAAACTCGTACGTCGAAAATATTAGCCATGAATTACACTTCTGAAGAAAAAATATTGATGATTAAATGGTATTATCAAGGAAATAGTTATCAAAATGTGTAAGACATGTTTGCTGCTCTGTATCCGAATAGACCGATACCTGCAAAATCTACAGTCGAAAGGACTATCAAGAAATTTGAGACAAAAGGCACTGTAATAAATAACTGCAGATGTGAGGAAAGGCAGGAACAAAGAAGAGATGCAAGAAATGATAGTGACTTGCAAGTTTTATTGTGCGTGGAAGAAAATGATGGGAAGATCAGCACAAGGAAACTTGAGGATGACATAGGATTAGATCACACCACAGCGTTACGAGCTTTGAAACGACATAAATATTATTCATACAAATATGAAAAGCACCAATAGCTAAGAGATAGGGACGAAATACGACGACAGGAGTTTTGTTTTGGTATGATGGAAAGAGCAAACATGGATAGGGAATTTTTAAAAAACATTTGTTTCACTGACGAATGCACATTTACCTTAAACAATGAACCCAATGTTCAAAATTATCGATATTGGAGCAAAGAAAACCAACACAGGTTTGTGGAAACAAGGACGCAATATCCACAAAAAGTTAATGAATGGGCTGGGATTTTCGGAGAAAATATTATCGGGCCATTATTTCTTACACGAAATTTAAATGCAGAATATTTTTTGGAACTACTTGAAGATCATATTTTACCTACTTTACATGATGCCGCCAGGGAAAATCAGGAAGTTTGGTACCAAATGGATGGCTGCCCGGCACATAGTACCCTGGCTGTCCGGGAATATTTAAACCGTGCTTTTAATGGAAATGTTATTGGCTTAAATCATACAGTAAATTGGCCAGCCAGGTCTCCTGATTTATCGCTAAATGATTTGTTTCTCTGGGGCCATTTAAAAAACAGGATATACAAAGATAAAAAATACCCAAATCTAGACGAGTTAAAAAATGCTATTTCTGCCGAATGCAATAGAATTTCAGTTTACCAACTAGCGAATGTAAGAAGAGAATTTTATGATCGCCTCGGTTATTGTCTAGCAGTCAATGGAGGAATATTTGAACACCTTCTTAAATCCTAAAGTTCTAACAATTTAATAGTACCTACCTATTAATTAGTAAAATATTGAAACATGTAAAATGTCACAATTAATTTTGTAATTGGATACTTTATTTTAGTTTTATTCAGATTAGTTTGTACTCATAAATACACCTTTAATATTTTCGATGTACGAGTTTTTATAACAATAAAGCACACATTTCAAAATGACAACTTTATTTGACAGTCATCTTTTACCTTGACTGATGCGCGCAAATACGGGGCCATAAAAAGGAGAAATAGTTAAAAAGAAATCGGCGATAACCCGTAAACGGGCTAATCAAAAATATCTAAAGTTATTCTTTTGAATGTGGGTTTTAGTGCTCTTTAATAAACCGAAATAGAATTTTTCTCTAAAATAATTAGGGAAGCCAATAATTGACCCCATTTAAAATTACATGGGATTTCCTATGTCCCGCTCGACGATGCAACACCCGGTAGACTACTCGTGGATATCCAAATGTCCGCCTATAACCAGGATATAGGGAATATCCATTGAATATATAATACAGATATCTAATGAATGCCCAAAAATAATCTAGTGGACGTCTTGCCTACATCCTTTAGATCTATTAGATATTTATCATGTATCTTCCAAACGATATCTAATAGGTATTCAATAAAATAATAACGTTCGCAACATAATGTGTTTTGTTTTTTAAATTGTCAGACAATTTTATTCTTAATAAAAATTATTGCTTGTTAAAAAAATAGGTATAAAGTTAATAAAAGTGAGCTCAAATATAGAGGGTGTCTAAAATTTAGAAAAATGTTATTAGGCCACAAAATAAAAGAAACGAATATTAAATTTCTGAGACAGCCAATTTGAAGAGTAAGTACCAAAACACAAGCAAAACATCTTTACGAACTGTTTAGTGGGTCAAATAGGTTTTACGAAATTAACAGAAAAAGCCAGAAAAGAAAATAATCGTAAAATACGATTCCCAACTATCTATTTCTCAAAATCTCTTCAACCTACAGGACTACTTTATATGCTATAAGCAGAATATCCTGATATTCTTTAATTTGGCTGTCTCACAAGTTTAATACTTCATTTTTGGTTTTGCGACGTCACATTTTCTTAAATTATAGATAGTCTATAATATTTGACCCCGAACTTAGTAACTGTGAAACAGATATTTTATCAAGCAAAAACTTTTATAGATTAAAACTTTCTCAAAAACATGAAACACAATTTATATCAGAATTATAACAACAATTTAAAAACTTAAAATGGCCATATCTTAGGAACGAAGAACTGAAGAAAAAAACGCAAAAAACAGTTTCTATAAAACGAAGGGGGAACAAAAACAAGCGTATTAGCCCACCCTTATCTGCAACCCCTTGGACAGGGTGAGATACACCCTAAAATTTTAAATAGAAAGGGGGTCGAGTGATACATCATTTTGAAGCTATTGAAAAATGCTTTTCAATGGTACCATAGAAAGCTACATTTCAGGAAATTCTTCTGTTTATTAAGGAAAACAACAAATAAAAACACAATTTAGAAATTTTTTATTATTATTTAATTAAATGTTCAAAATGATTGCTACCACAATATCCTGGCATATTAAGAGATATCCCTTAAGAATTCTAAACATTTTAAGCCTAACTATTTTGTTTTGGTTTATTTGCTATGTTTTTTTTGTCGAAAAAAAAAATTTGTTTATAAATATTCGCATTTTATTATCACAGAATTTACTTTAAAAGTAACTTGTACTATAGTTGGGGTCAAGCAAATATTTGACGCGTGACACTTCCATATTGTCATGGGTGTCAAATACGGCAGGCCACTCATAATATAAAAGTTACTAATGGCTAATTTATATTATAATAATTACCACCCACTCGAAGTATTTGTATCTTTATCCTTTTATATTACTAAAAAGAGATATACATAAACCGAGTTACCTTCTCGTCGATTTGGTCTGCAGATCCGCATTTTATTTATTAATTTAATCGTTATACACTACTAATCGTTATACACTACTAAGATTGCTTTTGTTAAGACCTGTGATATTAATGGTCAATCCTGAATCCCAACATTACAATGCACAGAATTTATCAAAACAAATTTATTTATATTATAATTCATATTCTTAGACCAATTTCCTAGCAATCATTTTCTGCAAAGGTTTATAAATAACAATATTCGTCAGTCCGGCCCTGACTAAGTATCAGCTGTAATAAAGTTGGTGAAATCGAAATAACCTAGTATTGGACAAATATGACAAGATGGAAGTGTCACGCGTCAAATATTTGCTTGACTTCAACTATAGTATTATTATTTTAAGAACAGTTGACTGTCGGTTCAGTTTAAACGAAAGGCAGCCCTCTTATCTTTAACAATGGTGTACAGCACAGCTGAACGTGTAGAAATTATTTTCATTTATGGTTCCCAGGATCAATGTTCAAGGACAGCTCAACGTTTTAACGAAAGGCATCCAGGTCAAAATGTAAGCCCGGAGTATGTTCGCCAACTAGTAGCCAAATTTGAAGAAACTGGTTCTGTCGCGAATAAAAAGAGAAATCAACCGAGACTAGCCGACGAAGCAGCGCAAATTGAAATTCTGGGGCAGTTTGCAATGAATTCAACTTTATCAACTCGTGAAGCAGCTGTAGCAACTGGATTATCTCGTGAATCCATAAGAAAGGTACTTAAATTTCATAAGTTTTATCCCTATAAACTGCACATACTGCAAGAACTTTGTGACGACGACCCGGACAGAAGAATTCAGTTTTGTGAAATAATGACAGATAGAATTACGGCCGAACCTCGACTAGTTAAAAATATTTGCTTCAGTGATGAGTGTACCTTTTATTTAGATGGGCATGTTAATAAGCAAAACTGTCGTTACTGGAATGACGAGAACCCCCACGTATTTAGAGAAGGGCATACCCAGTACCCCCAGAAAATTAATGTTTGGGCTGGTATATTGGGAGATGGTATTATCGGCCCAATATGTATACAAGGAAATTTAAATGGCGCCAGGTATGCTGAATTGCTACAGAGGTCTATCGAACCACTAATAGTGCGAGAATTAGAAAATCAGAGGGACATACTCGGAAATTTATCTTTAGAAGAACGCTAACTACATTTCCAACAGGATGGAGCACCTCCGCATTATGTAGTTACGTTAGGCAGTGGTTGGATGATAATTATCCCAACCAGATCCCCGGACCTAACACCTCTTGACTTCTTTTTGTGGGGTCACCTAAAATCTGTGATTTTTAAAACGCAACCTGAGTCACTAGAGCAACTTCAGCATAGAATAGTTCAGGTATGCCGTGCTATATCCAGAGAAACATTTGCAAATGTACGTGAAGAATTTGAAAGTAGGCTTTATTATTGTCTTCAAAACAACGGAAATCATTTTGAACATTTAATTAAATAATAATAACAAATTTCAAAATTGTGTTTTCATTTATTGTTTTCCTTAATAAACAGAGAAGAGTTTCCTGAAATGTAGCTTTCCATGGTACCATTGGAAAGCATTTTTCAAGAGCTTCAAAATGATGTATCACTTTCTATTTAAGATTTTAGGGTGTATCTCACCCTGTCCAAGGGGTTGCAGATAAGGATGGAGAAATACGCTTGTTTTTGTTCCCCCTTCGTTTTATAGAAACTGTTTTTTTCGTTTTTTTCTTCAGTTTTTCGTTCCTAAGATATGGTCATTTCAAGTTTTTAAATTGGCACCCTGTATACAAATTATAAAAACAATTTATTAAGCGAATTTTGCATAGTACAATATTCCAGTATATAAACAGTAATTTATAATAATTAATATTATTCATTAGTTTATTTAAAATATCCAAATAAAAATTTTAATTTAAAAAATTGGGAAAAATGTATAATTTTTTTTATTTTCAAATTATTTATAAAAAGTAATAGGTAGTAATAAAATTTATACACATTTTGATATACGTATTTTCGTGGTTTCTATACTTTTATTTAAAGGACTTTTTTAAACTTTTAACATCCCCTCAACACATAGATATACAATGGATCTCTAGTGGATGTTCTCCTATGTCATCGATATTCCGCTCTTATAGGATATCCATACATATCTGTGAGATATCCATTAGACATTAAAAGGTTTTAAACTTCATTTTAGTGCTTATCTTCAGTACAAAGTTGCAGGATATTTTATAAGTTTTGCTTTTTTTTTAGTCTAACTATGTATAAAATTTCGAACCATATTTTGTTCATTTAATATCCGTTAAAGATATACAATGTACATCTAATGGATATATGCCATGGATGTGGACATTCAGTGGATATAAGGCTATCCATTAGATATCTAAGGGATGTTGTGTGTCGTCTGGGTGCTAACTTAGTGTCTTATTACAACGAACAGTACTGCCAAATTTCACCAGAATCGGCAAAAGCATCTTTGAGATATTATAAACAAATAACCGACATTTTTTAAACTTTGACACAATGTATCTTGAGAACCAGACTTATTAGGACACATGTTTATATAAACTTTTCTACTTAAATTTAGTTCCGGAATACGCCCTTGAAATTACGGCCTATTATTAAGTAACACCCTATATAGATCGATTTCTTGTATTTAGGCCTTTTCACTTTCTATATTCAAGTTTTTTCTAGACAAACTTGGATATTTGCCAAAGCAAAGTTATTTATTTGTTACTTGATTAAAATAAATCATTAAGTTTGGTTGATCTTACTGTTAAGGAATTAAATCCTCTATAATCAGATTTTATATAAACATTTTCACCTATAATGCCTATAATGTGGATTACAAAATTATTTTCTGATTATCATTTTTAACCTTCAAAATAAGACTCTAGGTGATAATATAGAAACCCGTAAGTCTTACTAGTAGCTTAAATTATTCTAATTTTCGTCTGCCAAAACGGATTACGTTTGTGCTTTCTTTTAAAATTAAAAGAACGGAAGGAATATACATATAAGATGACAATTTGCTATAAATGTTTTTCTTGCATGCCCTCCCTACGGAGGGAGATATGTGCCTCTGAGAGACTCCGCTGGAAGTCGGTTTTTGTTGAATAACTTTTAAAGTACCTACTTATATAATTTAATACAAATTTAATGTGGTGGACACTAGTAAGGACCTCTGTCTTTGAAACTTATTTAGTTTTTTTAGGTTACTAGGGGCGGACTAAGATTTACAACTTAATGCTTGACTTTTTAACATGCTCTATGATAAAGACTTGAAAAAAATAAATCTGGATAGCTTGCACTTTAGACTAAATAAAGGCACTCTTGTTCATTGTCGATAAAATTAACCGTTTTCGAGAAAAAGAATAATATACGAATAGTCGTAAAAGACTTAGGGGAAATGTGCCCGAGTTGGCATACATTTCTTAAGCTATTATTTTAAATAGTTATTTTTAGGGTTTACGGGATAAAAGTTGGAATTTATATAGACAACATATTGTCCAAGAAAACTACAAATCAAGAGAATTATATCTCCAAAATATTTCTTGTTACAATTATTTTAAAAATCGCCTTGGTATGCCATCTCAGACTGGACCGTTCGGGTGAGATGGCCATCTCGCCCAAATGGTGGAAAGTTAGTTATTAGATATAGGCAAATAAAGGTAAAATAATTTATTTATTCAACCGTAGTTTATTAACACCTAGGTATAGGCTCACAGAAAATTAAGAAAATGTAAACAAAATAATAGTAATAATAGAACAAAAGAATAAAAGAGTTAATAGCAGAGTTCACACACGTATTGCTTTGTTTTCATATCGCAACCTGCACATTCGCAGTGGGCTCATTTTTTACACGACGCGCAACAAATCCATTTTTCTCTCGATTTGGAGCGAGAAAATTGTTCATTGCAAAATATACAGGCTACGTCATCTTCATTATCACTAACATCGGATTTACCTTACCTGGTTTTGGAACCAGTCGATTTATCCTGAAAAATGATCGACTTATTAACTTTTCTCGCATCTTTTCTGAGTTGTTCAGCATTTTTCTCGGCAGTCTTTATTTTTAGAGCGTCTATTTCCGGTGTTTTATTTAGAATTCCGTATTTGGAAAGTGTGCTTTTTTTTCTTTTAATGCTTGTATTATCGGCTTTTGGTAACGGTCAAATATCTGACGGTAAGACCACGGTAGATGTGGATAAATTAATGTTTGATTTGCCTTTTGTTATTTGGTCGAATTTTGTGTTTTGTGTACGAGATGGTCCAGCTAGCTGCAAATTATCTTCTTTATCAGAGGTTTCTGTTCTTTTCTCAATCATATTGCATTTATTTTGTGTCGCTTTCTTGCTCTTCATCATTTAGTTCACCTTCAAAGTCTGTGGTTTCCGCAGGTTCAAACATATATACCAGTTTTACTAAATCCGTTTTCGGCATTGGTCATGGTAGCCGCTTTTTGGTAGGCTGCCTTAAATATTTCTCCGACCTGAAAATGAGTGACCACTCTTAGAGGGTTATGTTTCAACCAGCTAGTTATTTCCTGATTATAGTAGGTCGACAGTGGCCCAAAGAATGTGATATCTAATGGATGTACTCTGTGAGTACAGTGGGGCGGTAAGCAGAATAAAATAATGCCATTACGTTTGGCATAAACCTGAGCCTCTAGTGATGTATGGCTAATATGCCCATCTAAAATCAGCAATACTTTTTCGTCTTTGCAGGTTTTACGGTTTGAGCAAAAAATTTCAGCTATTTCAAGAAAATTTCGGCAGAGGTCTATCCGTTCTCCTGAGGAAAACCAATTGAACCAGGGGGGCATTTGTCCATTAGTTCATTCTTCATGTTTTTGCGAGAAAATATAGAACACGGAGGCAAATAAGAACCGGAAGCACTCATTGCGCAAATTACTGTTAAATGTTGGCCGCGTTCTGCACTACTTAACACCCCCACCTGTTTTTTTTCCTTTTGTTGCATAAATCTTACAATTCTTTGAAGCAACTGTACTGAGACCGCTTTCGTCCATATTCCAAATTTTTGTAGGGTTATAATTAATTTGCTCAAGAGCCTTTTCTAACTGTTCAAAGTATTTTCCAATTTGTACTTTATTGAAGACACGTGCTCTCGCAGCAGAGGTTGACTCGGGTAATCTAAGTGAAATCGGATTTCGCTTGGTAAATCCTTTTAGCCAATCCCATCCCGCCATCTTCTTCTGAGAGTTAAAGGAATGCTTAATGTTGTTCTGGGCCGCAAGCTCATAAGCAAGTTTGCGTATCTCTAAAAAAATCATACAAATTTACACACACCCACACTACAACATCGAATTTAGCATGAAATTGTAAGGTTAGGTTAAGAAATTGCTTTCGTGTTTGTTAAACTTCGAAAAATACTAGGAAGTTTATATTTTGAAGGAAATTAGAAAAGCTACTTAAAACTTTCTTACCTTCAAAAATCAATAATTGATTATAATATTTTTGTTTTTGGTCGGACAAGAGGGCAAATACACATGCGGCACTTTCAAACATAAATGAACATATGGACAAAGTCAATTGCGCCACAAAATTTCTAGCAGCCGAAAACAGGCCAGTATGCCAACTCGTCTGGTGTGCCAACTCGGGTACATTTCCCCTACATTCGCAGAAGATGTGCGATTTATTTATTCATCCGCACCAAAAAAACGTATTGTTGTGGTAAACATTACTACGATACGAGGTAAATAAAATATCCTGCATTTTATAACAAGTTATCTTTCACACGTTTACTGAGTATGCAGATATGCCGCTGATGTATGATCTTGCCGGAACGCTTGAATGGACAACCTTATTTGAAGTTCCTTCTGGACGCTTTTCAAGATTTAATAGAGCACTTACCACTGGAAACCTGCCGAAACATGCACGATGGGGCACCACCTCATTTCAGCGGTGGTGTGCGGGAGCACCTAAATAACGTCTATCCAAGCCGTTGGATAGGTAGGTCCTATTGCCTCACCTCCTCGATCTCCCGACCTAACGCCGTTGAATTTTTACCTGTGGGGACACCTGAAAAATTGGTGTATTCCACTCCGGTTGGCACTAGGGAGGAACTTCTACAGATAATTAAGTTTCATTGTGATGTGATAAGGACCAAGCCTCGGTTATTGTGGCGGATACAGCAGTCCTCAATTCGTTGTGCCCGCGAGTATATCAGACTTCACGGAGCCCATGTTGAACCCTCTATAAAGTTTTTAATAATTTCGTTAAGGTGCCTCCTATTACATTACTGCGTTTGTATAAATTCTTGTAGTTTTGATGAAATGAAACTTTTCTGTTGTTTGAATGACTTTCATATCACACCTTGTTGTCGAGAAACAAAATAGAATTCATGATCGTTTTTATTAAAAATAAACCATGAATTCGTTTCATATTATTTCTCTCGAAAACGATTAATTTTATCGACAATTTATCTTTTTTTAGTTTAAAGTGCGAGCTACCCCAATTTATTTTTTTGGAGTTTTTATCATACAGGGTGTTCTGCATTAAGTTGTAATGCTTAGTCCGCCCCTAGTAAACTAAAAAAGCTAAATATGTTTCAAGGACACTGTTTTAAGAGGTCCTTGCTAGTGTCCATCACATTAAATTTTTAATATATTACATTAAGTACTTACTTTGGAAGTTATTCAAGAAAATCGATTTTCAGCGGCGTCCTTCAGGGGCACATATCTCCGTGGGGAGGGCCTGTAAGAGAAAATTTTATGGGAACTTGTCATCTTATCCTTTCATGTTCTATCTGAATCCGAGAGATTTCCTAAATTTTCCCGGACACCATGTATGGAAATTAAAATCACCGTAACCACCTATTATGGAAATGGTATCATGTGTCAATGGGCAAGCGCTGGGGTTGTATTGAGACACACTCAATTGCGTCTTTAAATTTAATTTTGCTAAATACTCTAATACCAGACATCCGATCTAATCTTGATATGTTGCCACTTGCACTGCTATATCTAGCTGAAAACATCAGAACAAATTACTTTCCTTCAATGTTGCCAAATAATCGATTCTTTTGGGATTGTATTAAGACATTATTTGTCTTTATTACACAAACAAATTACTGTCAAACGGGGTAAAGTAAATAAAAGAATGCAGTTTTTCGTTAATATTACCCTAACGTTCGAGATATAAATTCCAAAAAAATTAGTGAAGGTTTATCTTTGATTTATTCACCATAATCTGTACTTTTTACGTTTGCGTAAAAAATAGGTTCCCAATTTTCTTTGGTCGTGGCCATAGGTTGGGGTAAAATGAATCACATGTAAATGATACATCTTTGTTACTTTAGTATTGTCCTGGGTAAAGTGAACCACACGAAAAGTTTTTTAACAGCGTTTGGATAACTCCAGGAAAAATGCAATAAAAAAAGTCGAAAGAAACAGATGTAAACTATCAAAATAAAAACTTTATTCTTTAGCACTATTATAAAAATCACAAAATCTCTTCTAAAATGCTTAGCAACAAGGTGCTGAGCAAGGAGAAAGTTGAAACAGATAACACTTCTTAATATAACGTTTATCTAAGTATATGGTAACAAAGCTATGCCAACATAATAGGTACACCTGTTTTAATAAGGAACTATATAAGTATAATCTTCTAAAAACCCAAAACCTGAGGCTAAAATGAACCAAAAAATATACTAAAACTTCTTAAAATTGCTAGCCCATTATTAAATGCAGATAGGGTTAACTTATTTAAAAAGGAAAACATTTACACTTATGACTAGGTAATGATTATTATTCTAGAATTGTTAATTCGTTATTGTTAATTACAAACGCATGTTGTCCCCTTTTAACCGACCTTAGCTTCACTTATTTGTGAAATTGCGTAGAATCAATTTCAGTTACATCCGGGATTTGTGGATAAACGAAATATCCTTTTTCTATTCCTTTTTTTCTTAACACGTTAGGTATTGCACTATAATCCCCAATAGATTCGAGTTTTCCAATGTAATATCGAACTCGTTTGGCAACTGAAAATTTTGCGATTATATAATCACCTGTCTGCAGATCCTCATAGGTCTTGCCTTTCAATGTTTCTTTCTGATGACATGCTTTAATATCAATCGAGCTATGGCTATCGTTTCTATTTGCATTTCCTATCGGTGTCGATATGGTTGGAAGGTCGGACTCGTCATTGTAAATTGCTGCGTCGGTGTCGTTATCACTCGAAGATTCTTCTTGGCGTATTGGTTCCTGTTCTGCTAGCTCCTTGATCATTAAGTCGGCAATAGCTATGCTTTTCCCATTTTCCCAGGTGACATGTTGACTTCTTTCCGTCGCTATTGTTGGGAACCCACCGGCTGACGTCTTCAGCGTCTCTAAATGATTAATTATAGCTTGGCTCCAAGCATTACCTTCCTTGTTTTCATCATTGTCGATCTTTCTCGGTATTTTTTGAAGCACTTTATTAGGATGGAATGGGCTTAAGCCCGTACGCGAAAACCAGCCATAGCAATTACTTTCGATCTAAGACCTACTTTCGTAATTGTTTTGTCCAGTAGCCTCGGAAAATATGTTTTCGGCAGCACGCCACGATTTTTAATTTTTCAGTCATTCAGGACAATCCTCCAGCATGCTTTCACTGGTCTGAAGAATGCAACATCCAGCGGTTGTAGTAAATGGGTAGCGTTGGGAGGTAACAAGACAAATTTTATATCATTATTTTCACAAGCTTCAACAACAGTAATGATTAGGTGACTGTTTAGATTGTCCCCTATCAATACTTTCGGGCCGTCCAAATTTCGAAAGTTCGGCAACGCTGTTGTAAGGAACCAATCTTCAAACAGCTCTGCGTCGAACCAGCCACTAGAACTTCTGTTATGCCTTGTTCCTTCTGGGCCACCTTCTGTCCATCCATCATATATATGCTTTGCCTTGTATACAATGTACGGTGCAAGCATGGTCCCATCGGCCCCGATAGAGAACATTAGAGTGGTGCTGGTTTTTGATGTGTCTATAGTTCGATACGTGTGTTTAGACCCCCGCTTTGTACCTTTCCCATTTTGTCCAAGTATTGCCGAACTGTTTCTCGTACATCTTGTTATAAAGTCAACTATGGTTCAGCCTTTACACTTATTTTAGTAATACTGTGTATCCGTAGGCTGAATAGCTGGCTCGTGTGTAGATCTGTTGATTTAATGAAACACTGTATTTAATTCCAACAGCATTTTATTCGTAAGGTATCACTAACATTTTATTTACAATATTCACTTTATAACTTCCCACTATCTGAGAATACACTACATCAAATTACTAGTTACACTTCAAATTGCATTCACACATACGTTTCCATAGTACCTACTCAATACTTTCACATTGTATTAACTTATTGAACTTTGTTTTTGTTAACTTTAACTACATAATGTGGACAATTTCCACTCGGTGACGTGCTTTACTTTTTAAAAGCAGTCGTGTGACATGCACCGCCGAACTTTCGGGGAACAGTCCTCTTGATAAACTTATATTTTATGCGTTTAGCCAAACTCTGCTTGGCGACCGTCTGGAGGCTGCGTTACCTCATCCCTTCTCGCGTCTGTCTCCCTTCCTCACGCAGCTTGGTAGGTGATTATTTTTGGTGAAGCGCCTGATTACATATGACAACAATGCCGCGCTGTTACTATGTGGGTTTTATGATGAATCTTGGATATTTACGTATACGTGAGGAAAAGAGATGAACTAATAAAAACGCAGACAGCACAGGGTTTGTTATTGCATCGTGCGATAGCTACATAAGCGTTATATATACACTATATACATCAATTAGACTTCCAAGAATCGCATCAGTGGCGTACTTTGCTTTAACATTCGGCGTGTTCTCAACACAACTGAATTAACTAAATTAAAAGAAAATATCAACATTTCCACTCAATTAGTTAATAGAATAGAAAAAAGTCCTAATATTACAAACAAAAGAGAAGATGGTAACAAAAAAACATTAGATGAAGAAAACATGCATCCCCAGTGAGCCCATATCTGTAAGAATTCATTAACTCTTTGTTCTTCGTTATTGGTTAATGCTGGTTGGCGGCCGTAATTTAATTGATGAGTTTCACGGACTCTTCTCTGAACTGTAGAATAGGGAACGCCAAATGATTGGGCAGCTTGCCGAATTGACATAGCACTCCTACGTACAGCGATAACTGCGCGCTCTACCTAACTTTTGTCGTAATTACACTTTCCCGTGATTCCTAGCTTTTTTTTATAACTACGAGGCATTCTAAAAAGTAAAAAAAACTTAAATTAATTGATAAACAATAAAAGTCTAATGTTTCATAATACAAAACTTTTAATTAATTGCCAAAGTGGCCCTATGACGACATTTTAAGATCAATAAGACTGATAATGCTGATTTTGATTATTTTTAATGTGATTCATTTTACCCCTTAATTTGTTGTTTTTTTGTAAAAATGAGGTTAGAGCTAAACTTATGTAACAGGACTATGTTTAAATTCGAAAATGATAATGCGTACGAAAAAAATATGCCAAATGAAAAAGTTTAATAAGAGTGGACTGTGAACTTAATTATAAAAACGGCGTAAAAAGGTGCTGCCGTAAAAATAAGTTCGGGGGGTAAAACGTATCATGCCTCTAAAAAGCCATCGCCCTGTAATCATATTAAACAGTAATTTGGCTGTCTTATAGATATTGTAGCAATTATTAAACCTAGCAAATTTCTTTCGGTTTTCCAGTGGGCGCATGCGTATAATTTTGAAGGTCACGCCCAAACTTAGTTTTTATCTATAAGTCTAATATTTGTCTTGAACAGATGTATAATAAGTTATTTAACTTCATGTCCATTTTTTTATTACCATGCAATAAGATAGGTTTAAGAATCTGTAAGTCACATGACCCCTACGACCCCCCCCCCCCCTGATTCGGTGTAAATTTTTTATTTCTATATATAACATATCTACTACTAAAATAAAAATAGAATTATGTGGTTCATAACAGATTCTTTCTTTTACTTCCCGTAAGCCATGCATATTTTTAAAACAATTTTTCTAAAAAGGACCTATTACTCCCCTTTTCTCTTTCCTGTGTCAAGTAAATTCAATGCTTTTGGCGTCGGGCGACCATTGTTCTTTAATTTAAATTGTTTATTTAATGACAAAAATATACATTTTAAGCTTAAAATATAATATTGAATAAGATTACTTCTTACCTCAATTTCCTATGTGGATTCTTGCTGTCCTGGTTGGGTTGATGCGTGTGGTTGCCACGAGATGTAGCCACGTGCTGCATCTCTCGTCTGTTTAATTGCGTTTCTGTGTCAAAAGTACTTTGAGGTCCCTTACCTTTTCGTCAGACCCGGAGCCTTGCCGATGAACCGAAGACGGGGAAAGGCGTCCAAGGATTGGGTCTGACAGAAGAATACGGGACAACTCTGTACACGAACTTATTTTAAATGTGTTGTTTTTTTTTTATATCGTTGGGTGCGTTACTCTCAATTTTTCGGAACGTGCAGACAGGACGTTTTATTTAAATTTTAAAACACTTATTCCCTGGGTTTCTAATCTTAAATAAACCAAAGCGAAAGTTTTATTTTTCAACAGATAATACTTGCTCTCGCTTATTTACCACTAATTTAGTTCATTTCTTTTAAAAATAATCCATAATTAAGAAATTAAAATAAAAATTAAAAGTTAAGACCCTGGAAACGAAGTGACTAAGTCGTAACTGCTACCTAGAGGGAGCATTTTAGAGTTAGGTTAAGCAAGGGAGAAGCCCTAACAATCTTATAAATATTATACTTTATTAGGCTACCTGGTGGATAGTTCAGGTTAGTTGTTAGGACTTCTCTTTTGCTTACTCCAATAGTGGCAACGAAGCGTTTTTGACCACATCTTTATATTAAATTTTTATTTAAGAAATAATTCAGCAACTGTCCTCTGATATATCGGGCATTTATTACAAAACACCCTGTATAATGTGAGGTAAATTATCATGACAAGACAGGTATCTCGTTTTTCTTATTTTATAAGTAGTACCTAAGTACCTATTTCTTTAATGCTGAATCTTGGATTCTCCTCTCAAATGTTATATTTACCAATATAAATTATAAATATTATAGATATTTAGTCCTAACAACTTAGGTGTTTGTTAGTATTTAAAATTTCTAGTTAATATAAAATATCATAGACAATTAAAGGCTTGGTAGTATTAAAAGTAGGTAATAATTATTTGTTTTAAAGTATTGCTTGGAGAGTCTTTTTAAAGTCCTTTAACAAAGAATTATATTTATACGCGTATCATTATTAATATACAATTCTAACTTTAAAAAAATTGTTTACATGCAGCAGTCGATAAAAATGGAGCATCATATAAAAAACTAGAGTTTACATGTTTTAAAACCAAAAGAAATTCATGAAAAATGCCGTAATGAAAAATTTTACACAAAACAAACTAACCCAAAGTTGGCTTTTGATTTTGTAATTTAAGTACTTTGTTCGACTCTCTCAACTTGCTAAACTATAAATTATAATATAGTTCTAAATATCATGTTAATTATTCTGATGTAATATGTATATTTTGTGGACCAAATAACTACTATATAAATATGTTGGACCAAAACTATCTTGTGAACAAATTTCGTCCTTCCTCAAGTAGATTTTTGTTAACATATTTGAAAATAATTTAACGATTAGGTTTTTGACGAATTTTACAGATTTACATTAATTGTTTGAAGATTTATTGTCTGTATCTTCCAAAATATAGAGTCGACTACGTTTAGTTAGTTTATAGTTATAGTTTAGTTACCGTTTAATAATACGACGAAATAAATGTTGCCTAATATTTTTTTAAATCTCTATGTGTATTTTGTACTTATTTATGGTTAAACTGTTGTAAAAATATTTATATCTTATCATTATATTGTAAGATTACATATTATGATATAAAATATATCAGTATTTAAGGAATGAAATTCGTTAAGTTTATTTCCGAACACCCACTAAATCCAACCAATAGCAGTAGCGTAATATAATAGGGAATATCTCTAGGTATTTTTGTTTCAAGTGTTTAGTGATTTATTAAAAAAAATATGCAGCAGGGCTTATATCATAGAGACTTATAAATAGATATAAAACAAATAAATAAAATAGATATATCTTTATCGTAATTTACAATGTAATATTACAATTCGCGGAATTGAAGCTTGGCTTCCTATCTCAACCAAGAAAGTTTTAACATACTGTCTGTAAAAGGTCTTTACAAAAACCTACCACATATTCTTCAGACCAAAATAAGCCGATTTAAGTAAACTTACCTTAGTACAAAGTTGCTTAGTTTGGGCGCTAGACGGCGCTGAAATGACAATTTTTGAATTGTTTTTCTGGAATAATTCAAAAACTGCTCATACTATTTTACCGAAATTTGGTACGTTGTCATAGCTTTATGGGGCAAAAAATCCCATGTCACAATTCTGATTAATATCAGTCCATGGGCGTAGAACCTGGGTTTTTTACTAATTGCCTGTTTCAGATATCTATGCCAATGGAACAAGAGGGGTTTGGATACAAAATTGAGATGAACCAACCCATTTGCTACAAAAAAGGTACTCTGGATAAGACTGGATTCCTCTCACGGTTTTCGAGAAATTTGCATTTTACGTATTAGTTTTTACAAAAAAAGAAAAAATTAATTAAATCATATACAGAAATAAATAGAAATATCATATAAATTGTTCAAAATGTCCACCATTTTCATGAATACAAAGATTTATACGTCGAAAAAAATTAAAACACATTCTTTGCAGAACTTGTTCATCGCCCTTAAGAATATTTATTGCATCTTGAATACGTTGTCCTGCGTTATCTGGAGTTGTGCTGCAAACCACTGTCTTAAGATGCCCCCATAAGAAATAATCCAATGGATTTAAGTCCGGAGATCGTGGTGGCCAACTTATAGGGGCATTACCTCTACCAATCCATTTATTTGGGTACTGCTGATTCAAAAAGTTTCTAACATTAAATGCAAAATGTGGTGGAGCCTCATTGTGCATAAACCACATATCTCTCCGAAGTTCTAAAGGTAAATCTTCTAGCAAATCTGGCAGCGTATTTTGTAGATGTTGCAAATAAATTTCCCCTGTTAATCTTTGTGGAATAATGACATGACCAACAAGGTGATTACCAATTATTCCAACCCACACATTAATTTTAGACTCATTTTGAAAATATAACTTGATAGCATGTGGATTTTTATCCGCATAAACATGTTCGTCATGAAAATTTGTAATCCCTCTTCTTGTGAAACATGCTTCATCGGTAAACAAAATATTGTTGGCAAAGTTGGGATTCGGTTCTTTCTGCTTATGAACAAGCCAGCTAAAAACCAGGCGCATTTCAGGATCATTAGGTAAAAGATCTTGAGTTGGCATCTTATGGTATGGATATAGTAACTGTTCTTGAAGTACTTCATGAACAGTATCTTTGGATACTCCTATTTCCCTACCTAGCCTCCTGGTGCTTATTTCTGGATCTTCTGCAACACGTTCTAAAATGTCTTCCTCGACTTCAGGAACCCTGTCTTCCATTATTAATGGCTTTAGGAGTAAATTGGCCGTTTTCCCGCAGGCGTCTTTCAATAGCAGCAAACGTCGGGTGGCTTGGTATACGACGATTTGGAAACCTTTCGGAGTAGACTGTGACACATTCTCGCCCATTGTCAATACCCAATTACCAATATCATATCGGTATATTCTGCATTAGTGTATTGCACCGCCATGATAATTCACGACAATTAAAGTTTTCTAATAATTAATGCAAGCAGATAAAATGATTAAACGTTAGCAACAATATTAAATGTTACAAATTTAAAAATAATCTTATGTTGTCAGATGAAACTAATAATAACCAACAATAACAATCGTTTGTGAGATGTAAGGTCGTGTTGCACATACCTGAAAAATACCGTACGAACAAAAAGCAGATGATAAGAAAACTGTTCAAGAGGTTTTTTTGTAGTAAATAAGTTGGTTTAATCTAAAATTTAAACTGAAACCTCTTATCTTCCTTTGGCGTAGAAATCAAAAACAGAAAAATTCTATAAAACCCAAGTACTACGTGGTAAAAACTACTACGTATTAAGTAATAAAATGCAAATTTCTCGAAAACCGTCAGAAGAATCAAGTATTATCACGAGTACCTTTTTTGTAGCAAATGAGTTGGTTCATCTGTATTTGTACCCAAACCTCTCTTGTTCTATTGGCATCGAAATCTGAAAGAAGCAATTAGTAAAAAACCCAGGTTCTACGCCCATGGACTAATATTAATCAGAATTGTGCCATGGATTTTTTGCCCGACAAAGCTATGCCAAGGTACCAAACTTCAGCAAAATAGTATGAGCAGTTTTTGAATTAATCCAGAAAAACGATTTAAAAATTGTCACTTCAGCGCAGTCTAGCGCCGAAACTAAGCAACTTTGTACTAAGGTAAGTTTACTTAAATCGGCTAATTTTCGTCTGAAGAATATGTGGTAGGTTTTTGTAAAGACCTTTTGCATGTATAACAGAAAAGCGTAGCTTAAAAATATGGAATTTATAATCATCATTACACAATAATATAGGTATAGTTTAAGGGCGATTCACAAGGCTTAGACTTATATGATAGCGATCTATAGTAAAACATATTAGTTTCACATAGGTAGGCAGCGAAATAGTTAGTGCAAGTTCAGAGGAAATATTCAATATTCTGTTTCACAAATAATTGGAACTAAAAACCAGATGTGTTTCTTAAATCGATAGGCACTTTATTGTAGATTTTCGAGACTTGATAAGTGAAGGAGCGTTCATAGATAGTATTGAAATATGCAGGTGGTGTTATCGTAAATGTATGTCTAATTTCTAAATTGCGAACGTCATATCTGAATTTGACCTGATCATACAGATAATCAGGATACTTATTAAACCAATTAAACAAGAACAAACTATGTAACATACGTCTCTCGTTCACTCTTAAGAAATTAATTTCACGTAGCTTTGCACTCACACCTGTCTCACGATCCAGGATACATCCTATCAAAGGCGCATATGCATTCTGATTAAGCTGTATTCTTTTAATATCACAATGTAAAAGACAGGGACAGTATAGCACATTGCAATAATTGAAATGCAATAGAACAATGGAGTCGCACAACACTTTTTTAGGACTTTCAATGAGTAGTGGTCGCTGACCAAAGATTAACTTCAGATTACTAAACGCCCTTCTAATACAAATATTTATATATATCCAGATAATCTTAGATCGGTATCTAATAGCAGCCCTACATTTTTTGCTGTTGTGCATGTGCTCAAAGTTCCATTATTTATACCAACATGAAGAAGATTCTGACTCTAGTTACAACTTTGTGTGACCAAACAGCAGCACTTGCGTGAGATTTATTTATTGCTTCCGAAGCCTTCTTAAGGACATCCAGTTCATTCTACAATTTGTCATTCGCCTCCAAAATTATATCTGGCTTAAACGAAAAGTATAGTTGTGTATCATCAGCAGTGGCATACTTAGGATTGTAATACTTGGGTGGTCCAACTTTTGTCTTTTGTAAAAATGCGGGCAGGCCAAAATTTTTTGGTGCCATACAAAACTTCTACGTTTCGATAGCCCGATCGGAAAAAAAAAACGTAGAATTAAAGAAATTCTTAAATATAAACGCCAATATTTGTATTTTAAATATTAGTTTTTTAAAGGTATTTAAAGACACGAGTGGATAAAGGTGTCATGTAACATTTTTTAAAAAAAGTGTTTTTTTCTGTCCAGTAATCTCTAAAAATTATTAACTTTTGGTTATGAAATGTTTTGGTACCCTATTAGTATTAGTTTCTGTAATATAGAAAAAATAAAGGTGTTATGATCATATTATTTTCTGCTTGCATTGTGGATAAAGGTGTCATGATACTTTTACTTGACATGACACATGTATCCACTGCATATAAGCAAAACCCAATAATTTTACCCTTGCACTTGCCACCTAAAAGCAAGGTTATGTACTGTTTACTTCGTATTTTTTCGAAGTTTTGCGTGACTGTGCACTGTTACTTTTGCTTCGTTATTAAAAGCTGTTTTTTGTGATGTCTAGAGGAAAATACATCCTATCTCTAGTAGATAAGGAAAATGCTAAAAATCAAGGTAAGAATGTGCAAACAATGTGCCGTGAATTATAATAGAAACATAAATGTCTTGTTTTAGAGGTTATGCGTAACAAAAATGAAGATCATGGTTCTAAACTTATGATATACAATGTTGAAAAAAATTCTGCAGATTAACCCAGAAATAGCAAAGGCATCATGACTATTACGACTAACTTTAAAATTTTAGATTCAGATCTCAACGACTCCCTAAGTGAAGAAGATAGAACCTCTGGTAGCGAGTATATCCCTGATATTAATGAACAATACTCCAGCGATTTGTCTGTGGAATCTTTTAACGACGAAAATAAGGGAATGTCAGTATTAGATGATAATGTACAAAAAATTCAAAACCTTTCAAATCACGTTACCGCCGACATTGATTCCGCTGCAAATCCGACCGAAATGTTTCAAGAAATCGCTCTAAAAAGCCCCATACGTGGAAGAAAAACAAAATCGCGATCGCAAGGGAAAAAGGTCAAGAGTATCACTCTCAGAAGACTGGAAAACTCATTCCAAAGAAAGAAATAGCCCTGGGACTTTATGCAAAAATAAATGCCGTCTTAAGTGTAGTGTTTAACTTGGAAGCTAGAAAATCTATTCTGGAAAAGTATTATAATTTGGATATCAATTCAAAAAATGCGATACTATTTAAAAGCATGGACATACAACCAGTTGCGAGACACCGAAAAAATACAACAAACCCCAAAACGCATTCATTTACGTATTCAGTAACTTTCAACCAGAAATCAGAAATTTCAGATAATTTGTAGAGATGCTTTATGTTTACTTTACCAAGTCGGCCGAAAAAAAATTAAAGTTATTTAAAATAAACTTAAAAAAGGCGAGTGTGCTCCAACGCCGGATAAAAGAGGGCATCATGATAATCGGCCACATAAAGTTACTGAAGATGTTATTACGTGCATCATGAACCATATAAAAACTTTCCCTTCTGAGGAATCACATTATGCCCGAAACAAGTATATTCATAAAAAGTACCTTTCACCTTTGCTTCATATTAATTAAATGTACAAATTATATATTAAGGAATGTAGAGACAAAAAGCATGAGGAAAGAATATTCTCTACTAGATTCAATATATCCTTTGGTCTTCCGAAGAGCGATACTTGTGTCATTTGCGAAGCAGGACAAAACACCGAAGAACACACTGAAAACTACAAACGTGCATTTGAGTCACAAAAAAGAGACAGGGGCATGCCTTCACTAAATCATAAAACTTGTTATCTAACCATGGATCTGCAGCAAACAATGCCATTACCCAAGCTGTCAACAAGCAAGACTTTTTATTTGCGGCAAATGTGTATATAAAATTTTGGCGTCCACTGTATTACTTCGACTGAATCAAAACCATACTTTTTTAATTGGACTGAAGATGTTGCCAACAGGGGAAGCCTTGAAATAGTAAGTTGCATGTATAGATTTTGTCAGTTGCTTAAAGAAACGCATAAAGATGTAAATCACCCTATCATTTGGTCTGACTCTTGTGTAGGCCAAAGCAAAAATTTTAACATTATCTGCCTTTACCAATCTTTAATTTGTACTGGAACCTTTGAATTGAACATACATTTCCGAAAGTTGACCACAGTTATTTAGATTCGAACAGTAATTTCGGAAGAATCGAGAAACCAATGAGAAAACATGAAAATATTTATGTCCCCGAACAGTATTATGACATTATCAAATCTGCGATTAAAAAAAATTGTAGCAATGTTAATATGGAAAACTACTTTTATAATTTCGAAGAAGTATCCGGTCTTTTGCATCTGTTTAACAAAAAAACTAATGTACCTACTTTGGCAAAAAATAAATTTTAGAGACAATGTGAAGTGGATTAAAGTGGATGAATTTGGAAGTTATTTCTACAAAGAAAATTTGGATGAATTTTTACCATTTCATAAAGTAGAGTTGTATAAAAAGGGGAAAAGGATTCTTAATAAAAAAAGAGACAAAATTGTGTCAAATAGAGTACAGGAGAGGAGAGGTGGTCTTACTTCTTAAAAATTAAATAACCTACGGGAGCAGCTAATTTATGTGAAGGAAGAATATCAATGGTTTTACCAAAATATTCTCACCAAAAATCAAAACAAACCTTAAAAGAAGAGAAAAACAAACTAAATTTTAAAAAAAGATGATGAAGATTAAGGTAGATATTTACTTTGAAATAAAATATTTTTTATCAAGATAACACTTTTTTATTTACTTTTTAATTTTATTTTAGTAGATAAAAGTGTCATGAATATTTAAAGGCTATTTTTTTGTAAAATAAAATACATTTCATTATTAATATTAAATAGAATAGTCAACTAAAAGCTATTAAAAAACATTTCCAAAAGAAAAATTACATATCGAAAGAATTAAAAAAGTTCTCATTAAAAATGTATAAATCCATTTTTCTCAGTTAAAATTTTTTGTTACATGGCACCTTTATCCACTCGTGTCTTCGTATATATAACGTATAATATTTTACACCCTGAATTAGAAAACACGAAACAAACCATAAAATTCAACAATTGCGACAACTGCCGAATCACCAAACATCTTATATACGTCACAGTCCAGGATCAACACTTCAATAATGTCATACCTATATCATCTTTTTTGGGTTTTTGATGAATTGAAATGAAATCGGTCTGGAAAATTTGAGATAATGTTTCATGTTATTTATTGCAAATGAACGAATGTGATTTTGAGTTTTTTCTACTATCGAGCCACTGATCATCAACGTAAATATATCATGTACAAATTCAAAGGAAAACAAAAAGACCACTTTGTAATGTCTTGCTCGTCATAACACGGTGGATTAAACACAAAGCTGCGTATAAATATGGTGATACGCGCAATACTCGAAGTCCAAAATTTCTGTCAGTGACTCATCACTAGCAAGGTGCCGTATTTTTTCAAATATTTTTTCGATTTCGTTTAATATACAGTGTGTCCTTGAAATGACTATACAACGCTTTACCATAAATTCCCTAATCAAAAATAAGGCTAGATCGCAATCTTACCTATATGCAATGTTGCTTCGCTTTGCCGCTACAGGGCGCTAAAGTTCTCAAATTAATATCGTTCTGTCGGAATAATTTTTAAAGGCCGTTATCGATTTTTACTTATTTTTGGACTAAGAATTACTACTATTATTGGTGTGTTCCAACGCCAACGCAACCTTCTTTAATGCATGGAAATTTAAAAATGGCGCGTGATTCGTAAATAAAAGTTTGTACTTTTGTTACCCCCTATACAAATAACTTCAATTGTTTCTCTGTCACTGGCTGACTTCATTTTGGAACTTTTTTGTCCCACGGAGTAGAGTTTATTGTAAATTGAATAATTGTTGGTCTTTTAAAATGGAACATTACTCTATCGCTGAGAAGGTTGACATGCTTCTAGTATATGGATTACGTGAGAGATATGGATGTATGAATGTTAAGAGTCTATCGTGACAAATATCCAGATCGCAGAATTCCAATCAATCAAGCTTTCGCGAGTATTGAGAGGCAACTTAGGGAAATTGGTAGTTTTAATGGAACTAATGTTAGTCGAGGACGCCAACGTGCAATTAGGACTTCGGAGCTAAAAGAGGTAGTTTTAGGCAGAATTGAAGATTATCCCAAATTAAGTTGTAGATGTTTGGGGTTCGAATTGGCGGTTTCCAAAAATACCATCAATATCATTCTACGAGAGCAGTTGCTCAATCCGTATCATGTGCAACTGGTGCAAAATCTTTTACCAATATATCCTGAAAGTAGGCTGACGTGTTGCCGTTTCATCGAAATGTAACCTTTTATAAAAAAGTTTAATTTACGGACGAAGCTGCGTTACCGAGTCGGGAATTATTAGAAATCGGTTAAATGGGGATAACTATCTCTTTTTCTTGCAAAACACTTTACCAGATTTATTGGATGAGATGATCTTTCATTACAATATTGTACCGAAATGTGGTTTATGCACGACGGGGCGCCACCCCAATTTAGTATCAATGTTCGAAGATTTTTAAATATGCTAATAGATAAATCGAAATTGGCCAGCAAGATCTCCCGATTTAACGCCTCTAGACTTTTTCCTCTGTGTCGCTCTTAATTCAAAAGTGTATGCTTCTCTCATCGCTGCGGCAGCTGAGTTATTGCAAAGAACTATCAATGCTGCAGATTATTTTAAAAACAAGACGGACACGATGCCCAAAGTACAGTTTAATTTATTGACGAATTAATGTATGTATCCAAGAACACGGTGACTATTTCAACCATTTGTTATAAGAATTAAACTCCTTTGTAGTTATTAGAATTAAGACCTTTTTCATGTTTTTTCGTTCCGAATGAACAACAATGATAAATTACAAGGTACCGTAAATAATTTTTTGGAAAGAAAACTGTATGTCTGGCGAGAATTTTACAACAGACAAAAAAGTTTCAACATGAAGTCAGCTCGTGTTAGAGAAACAATAGAACTCATTTGTACAGGGGGTAACAAAAATACAAACTTTTATTTCACACGCCATTTTTAAATTTCCAGGCATTAAGAAAAAATCGCGTTTGCCTTACTACCCGCCAATGATAGTATGATAGTAGTTATTCTTAGTCCCCCAAAATTAGTGGAAGTCGATAAAGGCGTTTAGAAATTATTCCGGAATAACGATATTAATAACTTTAGCGCCCTGTAGTGGCAAAACGAAGCAACATTGCATATAGGCAACTTTGCAGAGATCGCCGTATTTTTTTGGGTTAAGGAGTTTGTGGTTAAGCGTTGAACGGTCATTTCTGGGACATCCAGTACAGGGTTATTGGTTATAAATGTCACCCCACTCTAGCCTCTTTATTTTTTAAGATAGAAAGCTGATTTTTCTACTGAATTGTAGGGCATCGTCTGAATTTTTTTAACGATAATGGAAATATAATACAGGGTGTTCCACAAAAACGCACCGAATCAAATTTATATATTTTTTAATAGAACGCCCTATATAATATCGCATATTTGGATTCTGCATAAAATTCTGATCATAACTCATGTAATATGTCCTACACGTAAATGTAACTGTTTTCCAACTAAAAGCAATCGAAAATTGGCTATTTATTTTTTTTATGAAATCACTAGTAATCAGATAGGTATAGTTTTTGAAAGTTTTAAAGTTTAAAAGTAATGAAAACAAAATTATTGAATTAAATGTTCCACATGCTCCCCATTTTGCACAATGCATTTCCTATAAATTCTCTTCTGTCTTTCGATAGCTGCCAAAATAATTCCCTGATTGCGATGGTTTAGTGTTTTAACTTGTTGGGTTATTCTTTCTCTTATAATATTAACGGTTAGCGGACGTCTGTCGTCACCCAACTTTCCTTTTAAAAGGTCCCACAGAAAGGAATCCATAAGGGTCAAGTCTGGGCTATTTGGTGGCCACCTCATCTGGCCAAACCTGCCTATCCAAAACGGAAAATTCGTTTAAATATTCCGTAACGGCAGAAATGTTGTGGACTGGAGCGCCATCTTGTTGCCAAAATATATCATTATGATATTCAACCAAATTTTGAATTACTGGTCTTATTAACTCCAAATAATAACGCCCGTTCAGATTTCCATTATAAAATATTGGCCCTAAAATTTGATTGTTAAGAATCCCATACCATACGTGCACGGAATTTCGACCAGAATGCCATATTTCCCGACTAGCGTAAGGATTTTCAGGAGCCCAATAGTGCACATTTTTCCTATTAAATCTTCCGGAGGTTGAAAACGCTGCTTCATCGGTCCAGATAATTTTATTGAAAAATTGATGTTGTTGCTTAGCGTTCCATCATTTCTTGACAAACGCGTAAGCGCGCGGCTTTATTTTCTTGGCTCAACGGTTGAACGAGTAAAATTTTATAGGCATGGAAATTATATTTTGACAAAGTTCTCTGTATCTTATAGTATGTTTTGCCTAGAATATCAACAGCATTTGGAATTGAAGCAAAAGGATTTTCTAAAATAATAACTATTAATTATTAACACGAGCAAACTTTCAAATTGTGTAAAAAATACCATGAAAATAGAGAAAGATATCTAATTCGCCATTTTCATTTTGTTCATTTGGCTGTATTGTTCTCCTCTTTCGTTTGAAAGATGCTTCATGTGAAGCTTTCTGATAGACTCTTAAAAATATTTTATTGGTAGGAATTCTCCTTAAGCCTTCGTAATAAAGTCTTCGATATTCCCGTACGGCAAGTTTGGCATTATAACCATTTTTGATATAAAGTTCGAATATTTCGCGTTTTTCATTCTCTGAATAAGACATTTAAGTATACTATATTTTTATACTTATACTCACATAAGCAAATTTAATTGAGAATAACGTCAGTGTCAATATCATTGCTTTATTTAAAATCATGGCCAACTTAGACAAATTATAATATAGGGTAAAAGGAGTGTGATTGAGGTAATTTTAAAGCCAAGTTTTGATTGCTTTTAGTTGGAAAACAGTTACATTTAGGTATAGGACATTCGGTGCGTTTTTGTGGAATATATTATATTTCTATTATCGTTAAAAAAATTCAGACGATGCCCTACAATTCAGTAAAAAAATCAGAGCTTTCTATCTTAAAAAATGAAGAGACTAGAGTGGGGTGACATTTATAACCAATAACCCCGTACTTAAAATTTATTTCTTTTATAGTTCGTTTGAAATAATTTATTTGTTACATGTTATTTTAGGTACAAATTTGTCCTTCTTAATTTCAGCCATCATTTTTTTTGTGAATGTTTCATTTAGAAAAGAATCCATGGATTTTGCGACAAATGGCGTTATATATGGCGTCATAAAAGATTACCTTTTCCGTCCTCTACTCTGGACTGAATTATTTTCTTTTTCGTCATTTTTTGATGAAGGTCTTTTAAAACCCTGAATACCGTGCGCGAGGAAAGTTTCGTTAAAGTGCCACATATTTGTGCAGCATCCAATGTGGTTAATTTAGGATTTCGTTCCCGAATTCCAACGTTTTTAACTATTATTCGCTTAATGTCAATTAAAATTTTCTTTTGTCGGCGGACAACTAGTTGAATGTTCGTTAGTATCCATAGTTTACTGAATTAAAAGTAGTTAACAACACTAAATATAGTTTAATATATAACGACCAATATACTACGAGAACTGAAGGAAGAACTTACAAAATCTATTGATAAATTAATAATAAAAACACAAATTAATGAAGCAGTGCTCACCCTGCCGACACGCTTATTTTCAAATCTTTCAAGTTGTTAATTCGGTCCCTGGGCGTTACCACAGTATCGGAATAGCCTTACTATTTTAAATGCATTTAGCTCGTTGCTGGTTGTATGACAACGTCGCTTTTAAGCTCGCTGTAATTGTAGTGGAAAACTTTAGCATTATGCATAAAATACATGTACTTGTACAATATTTTTATCCTACCGCTTCCTGGATTTGCTGATTGGTATTAAATGAGCCACTTACAGACGGAGGCTCGCAGCGATCCATTTTCTGTGCTTTTTAAGGCGACTTTAAGGGAATTTAGCGCATCCAGTGGAACGAGTTTGTGACAGGCACTTGCACAAATAAATTTAGTTCACAGCAGCCTCGATGGTTATAACTTAATAAACATGGAGTGGTCCGAAGAAAGTGTTGTGAGTTTTCAATTCTTTAGTAAGTGATGCACAAACTTCTGGAACTATTCGTACTAACTAACCTGAACTAACCTGACATGTATTTCATTTACGGATCTGCTGATGCTAATTCATTACAAGCTAGGCGGTTGAACATTAAACGATTTCCTGACCGTAATGTTCCTGATAGAAAAACCAAAGTTTCCTTTATCAACGTCTTCATGAAACAGACACGTTGAAACGAAGTGGGAGACCAGGAAAGTCAATTACAGTAAGAGCAGTAGAAGTAGAAGAGATTATGCTCGACATGCTACAGGACGATTTAGGTACTTCTACTCGAAAAATTGCAAATACTTTGAATGTAGGCAGTAGGACTGTTTCGAAAATGATTAGTGACTATTTGTTCTACCCATACGACATGCATTTCTTCCTACTGGTTTTCCTCCACCGATTGTATTCTGTCAATGCCTTTTGCACACATTGGTTCAACTACTGACGCTGATAGTTTTTACCGATACATCGAATTTCTCAAGAAATGCAATAAGGAATTTTACAATAACCATGTGTGGGCTGAAGAAAATCCACATGAGGTACTTGGAGATCGTTTTCATCAGCAGTTCTAGTTGAACATTTGGGTTGGAATTCAGGGTGAGTGACTAATTGGACCGATATTCCTACCAGGAAGACTTATCGTCATAAAAACGCTACCTCAGTTTCTGTAGGATATACCATTAGCGACAAGAAATGCAATGTGGTCTATGCACGATGGTGTACCAGCGTATTTTAGTGTTGTTGCTCGTGATTTTTTAGCAGTGACACACGGATATCACTGGATTGATCGAGGTGGTCCTCACTTATGGCCTGCTCGATCCACGGATATAAACCCCCTTGATTATTTCTTATGGGGCCATCTAAAGTCATTACTTTATACTACACGAGTGGAGAATGTGGAAGATTTAGGAAATCGGATAATTGCTGGATGAAACTCAATAAGAAACGACCCTAGTGCAACTGAAAGGGGTCGGCAGCCAAAGAGGAGAAGATTGGATTTTTGCTTCCTAGCTGGAGGTAGTAATTTTTAACAGTTCTTGTAGATTAAGTAGTTTTACATGCAATTTTTGGTAATAAAATGTCGTTACTGTTGAAAAACTTTCTCGCCCTGTATTTTTGAAACAAAGCGGCTTTTAAAAAATCATCAAATGACAAAATGTTCTTAACTCTCTCAACAACACAAACCCTTTTTGTAACTTCTGCAATACATACAAATATGATCCAACAAGTCCTAACACGATCTAACATGCAAACTTTACGGACTGAAGCTCGCTACTGAAACAAACTAAGCCACCTAGCGCTATCAGTCCCGTTGCATTTAATTTCAAAGCTGTGGGAGCACCGCTAAGCATTAGTTGATTGCATTCAACGACTTACCATGTTTAATATCTTACCAGCGGACCACTGTTTGGCATACAGGAGTTTGGAATTTCTAAAATTGATATTTTCCATCCGCCCTAGTGGGTAGGTACCTAACCACTAGCTCGATTTAGCAATAACACCAGATCTGAGGCCAAGGGCTTTATAACTGACCTTAAGACTGAAATCCAAGTTAGAACAGTATAGATGTTGGTCTAAAAGCAGCGGCCGGGCTGATTAGCTTAGATGAGAACACACTGAGCGAAATATCGAGTTGACATAACTCAAAAATGAGTTATCCTCTAGCTAGCTTAGCTAATCGTAACTGGGTTTGACGAACACATGCGACGTGAGCTGCAGCAATTCATTGTTTAAGCTGCCAGAGACCAATATGGAAATTGTGATCTGTTACTACTCGGGCTAGATTAACTCATGATTCTAGCTATCAAAACTGGGGCTTTTAGTTGTTCTAGCTTACTTAACGACTACAGGTTTAATCTGTCCTAAATGTTGGCAGGGAATCTCAATAGAGCCAAGAAACACAAGGAATATTTAATAATATGTACTTTAATTAACAAACACTTGTTACAGAAAACACATGCTAGGTTAACTGACATTACTGACATAACTAACAACATATGATAAACGTCAAGTGAAAAAGAACTACTCTATGAACGAAGCTGGGCACAATAAGGTTTGGCACTTTAAATATATTCCAACACTAAAGTTAGATTATTCTCATTCACGCACCTGTATGAGAACAAACTAAGAACAAAAATAAGAAAAAAATCCCTCCGATCAACGATTGCGCTGATAGCAAGTCCAGTTAAGTGGTCCATGATGACGCGACGTGCACGAGGTACTAATAACAATGGGATGAAGTTACCGCGCCAAATCGGCACGAACGCGAATCCGGAACTTTCCGTGACCTTGATCGGTTATTTACCCTTGACATGGGGTTTTAAAGCACTCTTTATGACTTATTTCAACTCGAAATAGTTTATACATGGTAATGAGTAAAAATAATGCACGTCTGGGTCAAAACCGCACTTTAAAATCAGTTAGTAAGTTTTCCCAATCCAAAAGCTGAGATCAGGTAACTCATAAAATGATTACAAAATAAAGGATTGTGGTAATCCCAAATGTGTTTAAAATGTTGATATTTCTGTGTTGAGGCAAACCAAAAGAAGCTAAGTTATTGTAGCATTTTTAAATAATTTATGATAATTCGTAGGCTCAGTTTGAATAACATAGAAACGTGCCTTAAAGTAGCTCTAACTCTGCAACTCACGACATTGGTAAATCCATTTTTGTCAGTGCACGAACTATTCAGGTTGGCAAGAGATGATAAAGACACCATTGTACTTTCTGGGAGCACAACAACAAGAACGACTTATCTTCGGAGCAACGGTGCTTGTAAGAAAGAAGTAAATACCTTAAAAAGAAATCTTAGCCTTGGTTGAGCCAGGAAAGGCATCAAGAATCTCCTTTGGTTTTTGTATATTAATATTTCTACTAGGACAACTTTCTTGTTTAGGTCCCGATTGGTTGAATTTTAACAACGGCACCAATCGCCGGCTTTTCTTCTCACCCATCATATTGTCACGGCTTAGCGTTTATCGCCTCTACCATGTTTCGACTTAGCGTTTGTTACTAATGAGAGTTAATTAAGTTGTATTGCCGTTATTTGAGGGGTAGAACAGATGAGTTTAAATTAAAGGCACAAGTACAAAACAAATACTTATTTATTGATAGTTGATAAGTTGAACATGAATTACAGAAGTTAAGTGAATTGCTAGAAGACCTTGCTTACAATTAAAAGAATTTAAGTGATATTTACATTATTAGATCCACGTAGGGCTCAGCTCTTTTAGGATGACCACCCAGTATCACCACACACCGTCGCGGCCCGGACTTGACTCCCTGATCGTAGCAAAACCAAACTCTCACCGTATATCATTTTATGATTAGTCAGCAAATGCTAACTATACGATCAACCATCATACAGGGCGAGAAATATTTAGTAGACTTATTAATATTAAAATAGCATATTCATGACATTCCCCCCGCGTAGAAGAGCTGGACCCCAGCGATAAAGCTAAAAGGTCAATGAAAAAATTACCAGTGAATACAAAGCACTTTACAATAATGGTAATTTTATAAAAATCTAGTCAAAATCTCAAAAAGAAAAAAAAAGAAAAAATATCCAAGAGTCAATGAGAAAATTATCAATGCAAATAAAATATTTTATAATAATATTAATGTTATAAAAATCGTAATCAAAATCTAAAAAAAATATGCAAAGGTCGATGAGAGAATTATCAAAATATGTGAAAAACTTTATAATAACAGTAAAATCATAAAAATTTCAATAAAAATATCATAAAAAAAAATATTTTTAAAAGTTTCCATTAATATTCAGTGATATACAAAATACGTTATAAATTATTACAACCATCACAATCGGTAGGAACTGCACTGCGATACGCTGAGTGACATAGCTGCCTTAGTACGGACCTGTCGTAACAATGTATGGTACCTACATTATGACCTTGCGCAATCTTCTGGTTCTTGGTGAGGACCAGCCATTTTCCGGGGATTGAATGCTGATGTGCTTCCTATGGAATGCATGGTGTGTTCCGGATTGACTTTCGTTGTTTTGAATTGACTTTTGTTGTATGCGCTGTCGATGTAGGTTTGCTTTGATCATCATACTGATGATTGATGACTTCGCGGCTTGCGATGCGTCAGGAGGTGACAGGCCGTCCTTGGCGTAAAAGTCAGCTACAGTGGTCCATTGGCGATTGGTTGTTTACATGTAAAAGAAAAATACAAAATTTTTGGTTATGCCTGAATTAAACTTTTCATATATAGATAACATTTCCAATTGTTAAGGATGAATTAATAAACAAATAAATAAGTTAGTAATTAAATTTTTCGGTAAATGAAGCAAGGATATATCAATAAATCAATAAATAAATATGTAAACAATCAAATATTTTAGTTAATAAGGTTACAGTTCAACTTACAAACAAAAAAAAATAACAAAAATTGAGTTCTTTTTGTAACAGCAGAGAATATTTTATTTGATTTCATTTGTATTTTCAAAAAGCTTGCTTTGCTGTAAACAACTTTCCCAGGGAATACGTAAACATGTGGCCCGTAATTGAAGGAAGGTTTTATTATCTTTTGAAAGATTAAATATTAAAGTAAAGTACCGAACGTTCTTTCAGTAATAAATATAAACTTCTTTTTAAGACGAAAATTCATTTGTCACGGTACTTCCTAACTACAGCCAATACTCATAAAATATCTTTAGGGGTTGTCACGTTTTGTATTCAAAGAAAAAAATCTTCACTATAGACACTTAAAAACCTAAAATATCTTGAAAAATAATGTCTCTTTGTTAAAGAAATACCCGTCTATACAAGGGTAGTTACAGACGGACAACACATGTTTTCCGATCACAAGCAACGTTCTCGAAAACAAAGAACGTTCGGTACTTTACTTTAATATTTAATCTTTCAAAAGATAATAAAACCTTCCTTCAATTACGGGCCACATGTTTACGTATTCCCTGGGAAAGTTGTTTACAGCAAAGCAAGCTTTTTGAAAATACAAATGAAATCAAATAAAATATTCTCTGCTGTTACAAATTACCCCTCCCTTAGATTGAATCATATGTTTCAAAAAAAGAAAAATAGAAGAACCGTATCTCCTATACTAACACATAATACAATCAAACATAACCTATACTTAATCTATTTGTCGGGTCTATACCGTCCGTAGTTTGTGACAATAAAAGTCGTCATTCGCGCACGTTTCCACTGAAGCTCGCAATCACGCACTCACTCACGGGATGTCTCGTTACTCCTATTCACTCACGATCGCGCACCGCCTGTTCACTCACGATCGCGCACCGTTTGTTCACTCGCGATCGCGCACTTACGAAATTTTTCGTGTTTTTCGTCTTTCACCCTGTTCTAACTGTTCCTTACTCTTCCGCGTTCCATAGTCTAAGACGGGTTTCACCTCGCGCTTGCGATACCATGCGTTCGTAGTCTCTGGGTCCATATTGTTTGCACAGTTTGGATCACTGTACATACGTCCTTCCGAAATGTTCCTGGTTGAACATAGTGCGGGAGTGTAGTTGCGATGTCTTCCTGTGGCTTTCATCCTGGAACACTGATATAGTGACAGTCAGTTCCAGAATGAACGTGGCTTGTATCTAAGTCGGTGTCCAATTAAATCCCGGTGCAGAGGGTTCAATGGACTGACTGACAAGCAGCGATAGCTCATTTACTGTGTGCCGTCTGCTGCATGTTGTCTTCCTGGGAAATTTCCTCTTGTGTCGGCATGTCCTCAAAAGGGCTATGAGGACGTCGGCCGTTTCATGGGTCTTCACTGTAAAAGCTGGAAACTAGCTTTGGCACCGACCCCATTTAGAACAAATTAGCGAAATCGGAGTGATTTCGTACTCTTGTTCCGGATTCGTGTTTGCTGGGAACTGGCCCAATTCCTTCTGCTGCATCGTGGCGGCTAGGTGTTCCCAAAATGCGCTATAATTTCTTCTTCTTCGGATCCTCGCTCGGTGGGTGAACCCATGGAGTGGTAAACCCTGGCATCTTCTTCGTTTCAGTCCGTATGATATGGTAACTACAATGGCAATAATACATATTCGTCGTTGGGGGTTTCCTTCTAGGAATCTAGAACATCAAAACATTAATTTTGTTCAAAACAAGAAAAGTCAAATTTACAAACCACAAGTAAATATACCTAAAAGAAAAGTTTGATTAGTTAAATGGTACTAAAAATAACAGTCATTAACTCCATATTATTGTAACCGATTCTGGTACGTTCTATAGTGACTTCGAGTACATTCCTTTAACATTCCTTTAATTGGTTTTTCATTTCCTCACGCCGGGCATAAAGAATCCTATAAGGTGCTTTTGTGATTGGTGCGTGTTCGCCAGTGTCGATTTTATACATCACTAACTTTGTTGCCTTTAATGGCTTATTCTCTTCTGTGAAAATGTCGCTGTAACCTTATAAACCTTCGACATTTTCCTTTTCTCGGAATCTTGCAAATGGGCTAATACATTACCAAAATGTATCCTATGTCCACTTTTTGGACATCCATTAATTACCACCGGATTATTGAGAGAACCGGTCTCATCCCTATCTAGCCTATCTACGCTCACCAAGTTTAAAAGGGGGGTGTTCTTTTTACAGGTCTGAGGTATTGGAGTCGTATTCAGGATCCGGACAACGATATTCCTATTTTTGTTTGTTTCATGTTTCTTAATCTCTACAATACTGGTTGCCGTACAAATGCCGACATCGGTATGATTGAATGGCTCGCAGATCATAGTGCCCGCAGGAACCCGGGCGTCCACGGAAACGCTATAATCGCAGCCCTGAAATGCTGGAATCACCAGGTCTTCACGCAGTCTGACAAGATTAGGTTGTTTTAAACTATTTACCATCTTGTTACTAGGGGACCAGCCCTTCGTGTTAGACTGTTGAAGGTTATTACTATTGTTTGCCAAGTTGTTGTCCTTCACCTTTTCTGGTTTATTGTCTGACTGGAAAATCTTCTGGCTTTCCATAAGATTTTTGACGTCCTCTGGAAATCCAGTATGATTTTTAACGGGTGGTGAACTAATCGAACTAGACTTGCATACTCCGATTCCGAACGGTGGTACCTTACCTACTACTACCCTTGGATCAGTCTTCTCTCTTGACGTGAGCCCTTCACTTCCACTGGCTTTTGTGCCACTCTTGTAGGTCTGACCTTCGGATTCTGCCGCTTCCGGCCTTTTCGCGAAATACACAGTTATCAATAATATTGATGTTAAGCGCTAGTTCGTTTACATCGTCATCTTGATTGACAACGCGGTAGGGTCGTTCCAGATAGCCATTCTGCAAGATCAAGTTATATCCACAAAGATTCATTATCCCTAGGTTAAAGTTTATGACAGGTTTATATTTCTCCAGAAAGTCAATGCCAAGTAATCCGTCTGTGGGAAAACTCAAGTGTTGCCCGCAAATAACGAAGGAATGACATATTGCGTCTGTTTCCTGTTGAGAATTTCCCAGTTGAAATGAGATGTCCGTTGTTCCAAAATTCGCTAATCTCTGTCCTGAAATGTCCGTTAGGTTAACTCGCCAAGGTTTGACTTTGAACAATCCTAGTTTTCGTACAGTGGTATTTTTGATTAGTGACACCGAGGCTCCACTATCGATCAGAAAACTTAAATTTTCGCTGTTGTTTACCTTAAGTACAATAAACTTTGAATGTTCTCCGCTAATAGATAAGACGATATTACTTGATTCTTCGTTTGCAGCTTTTAATTGGGTGGTTTTTTCGAGGCTATCGTAGACTTTAAAAAACACTTCTGGCTGTAGTGTCCTAGTTTACCACATGTGAAACATTTCGGACCTGCCCTTGGTGCCAAACATCCTATACTTCTATGTCCTTCTTGTTGACAGTTAAAACATTTAAGTCCTTGTCGAGGATATCGATTAGCACTGTTAGTGTTTTTCAAAGTTTTTGACCTCTCGCGAGAATATGTATCTCTTGATACGTCCTCGTTATTTTCCTTCTGCTGCATTCCGAAGTGTCTGTCTTTGGAGTTGAATCTTCCGTTCTTGGGTTCAACATTTTTTCTTACAGCTCCAGTATTCCCTTCTACAAATCGTATGGATGAGGAGTATCGTTCCTCATACAGATTTCGGGGTAGTTGTCTGGAGATGGTCGACTCGTATCTTTCTGCAACTTCAAGTACTTCGTCAATGGTATAAAAATCGCCCTTTTCAATGATCTTATTGGCTAGGCGGATGTCAATTCCTTGGATAAACTGTTCCACTAGTACTTTGTTCCTATATACGTGATTTGGGCAATATTAGCATTTTCCTCTGGAAACGCAATCAATGTCAATTTTCGCAATCGCTGAGCATATGCTCCCAAACTTTCATCTGGTTTCTTGACACAACGTGCCAATTCTTGTCGTCCGTCCAGTTGAGATACTTTCGTGCCAAATACTCTCCTTAACCATGTTCTTATCTCATCCACTGTCTTGGGCCTCTCTGTCTGTCTTAAAGCATAGAACTCCTCCTTTGCTCTGTCCTTTAATTTCCTAATCATGATCTTAAGAGTTTCTTCCTCTTTCCAGTTGTTCTGTTTCGCTGCCGCTATTACTGCTTCGATGAACGCTTCGTAGTCTTTTCCCCCTGTATATGGGTCGATCGATTCTAATTCGTCCTTTTCAGCACGTAGTAGCTGGCGAATTGTTCTAAGATTACTTAGATTTATGGTCCTTGGGTCATCTACACATGATTCGGCCTCTGACTCATCGTCGATCTCAGCCTGTTTGTTGTGACTGTGAGCCTCTTTCAGCTGCTGCATTTGTTCTGCCATTTTTAACTGCAAATCTGCTATTTGTTTTTGCAGCGCTTCTACTTCAGGATGAGTAGCTTCCTTTTGGCCTTGACTACCAGTGGCATGAGAGTCTGTAGTTGGACTCATTTTTCTTCGTGTCTTACCCTGGACAAATCTCTGCCTTAATGAATATAACTTCCTTTAACCGCAAGTTCCTATACTTCTCCTTACGCAATATCCAATCCACAATATATCGACACCTCCTTATCCTTCAAATGCTCTCAAGCACTTAAACTCGTTGCTATAAGAGTTCACCGAAATTTTATGACATGTGTTATAACCTTTTATAATTAACCTTTATCCCTGTAGTAACAATATAGGATTAGCTAATACCTCAATAAACAATACAATTCAATACCATAACCCAATTAATAACACATTACCAAAATAATACTCTTATCAATGCGAAGGAAGTTGTCGCGTATGGACAATAGTCGGTTTGCAAAAGTCCGTGACTAATATTTGTAATCTCCTCTTTTCCAATATCAGTCAATCCCTGGTTATGGTAAGCTTCAGCTAACCGTTGTGGTAACGCTTTAAATATTCCCAAGAATATATTCTTCCATCAAATCTAAAATACAGATACCAATGGCATTTTTCTTTAATAGGTGACCATGTAGCGCAAACACAGGAACGTCACTGTTTCCCGCTATAAAGTCACTTTCTTAAATACCATTTTGTCATAAATCATGTACAATACAAATCTAGTACCAGACCCTAATTATCGATTTTTTTGGTAGAATCATTCTATTCACCATAAAATTTGCATAAGTCAACAGTCACTAGTTATCCCCTTGTTATTACCTCTGACCAGGTAGCTCTTTAACCAAAATTATGTAGATACCCTTACACCCTGAATTCCGTAGTCTAGTACACGCTTTGCATTGTTAAAGTTTCTTTGTGCAAATTATTCTTGTTTAAATGGAGATACAGTTTGTCGCTTCATTAAAGTTAATTTGACCTAACTAATAACGCATTATATGGCATGCATCATGCAACTCACCTTCCTATTTCAAATAAAATAATAATAGATATCAATCAAGTAAACAATCACAATATTTATCAAATTTCAACCGAAAAAAAATATGAGGATAATACATCAATACCGTATGTTGTAAATAATTGCAACAAGGACCGCACCTGAAAAAAAAAGGAATCAACCAAAAAAGAATAACAAAACAAAATGTTACTCTTCGGCTTCGACGACCGCTACTGGTTATGAATTTCAAAAGGTTTGAAAACCTTTCCTTAATCATAATCAGAAGACACCTATGTTGGCTGAAATTAAACAAGTCGGTTAAACAAAAGATCAATCCCCGTGCATCGCAGCATTTGCCTCGTATGAAATTCTGTGGTGAAGTTTAGGCTACTTCCGCAGGCTATACCTATGTGAGTGTCAATTCGAATAACAATAACAAGCTGCAATGTAAGTTTTATTGTTAAAATACAGATATCCGGTAATGATATCTCCAATTAAATTATCTCACCAAAATATGCATAAATATTCACCAATTCGATATTTTACCTTCGAAAATAAATAAATTTCTGTTTCCCATTTAAACTCTATATACTTAGTAAATACGATGACATGTATTTTGCACTTTACATGCCAAAGGAGCTCCGAAATTAGTATCCTATCTACGCTAAAAGATGACAGATGTTGTGTATCATTAATCCAAATTATCTCTTTACTTTAAAAAAACTTCGTCATTGAGTTTGTGTCTGAGGAATCATTTTCCTCCAAACACAAAAAATCCGTATATGAATCACAAAAATAAACAAACACAACCTATGTCACTTGTTTTAGTATTTATCATGCAATCAATTCTTCTGTGATGTCTTGTTCTTTGTGCTTTTACCGCTAACCTGAAAATCCCTAATAATAATAGAACATATTATACGCGTAGCTATAACAGTAGGTACCACGACAACAAAAGAAAATTAAATAAAATCCCTAATTTCTTTTTATGTTTGGAAACGCTTTTCACTTATAGGGAAAGTGAATATCTACTGCCAGATTACTGAATTAATAGGTATAGAATAGACAGAATATAACATCTACGTTGAGTTCTTTAATTTGAATTTTATTCGCACAAGAAAAAAAATAAAATTAAAAAGTGTTGAAATAAGTTTCCTAATGCGATCAATTAAAAACAAATCCACTAAGCTGCCAACCAATTTTTATGTGACAGAATGACGTGGTGGTGATAGACTTGGTCTAGATAACGTGGTAGCGTGGAGACCAAGCCAGTAACATTCCGCACAGTTTAATGGAGACGTATCCCTATCTATCCTATAATCTGAATCGGGGCAAAAGCACTCTTGAAGAATGTGGAAGATCAGACGGTCTCTAGCAGTATCTTGAAGTTCTGATATCGTCGGATGTAGCCATTAATTAATATTGTTAGTACCTATTCAAATGCACTTACCAACCTGGACCTTGTCTGAAGCTAACAGTCAGTTGTAGCTGGGGAAGGATCCCTTACTCCTCTGGTCAGCTGGTCAGCAGGCACACGTATAGTATAACCCGCGTCCGCAAGACTACCGCGAACCGCAGAATCCTCGTTAAGTGAACCTTATATATAAGTAGTTTGGTCAAGAATTCTTATTAGCCAAATAAAACAACTACTTTTTCAAAACACTTAAAATTTCGTAAGTGCGCGATCGCGAGTGAACAAACGGTGCGCGATCGTGAGTGAACAGGCGGTGCGCGATCGTGAGTGAATAGGAGTAACGAGACATCCCGTGAGTGAGTGCGTGATTGCGAGCTTCAGTGGAAACGTGCGCGAATGACGACTTTTATTGTCACAAACTACGGACGGTATAGACCCGACAAATAGATTAAGTATAGGTTATGTTTGATTGTATTATGTGTTAGTATAGGAGATACGGTTCTTCTATTTTTCTTTTTTTGAAACATATGATTCAATCTAAGGGAGGGGTAATTTGTAACAGCAGAGAATATTTTATTTGATTTCATTTGTATTTTCAAAAAGCTTGCTTTGCTGTAAACAACTTTCCCAGGGAATACGTAAACATGTGGCCCGTAATTGAAGGAAGGTTTTATTATCTTTTGAAAGATTAAATATTAAAGTAAAGTACCGAACGTTCTTTCAGTAATAAATATAAACTTCTTTTTAAGACGAAAATTCATTTGTCACGGTACTTCCTAACTACAGCCAATACTCATAAAATATCTTTAGGGGTTGTCACGTTTTGTATTCAAAGAAAAAAATCTTCACTATAGACACTTAAAAACCTAAAATATCTTGAAAAATAATGTCTCTTTGTTAAAGAAATACCCGTCTATACAAGGGTAGTTACAGACGGACAACACATGTTTTCCGATCACAAGCAACGTTCTCGAAAACAAAGAATGCGCGGGAATTGAATCATATAGTTTGGAATTAAAAGGAAAAATAGATACAAGTTGCGCCTTGAAGACGGAAACCGGTATCTGCCCTATACACGTTGTACAAAAGTTCTAGATATGTATATTTTCCTACGTAAAATCCTGAATAAAACAGGAAACCAGCCAAAAACGACATTGTAGGTTTTTTTAACATGTCTAGCTCTTTTTAGTTATAATTAGATTAAAACTTTGTTGTTTTATATAAATTTTAGGTTTAAGTCAATCTTTTATGAGAGGAAATCAATATTTTCAATTATATACTTTTCATGGATTAGGTGAGCCATCTATCGGCAAACAGCCTAAATATTAAGGGGATGGTCAATTGGTCAAGGAGGGTTAAAATGCAATTAAACAGGCCATTGGTCAAAAGTACCATCAGTACGAGACACGGGGAACGACCATTACCTATTTTGGGAGTTTTAATTGGCTTAGAGTTGAAAGGGCGAGATTTTGGAAGACAAGGGGGTGTATACTATAGGTTACAAGTTCTTTGCTAGAACGCAGTAAAATCAGTTCCGGAATTTGTACCGAGCTTTCTGGTCGACTAACTAATTCTCGTGTTAAGTGATACTTTTCTTGATTTTATAAAGTTCAATTTAATTTCTTATCGTTTGTTTTGGGGTAAGATCTGTACCATCTGGTAGAACACTCTGTTCTATTTCTTTATTTTTTGTATTTGGGATTTTGCATTCATAATTAATTTTCATTAATTATTCTTTATTCTTATTGGGGATTTTACATTCAAAATTAATTGTCATTAATTTATTATCTTTTATTTTGGGAATTATCAGTAGACGCATGTCGATTATTCAGTTTGAATACTGAATAACTATCTATTTGGGCTTTACTTTTAAAACCTCTCTTCTCACTAGATGTAAATATTACTTTGTAAATATCATTAAGGCTTTTTTTCTGTAAAATATCACTTTATTTTTCTTGTTAATTAAATTTTAAGTGTTTTGAAAAAGTAGTTGTTTTATTTGGCTAATAAGAATTCTTGACCAAACTACTTATATATAAGGTTCACTTAACGAGGATTCTGCGGTTCGCGGTAGTCTTGCGGACGCGGGTTATACTATACGTGTGCCTGCTGACCAGCTGACCAGAGGAGTAAGGGATCCTTCCCCAGCTACAACTGACTGTTAGCTTCAGACAAGGTCCAGGTTGGTAAGTGCATTTGAATAGGTACTAACAATATTAATTAATGGCTACATCCGACGATATCAGAACTTCAAGATACTGCTAGAGACCGTCTGATCTTCCACATTCTTCAAGAGTGCTTTTGCCCCGATTCAGATTATAGGATAGATAGGGATACGTCTCCATTAAACTGTGCGGAATGTTACTGGCTTGGTCTCCACGCTACCACGTTATCTAGACCAAGTCTATCACCACCACGTCATTCTGTCACATTTTGCATTAATGCAGAATCGAGTTTTTTTTTTTTTTCCATATTAATCTTTTATGTATGTCTCGTAATGTTTTTTGAATATAAGATGCTTAATAAAAACTCTCCCCCCAAAAAAAATATTTTTTTTGTGCTCATTATAATAAATCAAATATCAAATATGCGTAGGTAATCAGAAAGTACAGGTAGGTATAGTTTAAAAACTTTCAATTTATACGATGTCCGTTTTATATATTATTTCAGTGCGAGAAAAAAGAATCATTGTTTTTAAGACATTATATATCCATATCACATTTCTGTTTTACGAGCATTATTATTCTTCTTCTTGCAATATGTAATCAAAACCGAAAGATAAACAGGCAAAAATTATTAAATATATTGATATGATAACGAAACGTTAGTATTCCTAAGCAAACCCTGAACTAAAACATAATCTAATCATAAGTGGTTACAAATTAGCAAATCACTAGGATTGAAATAAGAGCTAATTTAATTTTAATATTTTCCACTTACAAATCACATATCTTATTTACCGTATTTTTCTCTTAAAACGCAACGTTTATTAATTAATTTTGTCGGTGTCCAATATGAGGCTGGTATTATTTATTTCACTTTTGTATTTGCTTTCTAATGTACAAGCACAAAGCGATGACGATGTGAATCAACTATTGAAAGCCCTTTGGGAGGTTCTGGAACTTGTAGCCAGTAAGGTTCATCTACACCCGGATACTGGATTAAGTATTGTAAGTAATAATGCGGTTATAATATAAGCGCCTACAAAGACAAATTTTACTTTGGCTTCGAGGATTTGGCCCATTAAGTCTTGTGAAAATATTCCGAATAGTTATGTTACGATTTTACATATTATGTTTCGTACGATTATATAAAACTAAATAAGAAATCCAATAAGACATCTACTCAACTAGCCCAACCAGATGCCAATGATCTGGACGCACTATAGCCATTAAACTTATGTATCGATATTAAATTTATTGTTAATATGGATACTCCAAAGGGATTAAAACGAGTTTCTGTTGGTTTTTGTTCAATTTTTAAGTGAGAAAAAACCTATACACAGTGTGTAAAAAGTCCCGGACCGGTCAATTATTTAGAAAATGGCGCACAATACAAAAAAACTTCCGGTATAAAAGTTGTAGGCCTTAAAAAACCTATAAAACTAGGACACCTGTGATTATACGCAGGGTGCCTCAACCAGTCATGGTGAAGAAAACTTTGGTTTATTTAAAAGCAATGACCCCTTTTTAATCACGATTTCTGATTCCCCTAAACATTCTAAACAACAATTATGAAACATGTCATATGGCTAAACCCATAAGTTTAAGAAACTAATTTGAGTTAAAGGACATAAATACAACAGGTAAGATTTTACCTACATTTTGCATTTTTACAAGCTGGTACCAGAATGTTTTGCGTTAAAACTGTAAAAAAACATAAAAATTGTACTAATTGTACCCACGCAAGTTTTGTCAAAAATTTAATAACAATTAAGTTAAATACAAGCAGTAAAATTAATAACAAATTTACAAGAACAAAAATAAATTTAAGTAAGCCGTTATTTAATTAAATGTTGAAAATGTCCCCCTCCCACAGTTTGGCAATGGGCTAGGTTATAATAAAATTTGTCGATGACGTTTTGTAACATTTCGTGGTTAATAGATTCACATTCTTCAATAATTCTTCTTCTCAATTCGTTTAGATCTGCAGGTTTTGCCACATACACTTTATTTTTTAGTTCTCCCTGAGAAAATAATCAGGGGGCCCAAAATGAGGAGGAGCTTCGTCCAGCTGAAACCACGTATGTCGTAACAGTGGTCCTACTGTATTGGTTATTGCTGGCACAATTTGATTTTCCAGCATGTGGAGATAATATTCTGCATTCAAATTTCCCTCTATAAAGAAAGGTCCCACTAATCTACTGCCAATAATACCGGCCCACACATTTACTTTCTGGGTGTTGAGTGTGTGTTTATATCATCAAATGTTGGTTCTTATCAGCCCAGTAACGACAATTATGTCGATTGACATTCCCGTTTGACATGAATGTTGCCTCTCCCGAAAAAACTATTTGATAAAAAAAATGTTATTTTCTTCCTGTTTTTGCATCATTACTTCGCAAAATTCCATTCTACCTTCGAAATCGTCTTCTGATAATTCCTGGACTGAAGTTATTTTATAGGGGTAAAAATTACTGTTTTTTAAAATAATTTCAACTGATTTAAAACATACATTAACTTGGGTAGCAGCTTTTCTCAACGACAAATGTGGATCTTGAACAAAATGAAGTAATATCGCTAATATTTTTTTATCACTATTTGCCGATTTTGGTTTTTCGGAACGAACTTTATCCATGCAATACCGGGTTTCCTCGAATCTTTGAACTATTCTCACAACTGTAGATTTTGATATGGGCTGTCGGTTTGGAAAAGTTATATTAAAACATTGCTTTGTGTCGGTCTCCAAGACCTCTAATCATTAGTAAAGTTATACGTTCCCTTTCGTTGAGAGACATTTTTAGAAATTAATATGACAGTGACGCAAAACATTCTTGTATTTATTTCCTTTAACTCAAATTATTTCTTAAACTAATGGGTTATATATCACATGTTTTATAAATGTTGTTTAGAATGTTTAGAAAAATGAAAAAAAAAATGAAGAAATTTACTGTGAAAACAGTATGTTTCTGAATGTTACTAATGAAATAGAAATCAATGAAATTATACAGGGCCTCAGGGCTAATTCTGCACCTGGGCATGATCAAATTTCAATATTGGATATTAACAATATAAAACCAGATATAATGCCTACTTTGATAAGATTAATTAATAATGTTTTAATGAGTGAAATTTTCCCGCAAGAACTGAAAATCACCAGAATTAACCCAATATACAAGAGTGGAAAAAAAGATTGTATGAATAATTATAGACCAATATCGGTGGTAAGTGTATTATCAAAAATAGTTGAAAAAATAATAAAAAAACGAATGTTAGATTTTATAGAAAAATATATACAAGTAGATGAGTTCCAATATGGTTTTGTAAAAAATAGTAGTACACTAAGTGCCACAGTAGATCTTGTGAACCATATATCCAGAGCTCTAGATAACAAACAAATAGTTGTGGCCGTATTTGTTGATCTCAAAAAAGCGTTTGATGTTGTGAGTTTTAACATATTGCTGGATAAGCTAGAGAAAATGGGTTTTAGAGGTAACATTTATAAACTAATCCAAACGTACCTTTGTGAGAGAAAGCAGTACGTCAAATATAAGGGAGTGTGTAGTGGCATATTAACAAATACATATGGAGTACCGCAGGGATCCGTCCTTGGTCCCCTGCTCTATTCCCTCTACGTACTAAATTTAAAGATAGCACATCTACGGGGTCAATACTTTACTTTTTCAGATGACACTGTATTGATATATATAGGATCTGAGGGGCAAATACTCAATCAAGTAGTAAGTGCTGACTTGAGGGTCTACATGCAATGGTTGCTTTCTAATAAGATTAAAATAAATATTGAAAAAACAAAATATATGGTATTTAAACAAAAAAATAAAATAGTAGAAGATATGGCTATTGAAATCAAAGACTTCACATTACAAAGGGTGTCGGTTATGAAGTATTTGGGTTTGCACGTGGATGAAAATTTAAATTGGTCTGAACATGTCAAATAGAAGTAAGAGTGGTGTGTATCATGCATTTTTTCTGAGTCACTTTCAATATCTGCTTCCTGTGTGGGGTATGTGTGGTAGTACGATCTATAATAAAATGCAAGTATTACAAAATAAAATTTTAAAAATTATTTATGGTTATGATAGACGGACGCACACGGATGCCCTATACAGAGAGCTGGGTGTCTGGAAGCTCGGTAAGGTATTGGAATTAGAACAATGCAAGTTGATGTATAAAATAATAAACAAACAACAAAAATGTAATTCTACAATAATATTTTCTAATGAGGTACATAACTATGAAACTAGAGCTCATCAAAATATTTATCAGATATACACAAGAACAAATATAGGCTTGGATAATGCAATTATGGGTGCATCAAAAACTTCTAATAAGTTACCTGAACCTATTAAAAATATAAATAATTTTAGATTGTTTGTTAAAAGGTTAAGAAATCATCTAGATTTGAGTTAAATCAATGTATATAGTATTTAGGTACTCTCGAGGCCAGAGCTACAAGCACTGATTTGAGAGCTGTAATTAAGAATGTATTGTTAATTTGTATAATAATAAAATAAAGATTTAAAAAAAAATCAGAAAACGTAATTAAAAAGGGGTCATTCCATTTAAATAAACCAAAGTTTTGTTAACCATGACTGTTCTAGGCACCCTGTATAATTACAGTTTTTTTTTTTATATTGTGCGCCATTTTCTAAATGATTGACCGGTCCGGGACTTTTTACACACTGTGTATAATACGAAATTTTTAAGTTTGGTCATAGACGGTTCAGATAAGAAAGTGAACTGCTTACACACATAGGTTAAATAATAATATTTATTGATCTCACAATGCAATAAATAATTGTATCAGAAGGGCGTTTACTAATCTGAAATTAATCTTTGGTCAGCGAGCACAATTCAATGAAAGTATTGTGCGACTCCATTGTTCTATCGCATTTTAATTATTGTGATGTGCTATATGGCCCCTGTCTTCTAGATGGTGATATTTAAAGAATACAGCTTATTTAGAATGCATGTGTGCGTTTGATATAAGGTATCCGTAGTCGTGTGAGAGGTGTGAGTGCTAAGCTACGTGACATTTATTGGTTAAGAATGAATGAGAGATGTATGTTGAGTCATTATCATGGTAATTATGATTCATGGTTGGAGTTTTTTTATACTATTCTTGCTTCAATACATTCGAGAAATAATATAAGCAATGTGCAGAAATTTTATCACTTACAATCTTGCTTAAAAGGCGAAGTTGCTCAGGTAATTCACTGCATTCAAGTAAATGATCTTAATTATGAAATTGCATTTAAAATATTGCGTGAAAGCTATGAAAATACACAGCATATTATCAAAAGCCACGTAAAATGCCTTTTTAAATTGCCTGTACTAGGAAAGGATACCCTTGTTGATTTAAGAAAATTAGTAGTAACAATTCAAAAGAATTTGAAACCTTTAAAAATTAAAATAACCAATAGACAGTTAGGATACATTATTACTATACATGTTTAGCAATAAATTCGATTTATATTCAAAGTCTAAGTGGGAAACATTTTGTGTTAAAAGTAGCAAAGTCAATAGCAACGATTTTATTAAACTTTTAAATGAAAGATGCCATAAACTGGAAAATTTAGAGTCACATAAAACCAATTTAAATCAATCGCAACCGTCTAATGGTAAACCTGGGTTTAAAGGTTTCAAAATCACTCAAGGTTACGCATCAACAGGCAACAATAATAATAAGAATAATAATCATAATGACAGTTGTTTGTTTAACAAAACTAGTAAACATCCTATCTATCACTGGGTTTAACTGAAATAGATAGAGTAAGTAAAGTAAAAAAGTTTTATTTATGCCTTAATTATTTTAAACCTAACCATATTAGTACAAGGTGCTCCTATAAAGGCTGCCAAAAATGCGGTAAGCCACATAATACTTTATTGCACATTGAATTTATAAAGTTTGCGTTTAATCAGAATAATACAGATTCGAGTAGCAGTCAAATGAGGGGCCTCCCACTGAAACAAATAAAGAAACATAGCAACGATAATCGCAAATAATCGCTGTTCTACACATGTCTGTACACGCCAGCATGAAAGTACTGTAAAGAATATCAATAAATCTCCGAAAATTGCGGAGAATAATGAAATCTCAGAAAATACTAATAATAATAAATTTTTTACCTTGGTTAATACGCACAGTAGTTTAATTAATAAACTAAGTGAAGGTGAAGTGTTATTGTAGACATGTGAAACAAGACTATCCGTGATTTTGATAAATTCTTTAATGCCAATATCAACCAAATTGGTTCAAACTGCAGTGAAATCAAGTGTTAATCAGTTTGCAGTAAATTTAAGTTTTTTTTCCTTGATAAGTTCACTCCTACAATAAAATGTCCATTTGACATTTGCATTTTTATCCCTTGGCATCTTTTTTTATCGCGATAAAACCCTTTCGAACTAAAAATTAAATGGTAAAAACTTCTCCAGCTCATAATCGAGTAGCTTTTCTTTTTCATTGCTCGGCAACCTGACATATTGGGTGCGTTTACCCGACCTCAGCAGCTGACTTAAAGCTCTCAGCAGTTCAGCGCTAATATGAATTAGCAGTTGAAAAATAGATGAACGCATTGTTGAACTAAAGCGTTATTATTTGAGGTTTATAACAGCTGTTGCCTTGACATGCCACGTAACCTCAAAATTCCCGCTTTTTATTATTGTCCAATTTTCCCTATCACATCTTGAATAAGGAACATTTAGCGAGCAATTCTACTGGAAATTATAAACGATGAACTAAATTTTGGCCCGATAGGGGCTATCGTAGGTGATTTAGTTCGGGCAGTCGATATTGTGGAACCTGGCAGAATAATTCATGTTCGAAATGAAGATTAAATTGAGAATGTTATACCAAATTACAGCCCTGATGATTTTCATAATAATTTTAGAACGTCCAGATCGACGTTTCAGGTAAATAGGTGTTGTAATTTAATGTGAATTACAGCGGCTTCCCAAAAATATCATTATTATTTCAGAACTTACTAAATGTACTAAAGTAAATAAGAACAAAACAAACAGGTTAGGAAACATCTGTAAAATGTCAAAACCAATAAGTTCTGCGCATGTCTAAGCAAAGGATGAGTTGGAAAACAGAAATAAGCGTTGCAGCTGCTGATATCCAGCGCCTGGTCAGCGGGTCGGCTGAACGCGATCGCTTACTCAACTTCTCAACTGTTGACGTCGGGTGAACGCACCCATTGTTACAAATTTGATGCTGTCAAACATTTTTTAGTGAAGTGTTATTTTTTTTTAGTATCTATTCATGTCAAAATTCGTGAATTTCTCTAGCTAAAAATCACTCGATCTTTTTTTTAAGATCGGATAAACTTTTATTTTTTAAACTCAAACTATATCACTTTTTAGCAATCGCTGTTGCGTTTTTATCATTTCGTTTGTTCTCGTTTAATTTCTCAGCAATCTAGAATCTAGTTTTCGTAAAAAATAAAAGTAAAGTTTATCCGATAAAAAAAGCTCTTGTGGTCTTACGTATAATAAAATAACTAATAATTTACCAATATTATAATTTGGATATTCTGAATTTTCCATCTAAAGTAAATTTAGCAGATCCTAGTTTTAATATCTCTAAAAAAAAATTACATGCTGCTAGGTGCTGCTATATTTTATGAACTATTGCCAGTAGGCCAAATTAAATTAGCGGATAATATGCCAAATATGCAAAAACCCAGATTAGGTTGGGTAATATTAGGAAATATACCAATAAATCAAAATATTAAGTCATATAGAACAGAATCGAATCCATCACAAACTATTTGTAGTTTTTTTTTTTTTAATCTAAGTTTAGATCACCAAATAGAAAAATTTTGGTAGTAAAAGAAATACTGCCAGCTATATTCTTAAAAAGGGAAGAACAAGATTGCGAGGATATATTTTTGAATACAACTAGCACTGAACGTGATAGAAGTTTCAAAGTAAAGTTACCAAACAAGGAAGGAATAGAACATGAATATTATTTACATAATAATATATTAACCAAATATTTTAGATACATATTTTAATAAAAAAACCCCTATACAAGTTAACCTTCAGGGGTTTTATTCCTAAGTTTATTTTGAATGTAAAATATATTAAAATGTATTGTATTTATGTAAATATTTTAAATAAACTTTATTATTATTATTATTATTATATGTAGGAGAATCAAGGCAAATAGCGGAATAAGGATTATTCAAGTTAGAAAAGAAATTAATGGCAAATGAAAAGATAAAAAGTGAATATGAAAATTGCATGACAGAATATGAAAAGTTAGGACACATGTCTGAAATACCGATAGATGAAATAGAAGGTAATAAACCAGCATATTATATGCCTCGCCGGCCAATTATTAAAGAGGATAGCACTACGACTAAGTTGAGAGTAGTGTTTTATGCAAGTGCAAAAACAGATCGTGGAATAAGTATAAATGATAAACTGAAAAATGGATCAATAATACTAGATCAGTTATATTCGATACTTGTAAGATTTGTACAACATAATGTAGTTCTGGTTGCTGATGCGGAAAAAATGAAAAGGCAGGTGTGGCTAGATCCAGAGCCGAGATACTTCCAAAGAATGGAGAATAAATCCTTAAGAAGATTTAAATTGGAATCATGTAATAAGTTAAGATAGTCCAGCTGACATTATATCACGAGGATGTGATACAATGCGGTTAAGGGAATCTAAGCTATTTCAAAGAAACTGTACATATTCTCGAAGAGACCTGTTTCAAATTGTGTTGGGCCCTATCTTATATTTATTGTATATAAACGGCCTTACAAGTATAGCAATTAGTTGCCAGTTTACACTTTTCGCGGATGACACCACTCTTCTGTGGCATTCAAGCAGTGGTGAACTCTTGAAGAGTGTCACATATAAAGATCTTCAAAAAATTAAAACTTGGTGCGACTCTAATTCTCTTTATTTGAATGTTAAGAAAACTAATATTTTGACTTTTGGCTTTGACTATAATGATCTTGTTTTAGATAACAAACAAATTGAAAGTGAAGCAACCATAGAATTTCTTGGACTATTTATAGACTCCAAGTTTAAATTCGAAAAACATGTCATTGAATTAAATAAGAAGTTAGAATCGGGTTGCTTTGCTATTAGAGTGGTGTCACAAGAACTAGGTTGTTCAGCGGCAAAGATGGTATACCACTCGCTGCTTGAGTTCCATATGAGATGTGGTATTGTATTTTGGGTATTCTAATCAACAGCTTTTAAATTCTGTGTTCGTTATTTAGAAGGGACCATTGTCGGCCATTATTTAGAAATTTTGGTATTTTAACGGTTATATGCCTATTTATTTTAGAAACGGTATGTTTAGTACATAAGAAATCTTCAAGCATCAATTCTCAAAATGTATACAGCACCAGGCAAAGCTCTAATCTTCGGCTTCCAATTCCTAGATCGACATTGACTAAGCGCTCTCTAATTTACGAAAGGATTAAAGTGTATAATCATTTGAGAGTGGAGTATAGACCTTTGGACTATGTGCGTTTCCGCAGAGAGGTGAGAGACCTTCTGGCACAAAAGGCGTATTACAGCCTGGATGAGTACTATCGGGATAAAATTTGACACTTCTTGGGGACTTTATTATAATGTTTTTTGAAGTTACGCTATTTTTTTCTAACTATTTTAAATTTTTGTTTGGTCTTATTTTTTATGTGTTTTTATTTTTTTAAACTTTCTGATATCTATTTTTTCTAAATTGTATTTTGTCTATTTATGACTTTTTTACCTTCTGACATCGTCTTAGATTGTAGGATAAATTTAGCATTAGTTGCTTTTTTTTATAATATGTAATGTATTATTGAATAAATTGGATAAAGCATGTTAAATAATACACTGCGTCCATTAATTATGGAATAGGTAAAAAAGTACTCAAATTTTAAACATCCATATCTTCATCAAAATTATATCAATCCACTTAATTTTCGATTTATTAGGTAGGCCGTCCCTTGGACTACTTAGCACAAAGTATTTCACCTTACTTTATGACTTTTTTATACAGGATGATGGCTAAGATACCAAGCCATGTAAAATGTGCTGATTTTAAAATTAATGTTTGGAAAATACGAAGCAATGAAAATTGAATTTTATTAGTGTACTGGTTACAGCTTTATGTTAGGTACTTACTGTACAAATTACAGCGCAGTGCCGTTCGTGTCAATTAAAAAAAAATAAAAAGTAAAAAATGGAATAGGTAAAAAAGTACTCGAATTTTAAAATCAATATCTTCATCAATCCATTTAATTTTCAGTTTATTAGGTAGGCTGTCCCTTGAACTACTTAGAACAATGTGTTTGACCTCACTTTATGTCTATTTTATACAGGATCATGGATAAGATACCAAGCCGTGTAAAATGTGCTGATTTTAAAATTAATGTTTGGAAAATACGAAGCAATGAAAATGGAATTTTATTAGCGTACTGGTTACAGCTTTATGTTAGGTACTTACTGTACAAATTACAGTGCAGTGCCGTTCGTGTAAATTAAAAAATCTGTATATTGCAAATTATATTGACTGAAAACATTTTACTTCTATTTGGATTTACGTTGCTAGTCAACCAATTGTCAATTTATCAAGATTATAAATTTGTTGGCAGTTCTTGACAAGGCCTTTTGTTTAGTTTCTTTTTTTAAATGAATGCCAATATCCGATTCATATCTCCAGAAGAATGTTCCTATGCAAGAGGACTGTTTGAGCAGGGCCGGTCTCAGTCTGATGTTGCCAGAATCATGAATAAAACGCAAGGGGCTATATCAAAATTTTTAAAACGGTATCGAGAATATGAATTGAATCAAAGAAGAGCAGGACAAGGCCGACCAAGGAAAACAACTGCTAATCAGGATCGGTTTTTAACAATGCAATGTGTTCGGGAGCGATTTGCAACAAGTACCAAGCTACAAGCACGGTTGTCAAACGTTCACAATGTTCGACTATGTAAGCAAACAATACTTAATCGCTTAAAAGAGGTCCAACTGAAACCGTACGAAGCAGCGATAGGACCAAAGCTGGAACCGCACCATAGACGTGAACGATTGCAGTTTGCTCAAGAGCATTTGCCATGGGGTGAAGATGAATGGGCTAATGTTTTATTTAGTGACGAATCCCGTTTTTGTCTATACAGCAATGATAGACGTTTAAAAGTGTTTCGAAGACCTGGTGATCGCTATGCTCAGTGTAATTTTAAAGAGCGGGTTAGTTATGGCGGTGGATCAATTATGGTTTGGGGAAGTATATCTCTAGAGGCAAAAACGGAATTGGTATTTGTAGAGCGATTAACTAGTGACAGGTACATTACGGAAATTCTTCAGGAGCATGTTGTGCCTTTTGCTCCCTTTATTGGAGAAAACTTCATTTTTATGCAAGATAACGCACGTCCACATACGGCGAGAATAGTAACATAATATCTAGCAGAAACGGGAATTACCGTAATGAATTGGAAAGCTCAAAGCCCAGATCTTAACCATATAGAGCATTTATGGGATCGAATGGGTAGAGAGGTTCGGGCAGAAGCTAACCCACCAGAAACTTTGGCTCAGCTGAGATTGACGCTACAAAGAATATGGGAAAATATGGATCAGGTTTTTATAAGAAATCTGATTCTCAGTATGCCAAATCGTTGTCAAGCTGTCATTAATGCCCGTGGAGGAAATACGCGTTATTAATTTTTATTCTTATAATTAAGTTGTTTCTTTAAATTGTTATTACTATTGTTAAGTTAGTGTTATATCACGATTTTTTAATTTTTTTTAGTTAACACGAACGGCACTGCGCTGTAATTTGTACAGTAAGTACCTAACGTAACCAGTACACTAATAAAATTCCATTTTCATTGCTTCGTATTTTCCAAACATTAATTTTAAAATCAGCACATTTTACATGGCTTGGTATCTTAGCCATCATCCTGTATAAAAAAGACATAAAGTAAGGTGAAATACTTTGTGCTAAGTAGTCCAAGGGACGGCCTACCTAATAAATCGAAAATTGAGTGGATTGATATAATTTTGATGGAGATATGGATGTTTAAAATTTGAGTACTTTTTTACCTATTCCATAATTAATGGACGCAGTGTAGTTATTTATGGTACTAGTGTGATATGTTGAAAATAAGTCACGCGAGAAAGATTTATACCACGAGGCCGTCACGCCGAGTGGTATAAATTCTCAAGTGACTTAGGAAACATAACACACGAGTGGCATACAATGTTTTATCGAACAAGTGGAAGAAAATGTTTTTTTATGAGATAATAATTAATAAGTTTCGTGATCAAATCAAAGCAACTTGCGTCTCAGTATCCTATAAATGTCAGTATGACTTGACAGTGACTTTTTTACATTTTGGTCAAAGTTGGTTGATTGTTTGGTTGCCACGGGCATGATACATTGTTAGCAAATGTTTAAATAAATTTTGACACTTGTCAGTTTTCCCTGCAGAAAAGGGAAGCTTTTTTGAAGGAAAAAACCTATAAAAAAAGGAGGAAACCGATGAAAATGACGTTCCTGAGGATATCCTTACGGAAGCGGAAGAAGCAGCGATGCAAATTTTGCCAGAAAAGTCTCGAGATGCTTACGACAACGAGTTCAAAATGTTTGAGTCTTGGATGAATTCACGGAAGATAAAAGGTATCGATGAAAATGTTCTATTGGCTTATTTTTTACACTTCCAAAAAAAATTAGCCCCATCGTCGCTATGGACCAAATACTCGATGCTGCGCTCGACTATTCACCTGTATAAAAAAAGACATTTTAAAATATGGCAAACTAACGAGCTTTTTGAAAAGCAAATCACAGGGATACAAACCAAAGAAGTCCAAGACATTAGAACGACATGATATAGAAAAGTTTTTGAACGAAGCTCCCGACGACGAGTACTTGTTGATGAAAGTGGCTTTGATAATGGGGATTAGCGGTGCTTGCAGGTGCGATGAATTGGTCAATTTGAAAATAGAAAATATTCAAGACAAAGGGAAACATTTTCACGTAGTTTTGCCAGACACTAAAACCAAGAAATCGAAAAGTTTCATCATACTTGAAGAAGGATTTTCAGTCAACCCGAACAATTTGTGTAAAAAATACATGTCTTTGAGACCAAAGAATACTAGTTCTAGCCGCTTTTTTGTTTTTTACAAAAATGGTAGGTGTACCAGCCAGTGTGTGGGAATAAATACGTTGTCGAAGATACCTTTAAGAATTGCAATGTTTTTGAAATGGAGAAACCAGCGCTCTACATCGGTCACTGCCTGAGAAGGTCTTAGGCGACTCTTTTGACCAATGCAGGGGCTAACATGACTACTTTGAAGCGTTACGGAGGATGGAAGTCCTTGACGGTAGCAGAAGGATACTTAGAAGAATCGGTGCATAACAAAATACAAATTGCAGAAAAAATACAAGGTTCTAATGTGTCGGCGTCTTCTAGCACTATCAGCAGCTGTACCGATATTGGAGCGTCTGGTTCCAATGAACCAACGAATTTTACAATGACTTTAAATTCGAATAAACCGTTAGCGTTTTCCTTTAATTTCAATATCAATGTGAATTCTGCTTGTAATAGTAATAAATAAATAGAATACTACTTTAAATATGAACGTGAGTTATAATCCATAACTCACTAGTGAGTTATGAACTATAACTCACCTTCCATCCATAACTCACTAGTGAGTTATGGATTATAACTCACTAGTGTGTTATTTGATAGTTTACTTGTCTAAAATGACATTGATAATGACAGTCATAACTGTCATGTGTTGGATAAATTAATAAAAACTAGGGAAATTGTAACTCAAAGTCACGGTCTCAATATAAAATTTTTATTCACTACCTTAGCAGACTACATGTTTTGCTATTTCTGGCATTATTAGTCCTAAAATAATTCAATGAGAATATAAAACCCATATCAGAAAATTTACGATTCCCAACTTACCCAATAGAACGCCCTTAAAATAAAGTTAAAAATAAAATAAAAAACAAACAACAAAACAACCACACCCTGCATGACACAAACGACATAACATATAGGTATACAACTCAATAATCAAGGATAAAGTGGTCAGCCCATATGTTATTTGCCTGTACAGTAGGAAAAAGAAGAATATCTGAAGTACAACGTCAAAAAAGAGCGGGAAAAATGACAGGTTGTGATAAACTCCAACTGCCGCGTTTGTAAACAACCAAGTCAATCAACCAAAGAAAAAATCAGATATTGCTCAAAATTAAAGACTTTGTTAACGCAGGTGAGTATTGGGCTATTTTTTGCTTTTGTAATTTCAAGTTTCTTCAATAAATCCAACTATTTACCTTTTTGGCATTCATGTAAAATTTTTGCATTTTTAGTTTAGGAAAATTGGTGACATGATTCTAAAAGGTGGTTTGCGAAGGCTGATTGTGTGTTACATATTACGGTGTAACGAAATTTTCAAACCAAACTCAAATGCTCTTGGATTCTCGTAGATATTTTTCTACCGGATTGGCCCACGTAGATGGACTGATATTCATCGCACTGAAGAAAGTAAACTCTTGACTTCGAAAAGTATTCCGCCTTGTCCTTGATTTTAACGAGATGTTGCTTAAGTGTATTCGCTGTTTTAAAGACTAATAAAACGTCAAAGGGTTATTGAATTACGTTATCTGGTGATGACGGTTTTCTATAAATTTCAATGTTGATTCTATTTACAAGTCTAGTTAATAGTAGGTCTAGGAAAGCAAATCTACCTTCCTTCTCCAATTCTATAGTGAAGGATATTTTTGGATGTAATATATTAACAAATTGTAGGAAATTACTAAGTTTAAGATCATCACTGTTCCAGATAATAAAAATATCATTTACGTATCTTTTCTACGTTACAAGGCAGTTTGAAAACTTGCTCTCCATAATTGACCTCTCCAGATTGTTCATAAAGACTTCACTAAGGAAAGGAGAGAGACAAAAACCCATCGCCAAGCCCTCGGTCTGTCTGAAACAGCGGTTATTAAATTGAAAAAGTTCTGGTCTAAAACAGTTTCCAATGGCAGCACAAGATCGGAGACTAACAGACTCGTGACTCTCTTCTCCCTCAGTAAATTCGCGACTAAATCAAGGCAGTGCCTAGAAGGAATGCTTGAGAACAAACTTTTTACGTCCAGTGAAATTAATTTTGAATTGGAAGAGACATGTAGGTCCTTTAAAGAATTAGCGAATTCTATGGAGTTTTAAGTGGAGTTAGCACTGGCGAATCCTATTACATCCCTTAATACCACACCGAGCCAAGACGAGAGACGGTAGCAAGGGGAGTCAACGAAAAAGACGACTGGTCTAACTGGAATATCCTCCTTGTGAACCTTAGGGAGTTCATACAATAAAGAGGTTTTGGGATTCATTGGGTAGAGTTTTTGTTTAGAAGAACTAAAATATTTAATGGTGACCAGAACGTGTTTGACTCGAGTAAGAAATGTGTTGGTGGAGCCCAGAAGAGCCATCACTTTATCAATGTAATCTATTTTTTTTTATTATCACAAGACATAAGCCTACATCTGCCCTTGTAACAATTAAATCGTTCACCTTGATCTTGTTTTTTAGAGACTTAAGGTGTGTGTTATTATAGTTAGTGATTTCCAACCTCTAAATTAGGACCCAACCAACACATTTTTACTCGACTCAAACACGTTTTGGATAAAACACTGGTTATCATAGAATACTTTGGTTCTTCTAAACAAAACTCTACCCAATGAATCCCAAAACTCCTTTATTGTATGGACTCCCTGAGGTTTACAAGAAGGGTATTCCAGTTAGACCAGTCGTCTCTTTCGTTGACTCCCCTTGCTACCGTCTCTCGTCTTGGCTCGGTATGGTTTTAAGGGATGTGACAGGATTCGCCAGTGCTTACTCCACTAAGAACTCTATATAATTCGCTAATTATTCTTTGAAGGACTTACATGTCCCTTCCAATTCAAAATTAATTTCTCTGGACGTAAAACGTTTGTTCCCAAGCATTCCTCTTAGGGACTGTGTGGATTTAGTCGCAAATTTACTGAGTGAGAAGAGAGTCACGAGTCTGTTAGTCTCCGATCTTGTGCTGCTGTTGGAAACTGTTTTAGACCAGAACTTTTTTCAATTTATTAACCGCTTTATCAGACAAACCGAGAGTGTGGCGATGGGTTTTTGTCTCTCTCCTTTCCTTAGCGAAGTCTTTATGAACAATCTGGAGAAGTCAATTATGAAGAGCGAGTTTCCAAACTGCCTTGTATCGTGTAAAAGATACGTAGATAATATTTTTATCATCTGGAACGGTGATGATCTTAAACTCAGTAATTTCCTAAAATTTGTTAATAATTTACATCAAAAAATATCCTTCACTACAGAACTGGAGAAGGGAGGTAGATTGCCTTTCCTAGATCTACTATTAAGACAATATAATCAATTTTAAAATTTATAGAAAACCGTCATCAACAGACAACGTAATTCAATATACTTCAAACTCACCATATTCACACAAGTTGGCAACTTTTAATTCATTTTTCTACAGACTATTTAATTTGCCATTATCCATGAGTGCATTTAATAAAGAAATCAATATAATCAAATAAATAGCAATAAACAACGGATTTTCGTGGAGTTCAATCAATAAAATTTATTACAAACTCGTATACCATACAATATAATACATTCAAAAGCACAATAAAATAAAAATACATATTATATATAAATCACTGACATACTTTGGGGATGTATCTCTTCAAATAGTTAGTTTTTCAAACTCCTTGACGTTTCATTAGTCTTTAAAACAGCGAATGCACTTAAGCAATACCTCGTCAAAATCAAGGACAAGGCGGAATACTTTTCGAAGTCGGGGGTTTACTCCCTTTAGTGTGATAAATGCCAGTCCATCTACGTGGGCCAATCGGGTAGAAAAGTATCTACGAGAATCCAAGAGCTTTGTTCGAAAATTTCGTAACACCGACATATGTAACACACAATCAGCCTTCGAAAACCACTTTTTAGAATCAGGTCACCAATTTTCCCCATCTAAAAATGCAAAAATTTTACATGAATGCCAAAAAGGTAAAAAGTTGGATTTATTGGAGAAACTTAAAATTACAAAATCAAAAAGAGCCCAATACTCACCTGCGTTAACGAAGTTTTTAATTTCGATCCATCGATCCATGTCTGATTTTTAGCAATTTGGTTGATTGAGTTGGTTGTTTAGAAACACGGCAGTTGGAGTTTTTCACAACCTTCAACAATTATTTTTCCCGCTCTTCTTTGACGTTTTACTTCAGATATTCTTCTTTCTTCTACTGTGCAGGCAAATAACATATTGGTTGTTTTGTTGTTTGTTTTTTATTTTTATTTTTAACTTTATTTTAAGGGTGTTTTATTGGGTAAGTCGGGAATCGTAAATTTTCTGACAGGGGTTTTACAACCTCATTGAATTATTTTATTCCTGATGATGGCAGAAATGGCGAAACATCTAGCCTGCTAAGGTAGTGAATAGGAATTTTATATTGAGACCGTGACTTTGAGTTACAATTTCCCTGGTTTTAATCTAAGCTATGGTGGCATGGGCCAGAATGGTTAAATAAGACAAGGCGTGACTGGCCCAGAATTAACTCGAATATTTACAGGATGAAATTCCTGAAACTAAAAATATCAGGAAAGTAACCATTTCTGTTTTAGATCAAAATATAATTCCAAGATTTTCATGCTTTTCACGGCTGCAGAGAGTGATAGTATATTATTTAAGATTTTACAATAATTAAAATACAATTAAAAATAATAAAGTAACAGGTAGTTTAACTGTACAAGAGTGGCAATATTCCTTAACGTGCCTCATTAAAATTATTGCTGGGTCAGCTTATTTTTCAAATGAAATCGAGACTTTAAAAACAAAAAGACCACTATTGCGTAATAGCAAATTAATCCATTTAAATCCTTTTTTAGATAAGGACGAATTATTCCGAGTGGGTGGTCGCCTAAGTAACTCAACTGTCAGTTTTGATCAAAAATTTTCTATTATACTCAATAATAATCATGTTTTAAGTAATTTACTAATCGCCCATTAGCACAAAAGGAACCTGCATATGGGACCTCAAAACTTTTTTGCCAATATTAGATCCAGATTCTGAATATCGGGGGGTATTAATATCAGAAAAAAGGTACTTCGCAAATGCATTGTATGCTTTAAAGTTAAACCTCAATATTTGAATGCTTTAATCGGTGAATTGCCTGAACAGCGACTTATACCTGCAATACCATTTTTTAATTGTGACGTCGCTTCCTTTTAATATAAAAGGTACAAAATTACGTCAAAGTAAAGTTTTAAAAGCATACCTATGTGTTTCCTTTACTTTGTCACTAGGGCAGTTCATACCAAGGTTATTTCAGATCTCACAACAGAATCATTTTTAAATGCGCTAAAGCGTTTTACAGCAAGACGTGGTAAATGTAAAAACCTATTTTCTGATTGTGGCTCCAAATTCATAGGTGCATACAACGAAATGCGTTAGTTTTTTAAATTTTTAAATCGTAAAGAGTTTAAAGATAAAATATTTGAATATCTCTCTTAAGATGAAATAAAATGAAGTTTTATTCCACCATGCTCACCGAATTTCGGAGGTTTATGGGAGGCTAAAGTAGGACAAGCAAAATATCGTTTGCATAGGATTATGGCTAAAGCTTCATTAACTTTTGAATAATTGTCAGCTGTTTTTATACAGATAAAGGCTTGTATGAATTTTCAACCGTTAAGTACATTATTGAACGATCCGAACGATTTATTGCTACTTTCTCCAGGACATTTTCTCGTTGGGAATCACTGGTGTTATACCAGAATCAGATGTTTGCTATATAAATTTAAATAAACTAAGTAGCTGAAAAGTTAATATTAAAAGAACGTGGATACCTTGGGAATCTTCAGCTAATGCGATATCTAGCTACCCTAAACATTCCAGAAAGCATTTATCTTCTGACGCCAAAGTGATCGTGAAAAATGTATGTGAATCGTTATTAAAGAGCGGCCCCTCTAAAGTAACTGCCATTAAAAATACCAGTAAAATAACGAAAGTTCCCTTATCGACGGTACGAGATATTATGCCAAAAGGACATTTTAAAAGAAAAGTTCGCAAAGATACCGGAAAAATGAAGTGCGTAGATGAGTGTGACAAAGATGTTATTCGCGGAAAAATGTTATCGAGAAAATGTTATGCCCACGTTAGAATCTTTAAAAACACGGTTAACAACTGACGATACAACGATGTCATGTAGCAGGACAAGTCTTCACCACGCTTTGCAAGAGATGGGATTTAAGTATAAGATAATAGACAAAGAGACATCTGAATGACACGTTGTTTGACACTCATGAGACTGTCAAAAAGGGATGGGTTTATTAAACTGAAAAATGCCACAATAAAGCCCCTTCAAATAAAGAAAAACGAATAACAATAATTCATGCAGGTTGGGAGAGTAGGCATGGCCGGAGTTGAGCGTGGGAACTTTTTGATGACCGTGGGAAAATTTTGTTGAGGGCGTGGCACTTTTCCTGGAAGCCACCATCCTCTCTTAACCTAAGTGGAACCCAGCTACTATCGCCACCTAGTAAGTGACGTCATAACTGCTCGATGCCGGTAATATAGGGCCCTATTGGCCTGGCAGGTCAGCGACCCCGAGCGGTGGTCACCCGATGGTTACCCGATGATCGCCCGAGGGTATCCGATGCCGGTAATATAGGGCCCTATTGACCTGTGTGGAACCCTCCACTGCTGTCACCTAACCCCCCACACATTATTCTAACCTAACTTTTGTCCCAACGGAACCCAGATCACGTGTTACCCCGATTATATAGTAATATCATTGTAGGGGTGCCACCTAACGGGGAGAGATGTACGTACCTGTTATCTTGAGACCTGTAGCGCCACCTGCTTTTCATATAAGGCATCTTGTTTACCGCGATGGTAGGTATGACGTTGTAAATCAGTTAAAATATTTTAAAATATAATAATAACAGAAAAAAAGTTTTTGTCCTCGGTGGGATTTGAACCATAATCCTCTGGGGCCGAACCTCAAAGCCTTGCAAAATACGCTACGAGAGCATATAGATTAAAACTGCTAAACAATGTTAGACAACGTGAAACCACGGGGGCACATCTGATTAGATTGCTGGAACAAAAGGTCCTTAAGTGGGATTATGGTGGTGTTTTATAATGTACAAAATTAGGGTAAACCAGGCTGGGAACTCCAATGTTAATTTTCGGAGGGATTTTTATGACTCATATCTCCGGAACCAATGGGCCTAGGATATTGCGCATGCGAAGTTGGGGTCTATGAAATGGGTTCTTGCGCGTGACCCGAAAACGACACCTGTCACCTGTCAATTAAGAACTGTCACCTGTCAGATGTCACCTGTCAAATGTCAAAATCGACAGCTGATGTATGTCACGTGTTTAGGGTGACGTCATGAGTCGTTTAAAAAAAGAACCGGGTTGATCGGGCCAATAGGGCCAAAGTTGATATAGCTAATGCCCGAACGGCAGGAGGGTGAAAGATTGCAAATACATATCGCGGGTTTAGGATGACGTCATGAGTCGTTTAAAAAGAAGAACGGGGTTGATCGGGCCAATAGGGCCAAAGTTGATATAGCTAATGCCCGAACGGCAGGGGGGTGAAAGATTGCAAATACATATCGCGTGTTTAGGGTGATGAAATAAGTTGTTTAAAAAAAGGACGGGGTTGATCGGGCCAAATCACAAAAGTATTTTGAGGATCCCCCTGTATTTCAAATTTTATTATATCCTTCAAGCTTTTAATTGAATTTTAATAATCGATTGTCAGTTCAAAGGATGGAAAATAACCTTGACGAGTGCGATGCAAATGTAGTATCATTATGCAAAACACTAATTATACACGAGGCTTGTCTAGATAATGATTTATTTATGCTAATTGACTACTGCTAATTTACAACAATATTTTGTGTCATTTATATGCAAAAGTGCATTTCTTAAACAGATAATTACTTGCATAATTTTATACAAAAATCTATACAGGGAAGATGTAAAGTAAGTATTCAAAGACCTCCCAGGCCCCCCAAATTCCCTAAAATATATATTCCCGACGAAATTGTGACCTTAGTATAGCTAATACATGTCGCGTGTTTAGGGTGACGTCATGAGTCGTTTACAAAATGTCGACCCGAGTAAAGTTGTTTTATACCAAATAAAAGACTAGTTATACTTTAATATATTTATTGATTTTAGCTGTTCTTGTTGCGTTTTTAATAAACATGCTTTGTTTTTAAATCATAGTTTCATTTATTACAAAAAGATTCAAGTATATTAATCTTTAAAGCAAACACAATTTATCTTATATAAATTCTCAATGTGTTTAGAGAATAAATCTATAAGACTTTCATCCCAACAAAACAAGTATTGCTCATTTTCTTCAAATGTTAAACATCGGCTGCCGAAGTATGTATGGAAACGCAAATTGTAGTTGTCAATTATAATAGTAGTTTCAGGCCAGTATCCATGAACACCGCTGTAGGTAGTTATAAACTCCTCAAAATCATAATTGGAAAAATATAGCTCTCCTTCAGCAATCTCAACGATAACTCGCTCGTCTGCAGTAGAAAATGTTACTGTAACGTCATCTCCAACTTCATATCTGATTTGAACACTCATCTTGAATATTAAATCTTGACAGTAACTTAACCAAAGATTTTCGGTCTTCGTAAAGCTTTATACGTTTCTTCAGCGCACGAATATTACTTAAATGATCTTTGATCTTCTCTTCAACTACCTTCGTCATAGGTTCGAGAACAACTGACAGTTTCGAAACAGAGCCTAATTCTAAATAGATCCGTTGTGAACGGACTTTGTTCAACAGACCCTGTTGACCTCTCTGTTACAGAACACAACCCCGATAAAGAAACAAAAACGTTTGAGCTACGTGGGAAATAAATAAAAGCTGGTTTGTTGAAAAATTTAAATATTTATTAAGGTAAAAGACTATAAATATATCGATACAACACTTTGGCATTTCTAATACTACAAACATGAATATCTAAAATGTGATATTTACAACCATCAACTCTCTCTCCCTTCTCTAATTTTGGTACATCAATGCTGTCTTCTAGGTTTATAATATATGGCATCCTGCAGTTTAACTCCGAAAATGTTTTAACTAAAAATTCCTCTTTAACACGTCCTTTAACGTAAATAATGTCTGCGTCTATCAGATTGTTGGATATGATATTATGTAGTTCCTTGTAATCGGTATCACCATAATTATAAAGGATACCATGATGATTTCCAAATAGATATTTGACTTGTTTCTTGCAAGCCTTACTTAAGGTGTCGAATGGTTTAACTGGTTTAAAAAAGTAACTTTTCATACTATTCCCATCGTAAATAGCCAATTCTTTGGCGCAAAATTCAGGTATGTTAAATCCTTGAATATCGACTACAACGAACTTCATTGTCTGAAGACTCAAATCAAACTGATTACATAAGGTCTCTTACTTGTCCAGTTAAAGCTTGATACTCGAGAATACGATCGTGAACAATGATACAGAAGGCACGCGCATTATTCGAAAAGTTTTCAGAACTTTGAAATTCTAACTTGACATCAACTGTTGCACTCTTGATGCTCTCGTTTTGTTTAGAACAATCAATTACAAAAAGAGTCCTTTTGGCAAACGCCGCAAAATCCAATAGTGGTTCACTAGTCGGCTTGCCTAGATATGATTTTTGAAATTCCGTGTACATCCTGTAAGCTTCCGTAAACTGTCTATTGTTAAAGTTTAAGTTTAACGATTCATATGGATACACTTCGGAATTTAGAAACAATTTAACATCTGTGATATTCAAATTATCTAAATATGTACAGTCGGACTGAAAATTATCCTTACGATTGTCCATAAAAAATACAATGACATATCGAGCACGTTCAGACATTGTTTTAACGGTCCAAATATCTTTCTTAGTTGTTTTTAATGCGGGTAATTCGTGTATTTCCCAATTTCGAAAAGGGATAAAAATCGGTTTATTTTCAGCAATGTCATCTAAAACTCTCAATTTTATTGCGTCGCTCGGATATATGTGTCTAACTTTCAACTCGATAGACTTTAAAGTTATGGTAGCCTTTTTATCGCCATTAGCAGTAACATTTCTATAGCAGTTATCATCATGTCGAGCACGTACAAGCTTAATTTTTTGTTCCATAATTACATTCTTATAATCAGCAAAAACACCTAGCAAGAAAGAGAGAGGAATACGTATATTAAACTCGTTTGTAGTGCCCTCTAACGTTTTTAGTACACCACTGGGCCAATTCCATCCTGCAATCTCTAAAGCACGACTTTCTTGGTCATTTAAACATAGCAAACTTTTAACCATACTAACGATACCAGGATCTCTAATTTTTTCAATCTCCTTGCCATTGACTTCATAAGATATGGACTCGAAAAGGAATGCACCAACATTATTTGTTAAAGAACAATTGCCGGTTTTTCCAGCAGTTGTTTCTTTCCTTAAATTCACCCTCAA